>JAYEVD010000574.1:0-316183 GCA_036346405.1 Phyllostachys edulis
TTAGCAAAATTGCATAATTAATTTCAGTATAGATAATTATGAATAGAGCATAGTTCCTAACCAATTAAATGACACAATAGTCATAAGACTAAGAAAATCAATCAAGTCATTTAAAAGGAACAATATGCTCATCAAACACAATAAGTGTACACTTAAAATCAGCATAAAGCTAAGATTTGATTGTATGATTATTGGTCTCGTAAAAGCTAGTTGCACAAGGTTTAACCTTGGCCATCACAAAGATTTATGTCCAATGTAATCATCAATTGAATATGACAATTTATAGATTAGGTATTGAGTTCAATTTACAACTTGCTATTCAGATCAACAGATTCAAGCAAATTTACTCAACTTAACCTATGCCGACCACGTGAGTAGAGATCAACTAAATACACTGGATAACGTAAAGAAGGCAACCGAAAAGATACGTAATGAAGAAGAAGAATTGAATGATAGAGCTACAGAACAACAGTATAACAAAGTTGAAATAAATTGCTCAAAGTTATAGGAATCACCTAGACAATCTACAACTCAAGGCTTAATCTATATACCAATTCACATTCAATTTCCTTTTCTATGACAATTCATCACCGAAGCGTATCAAAGAACCCACTAATCACAGATCACATATTTCAACTAGCACATCACATCATATATATATATATATATGTATATACAAAGAAACAAAGGTACATATATGTTGAAATATTTCTACAAATGATGGTATTCAAAACCACCGAGAAGATCAACAGACAAGGCATGAGGGAGGACCAAATTAACATAATCAAATGTAAATCATTCAAGTTATTTAAATTGATTGAAATGCTAAACATATACCACATATATATGAATGAAATTATAATTAATTCTGCATAAGGCACGAGAGAGGACCAAATTAACATAATCAAATGTAAACCATTCAAGTCATTTAAATTGATTGAGTACAAGAAACAAACTTGGGCATCTCAAAGACTAAGGTCTATTCTCTTCATAAATTGGATAAGAATACTAAAATGCTGATTTTGAGCTCTATCCAAAGCTTAACTAGACCGACATAACAATCACATGTATAACAATCTCTTGTGATCTTTGTATAGATAGAAACTAGTGATACTAATCTTTTGCATAGATAGAACCCGAGCCCATCTTTGCCCGAGCCTACTTCATCGAGCTCGATACTAACTTCATCACGTAACAAAATGACAGATGATCGAAAAGACAATGAAAGAATCGACACAATAGAGCTCAAGTATGATATTTAGATATTTAGAGATGCTAATATTTCCAACTTCAGATATTCACTCAATTCTCACCTAACCAATTTGCTTCAACCAAGTCCATCACAGAGCATCAACAACCCATCACAGAGCAAGGGAGGGAGCTGGATAGGGCGAGTAGAGTGGTATACCGAGGAGGCGAGGGAGTACCGGAGGAGGCACTAGAGTTGGCACGAGGAGGGAGCCGGGTGACAGCCGAGAGGAGGATGGCGGCGTGTAGTGGAAGAGGAGGCGATGGGCTCGCTGAGAGGAGGAGGCAACCGCTCCCGGCCGAGTTTGAGCAGTGGAGGCGGCCGCTGCGTCGAGCCGAGTTGAGGAGGCTGCCGAGAACGGCAAGGCCGAACGAGCAGCGTGAGAGCCTAAGGCGCTGGAGTAGTGGGCGGCTGGAGGGCGGCGGCCGAGGTCGTGAGGGCGCGGTGTCGGCCAGAGATTAAGGGAAGTGAACAAAGCAGCCTAGAGGAGGCGTAACGAGCGCTGAGAGCCTAAGGGCGCGAGAGGAAGTGACGAGTAAGAGCAAAACCCTAGCGGTTCCTCCTTATAAAGAGGCTATCACGCATTTATTCTATTAAAGAACCGCTCATGATAGTGGAATCACGCAGCTCTTTTAAAGAACCGCTCAGGATAAGGAATCACGAGATGGTTCCCTAATAGAATCATCACGTGATACGTTTCCATATCACGCACGGCTTCTAGTAGGAAACCGTCTGCATGATATGCATCGATCGCATGAGCGGTTCTTTAATAGAACCGCTCGTGATATGGGACGATCACAGGTGGTTCTATAATAGAATCCGTCTGTGATATCCTCGACAAAACCTAGTGACAATGCGGATATCCTCGACAAAACTCAGTAACATGTATGATGACAAGCTCATAACACATTTGACTTCAAAATTCATATCTAATTCAACTCAACTCCAAATCAAGTGAAACCAATTTTGATACTCCACATTATAATGAACGTCCACATTGACATCAATATCAAAGATGACAAGTTCATAACACATTAACACATGACAATTTCACGCTGACATCAAAATACAAGAGAGATTACAAGTCCATAACACATGATGTTATGGAATAAATTAATTACAATGGAGTAAATTTTAATTAAAATATAACCCTTCATGATGATCGACGCGATATAGGTAGTTTCCTCACTGGGTTCTTCCTCGAGCCTGATGCCGTCTCCGAAAGGAGGCAACTTGTCAAATTGATTGTATTCTTCCTCGTTCACTACATTCTCAACTCTGACAATCCTCCTTTTTCTATGAAGAACTACGTGGAGCTTCTTATTTGCCGATCGGCCACATAGAAGGCTTGAACAACTTGGTTAGCCAAGACGTAATGGTTCGCCTTGTATCCCACACGCTCGAGGTCCACGGTAGTGACGCCCATGATTGTCGACCTTCACACCGTGGGAGATGGAACCAACTACACGAAATAGGGGATCTTGAAAAGCACGAGTCGAGCTCCTATATCTCCTTTATTTGCCCATAGTAGGAGCTCCTCACCCACTCCATCGAATGCATCTATGCGATATCATTGATACAGATCAGGCTCTTCCTATCCCGAATATGCAGATAAAATATGTACCTATTTATGTCATATCCTTGCCATGTGACAATTGTAGATTGTGGCCCTTGTGCCAACCATAGCAAGCATGTATCATCACTTGATGTCCTCCCAAATGATTCGCACCTTTAACCATTAGTTGAACCGATAGTTGTGTTTCTCGTGATCCAAACCTCCGACCGGCTTGGATTCTCATTGCGTACTATGTTTTTATGCTCGCGATGTACGGGACACTTGGGTCATGTATTGCGGGATCTGCAATGGGCTTGAGCGTATATATCCAGATCGGAGTGATTGATTTCTTCCGATGGTCCCGATACCACCCGTCCCCTCATGACGAGATAGAGGCACACCTATCGGTTCTACCTAAGCCATGTAGTCGACGTAGAACTCAATGACCTCTTCTGCTACATAACCTTCGATGATGCTGCCTCGATCGAGACCGATTCCAGACGTGAGGACTTGAGAATTCCATGTATTTCTTTAACGGGTACATATGATGTAGGAACACGTACGCATATCTTTATCTCTTTCACAAGATGAACAATGCGATGGACCATGATATCGAAAAATGACGAGGGAAATACATCTCAAGATGACATAGAGTCGTTACCACCTCGACCAGCAGAGCATCTAGTCCTTGGGGATCGATGACCTCTCGAGCAATTGAGTTGAAGAAATAACACGACCACAAGATTGCCACTCTGACCTTGGTTGGCAAGATACTCCTAATTGCAACAGAAGCATTTGTGTCATCAAGACATGATAATCATGAGACTTCATCCCAATTAATTTCAAATCTTGCATAGAAACAAGTTTTTAATGTTAGCGGAGTAACCAGACGGACTTTCACACCATGCAAGCTCCGCACGCTTCATTTCTCTCGGCCTTGGATAGAGTGTAGCAAAAGTCGGGGAAGAATACGTCGTCTCAGATTCGGTCTTTTCGATGCTAACTCGGTCCTTATATTCATATCAACCAAGTCACGGCGTATGCTAATACAACTTTGTTTTCCACTAATGTTCAAGAAGAGACCAATCAAGCTATCACATACATTCTTTTCACGCATGACGTCGATGCAATGGCGAACTTCTAAGTGCTCCCAATAAGGCAAGTCCCAAAAATTGACCGCTTCTTCCAAATGTTCTTCTCGACGGGTTCTTAATTTACGCCCTTCCTAGCACAACATTGATATCCTTAACCATATCATAGACCTCTTTCCTCTAAAAGCCCTTGAGCCGAACCATTCTCCTTATTTTCGCCGAATTGTTTCTTCATCTTATGTATGGGTGACCTAGGAAGGAACCTACTGAGAACGATATACACAGCTTTGCACGAAAGTTATTCACCATACACTCTCCGTAGCATCTAGCAGTTAGGGCAGGTTTTGGCTCTTTTGTATCGAAGTTGAACAAAGTTACCAAGGGTAGGAAAATCATTGATGGTGCGTAACAACATGGCGCGAAAAGTGAAGTTCTCTCGCTTTGTACGATCCCATACATGTACCCCTTCGCTCCACAAAGGTCACAAGATCTTCCAAAGAATGGTGCTAGGTACACATCAATATCATTCCTAGGTTGCTTCGGCCCTTGGATAAGTAGTGACATCAAAATGTACTTCTGCTTCATACACAACCAAGGAGGAAGGTTGTACATACATAGATTCACGGGCCAGGTGCTATGTCGGCTGCTCATGTTACCGAAAGGATTCATTCCATCTGTACTCAACCCTAATCTTATGTTCCTCGGTTCCACAACGAACTCTTCGAAGCTCCGATCGAAGTTTCTCCATTGGACAGAATCAGCAGGGTGTCTTAACTTTCCATCTTTCTTATGCTCCTCCGAGTGCCAACGCACCAATCTTGCCTCCTTTGGGTTCGCAAACAAACGCTTCAAACGTGGGATCACAGGCAGATACCACAACATCTTAGCAGAGGTCCTTGCTTTACCTTAGCAAGATTCTCGACGCTTGTATCGGATGCTTTTGCATGGGACATACATGCATGTCTCGCATACTCTTTACTAGAGGATACAATCGTCGGATATGCATGTATTCTTTCTACTTCTATTCCCAATGGACGGAGAACCTTCTTTGCTTGGTAGGTGGTCTTCGGGCAACACGCTTCCCTCTAGAAGGATGTCCGCCATGAGACCTAACAACGCCGTGAAACTCTTATCGGACCAACCATTGCTTGCCTTCAATTTGAAGAGTTCAATCACGGTTGACAACCTTAGGTATTCCGGCCGCAGCCAGGAACAAAGGTCTCACCGAGTCCTCCATTAAGCCCTCGAATTTACAAAACTCTCTCATCTTGTAGTTCTTCGCATCGTGTAGCATCTCGATCCAGATTGTCATCGTCGACCTATCCTCATCAAAAGCACACCACATCCCGCATATCGTTGACTTCTCTACGATGCCGTCATTATTAACTTCCTAAGATAATCGCTCTTCACCGTGAATGGTCCAACATGTATACCCTTTTTTGAAACCCTTCGAATCAAGCGCCGATCTCATACGAAGTTGTTAAACATCTTCCGATCACCGCAATCAATGCATGGATAGTACATAAAATTTATCCCTTCTTCAACATATCCTCGCCTACGACTCTTCTAAAAGCAACCACGCCATTAATGTACTCTTGACTCACATGGTTCACACCGCACATCTAGTTTTGGTCCATCTACACCGCATGTAACAAATTAGTGTCAAATTAGATTAATAAACCGTAAGTTCATACTCTTCCTATTTACCAAACATACTTAAATTGATTAGCGATTAATTTATAGCAAACATAAAGGGTTATAGATCGTTACCCTCGAGCTCACGAAGAAAATACCAAATATCTCTCGAGAATCCTCTCCTTCTCCTCCTTCCTCCTCTCCTCCTCCCTTCCTCTTTGTTTTGGCCAAGAATAGGCTTCCTATTTACCAAACATACTTAAATTGATTAGTGATTAATTTATAGCAAACATAAAGAGTTATAGTTCGTTACCCTTGAGCTCACGATGAAAATACCTAATATCTCTCGAGAATCCTCGCCTTCTCCTCCCTTCCTCTCTATCGTGGCATAATAGGCTTCTTATTTACCAAACATACTTAAATTGATTAGCGATTACATTATAGCAACATAAGAGCATCTCCAAAGGTATTGAACCGATGCCGATTCAAAGAGATGTCACATAAGCATTCAAAGAACTAGTCATTTTTCCCCAATGTATTGATCCGATTCTTACTCTTAAGTGGGACCGACATCTTATTAAAAAATTAGAAAAGAAATAAAATCTCTCTCAACCGCTTATCTCTCTCCATTTCCTTTCCTCACAGTAACTTAATGCATATGCTAACCACCCAATGAAAAATATTATTCTATTCACTTGCATCCGGATGCAAAGTTTGCATCGGTTCCTAGAGTTTTGCTTCGAATCACATACTTCCAACGTGTGGAATCGGTTCCTAGCATTAAATCTAGCCATTTGAACCCGCTTACACGATATTGCGCGATGCTCTAAAGGGTTATAGATTGTTACCCTCGGAGCTCATGATGAAAATACAAATATCGCCGACAATCCTCTCCTTCTTCACCCTTTCTCCTTCTTCTTCTCCCCTTCCCTCTCTATCGGCGCAAGGGCATTTACCGGTATGCTCAAGTGGGAATGGGTAGGGTCTGGTCTAGGTATTTATAATGCGATATCACAGACGGTTCTTATTATGAACCGTCAGGATATATAACTATCACCGGCGCTTTTTAAATAGAATCGCCATGATAGTTCATGACGGATCAGTATTTACAACCGCTCGTGATATTGAATTATCACGCATTTGCTTCATTTATAGAACCGTCTGTGATAGTTCGCGCATAATCTGTATTTACAACCGCCTATGATATTGAGATATCATGCACGCTCATTTATAGAACCGCTCAGGATAGTTGTGATGCATTTCGCACTATAAATGAACCGTCAGGATAGATGCATATCACGCATTTGTTATAATAAGAACCGCTTGTGATAGGGTCGGCAAGGTAAATGCCTCGTCGTTCGACAGATTAATACGTACGGTTCCAAAGGAACCGCTCGTGATGGGCGCCTACTATAGCCTGCTTTTGTAGTAGTGATGCCTTGGGCGCCGGTCTAGGAATTCTTCTGAAACGCCGAATCTATAATGCATAAAAGAGCCAAATAAACAAAACAATTCCAAAAAAATCCAAAAAAATTACCAAATTAGAACCAAAAGAAAGGCAATCGAATTTAGAAATTTGAATCACTCAAATCGGAGCTCGAACGAAGGAGAAATCAGACTCGAAAGTTTGAAAATACATGAAATGGAACCGAGTGGATGAGAAAGGGCTTGGGATGGTCGAAAGGAGTTTCGACTACACGACGTGGTTGGAAGGAGGTTCGACTACATGACGTGGTCGGAAGGAGGGTTCGACTACACGACGTGGTCGGAAGGAGATTTGACCACACGACGTGGTCGGAAGCAGGAGAAGCTCATGATCAAAGGGAAAGAAGGACGGCGATGAAGGGGTCGGCCGGATCAAGGAGAAGTGGAAATGCAAGGCTCTGTGAAATAAAACTGAAATTGAGTGAGGGGATTGCTTCAAGGAGCTCTAGGGCATGAATTGACGCGGGTAGAAGAGGAGGGGGCCGCATTGGCTGCCACGTGGGTGCTGATGCAGGCGGGCGGGCGAGGTGGAACCGACGTGGCATGGAGGTGGCGACGAGGAGGTGCGACCGGTAGACCACGATCTTATGGGTCAATGGCTAAGACCACGCCGGAGAAGCTTTGATGGCGGCGCTAGAGGCGGTGGGAGACGAGCTCGCCCATGCATTTAAACTCAAGGGCAAGAAATGAGGACGAGAGAGAGAGAGACAGAGAGAGAGAGAGTTGAGGGGAAAACAAGAGGGGAACGAGGGGGTCCTGGGCGCTATTTAAAGGGGAAGGAGAAGTAGCGAAGAAGCTGTGGCATCACGAGCCTCGATGGTACGGGCTTGAAGTAGGCGAGGAGGGATGGGGCAGTGGGAGGAGACAAGGGGGACAAAGCGGCGTTGGTGATGGCATTTAATGCGCACGTCGTCGAGGGAAAAAAGGGTGGGATTCAAGGCATGAAGCCATTTACTTTGCAAAGCAAGGTGATGCGAAGCTTATGACAAAGCATGGGTGAGCAACGGGAAGGAAGCGAAGGTGAGCAGGGGGAGGCTGACAGGCGGGTTTGGTCGAGACCGAGAGGGTGGTCAAAACTAAGAGGGTGGTCCAAACTGAGAGGGTGGTCCAAACCGAGAGGATGGTCGAATCGAAGGGTGGTTGAAACCGAGAGGGTGGTTGACACTGAGAGGATGGTCGAAACCGAAAGGGTGGTTAACACCTAAAGGGTGGTCGAAACCGAGAGGGTGGTCGACACCGAGAGGATGGTCGAAACTCAGAGGGTGGTCAACACCGAGAGGATGGTCAAAACCAAATAGTGGTCAAACCGAGAGGGTGGTCCAAACCGAGATGATGGTCAAATCGAGAGGATGGTCGACACCGAGAGGATGGTCAAAACCAAAAGAGTGGTTTACATCGAGGGGGTGGTCGCAACCAAGAGGATGGTCGAAACCGAGAGGGTGGTCGACATTTAAAGGATGGTCTAAACCGAAGGGTGGTCAAAACCGAGAGGGTGGGTGGAGAGGGCTCATACCGTCAGTGAACGAGCTGACGGAATTTGGAATAAATAGAGAAATGGATTTTAAATGATTTTTGAATTACAAAAATTGAGAAAAAGGAAATAGGTTTTTAGAAAATAGTAAATAAAGCCCACAAATTCTAGAAAAATGCATAGAAATTCCTTGAATTAATTTGAACTTAATAAAATTATTTACAACTCAAAGTTATCTTTTAATTTTGCAAATAAATTATTTAAAATGCCGAAAACCCAAATAAACCAAATTTGAATTAATTGAAGTTTGATTAATTCATATTAAATTGTTTTTGTTTTCTAAAATTCCAGGTTAAGCCTTAGCAACTTCAACAAAAATCAAATGGTTATTTTTATTTTCAAAAATGTTCTAAAAGCAACTTCCACCTCTTCAAATTGAGCTTGATTCGTCGTTGTCTTCCTTTGGCTTGATGTAGCCAAGTGTCATATTCTTCATTGCTTGTCTCAGGCCTTCATCACCTATATCATCTAAATTTTCTTACTCTTCTTGAGAGCCATTAGTTTCTACAAATTGAACATCACATGTCTCCTCAACTAAACCGGTGGTTTGGTTGAAAACACGATATGTTTTACTATTTAAAGAATAACCAAGAAGAAATCCAACATTGCAACGAGTTTGAAATTTTGAAAGGCGAACACATTTTCTTAAAATGAAACATTTTCAACCAAAGATACAAAAATAGGAGATGTTCGGTTTTCTTCCAATAAGAATTGCATAAGAAGTATTTTTAAGAAGGCGATGCAAATAAAGA
Source organism: Phyllostachys edulis (assembly GCA_036346405.1). NCBI lineage: Eukaryota > Viridiplantae > Streptophyta > Magnoliopsida > Poales > Poaceae > Phyllostachys > Phyllostachys edulis. The sequence continues at coordinate 9,299 of JAYEVD010000574.1, forward strand.
CAATTTATGGCATGACAAGCGGTATTAATTGCTTCCGCCAAAAAATCATCGGAGGTATTGTATTCATCAAGTATTGTCCTAGCTATTTCAATTAATGTTCAATTTTTTCTTTCTACTACTCCATTTTGCTCCGAGTATAGGTAGTGAAAGTTCATACTTTATTCTAAGTTCATCACAAAAGTCTTCAATTCTAGTGTTTTTAAACTCGAAACCATTGTCACTTTGAATTTTCTTCAACTTAAACTCAAATTCATTTTGGGCTCTTTTTGCAAAGCTTTTGAAAATACAGAGGTTTTGGTTTTATCATGTAGAAAGAAAACCCAAGTGTACCTTGAGTAATCATCTACAATCACAAGACAATAACTATTTCCTCCTATGCTCTTATAGGTTGTTGGCTCAAATAAATCCATATGCAAGTGCTCCAATGGTTTAGAGGTGACATGATACTCTAGGATGGATGAGAACTTGCTACTTGCTTACCGCTTGACAAGCACTACATAGCTTATCTTTCTCAAATTTCACATATTTCAAGCTCACAACTAAATCATGTTTGAAAAGCTTTTTGAGTTGAATCATACCTACATGAGCAAGCCTTCTATATCAAAGCCAACCCAACGAGGTTTTTACAATTAAACAAGTTTTGATGCAATCTTGAGAAAAAATCTACCAAATAGAGATTGCCAAATCGAAATCTTTTGAAGACCAAAGAGTTATATTTTTTTCATTTGAAATGGAAACATCTTCTTGAGAGAATGTGCAAGATAGACCAAGATCACAAATTTGAGCAACCGAGAGCAAGTTAAAATTAAGTGATTGAACTAGAGATACATTAGAAATTGAAAGATCATTGGATATAGCAATTTTACCCAAACCTATTACCTTCCATTTGCTATGATCACCAAATGTGATCTTGTCATTATTTCCTTTTCCATTTTCGAAAGTGGTGAATATTTTTCGATCTCCGGTCATGTGTTGGGTATAACCACTATCAAGTACCCAATATTTTCCACCGATCTTGTAGTTCACCTACAAAACAAAATTACACTATTTTAGGTAGGAGGTTAGAGACCAAGGTTTTGGGCACCAAAATGGTATTTTTTTTTATTACCAAGTATAGGAGTGCCAATAAATTTCGCTACAATTCTACCATCTTTAGATTTCTTAAGCATGTAGCAATAATCAAATACAAAGGATTTGGATGAGCTACCAATTGGGCAATGTTTTGCTAAATACCCTACATCATGACACTTGTAGCAAGAGTTACCATTTTTCTTCACAAACCTTGTAGCATTGTAGATTGGCCTTTTTCCTTTCTTGGGAATGAAACCAAGTCCCTTCTTGTTGTATGAGCATCTTTGCCTACTTAGAATTTTGTCTAGGGTGGCTTTTCTCTTGAAACATCTATCCAAGCTCTTACTTAGCTTGGTCACTTATTCCTTGAGTTCCTTGTTCTCAATAACAAGAGGATAATCATTTTGTATACTCATGCAAGCAACATCATCAATTTAAGAGCTACATAGCATGACAATCAATTTATCACATGAGGTGGATATACTTGACTTAGATGCAACATTTAAGCAAGAGATGTTATAAATGATATCGCAAGTAATGCCTACATCCATCTTGGACTTTGAATGATCCTTGACAAGAAGAATCTCATGAGCTTCCTTTAGCTCCTCATAAAAGTCTTTGAGAGAAAGAAATTCTTTCTTTGAGACCTTGAATTTTGATTTCTTCTTGCCAAGATATGCATTCAAATCCTCTAGCATATCCATTAGCTCATCATAAGTAGGCTCATCATCATTATAATTTGTTACCTTTTGTTCCCTTTGCTATAAGACAATAGGGTATAGAGAATAGTGATGGAGCTTCTTTGATAGCAATTCCGCAAGTTCTCTTTCTTGGAGACTCACATCTTCTGAGTCGGAGTCCAATAAATCTTCATTGGAGTTCCATTCTCTAATGTGAGCTTCGCTTTGCCATTGTTGTGATGATTCTTTGAAAGATTCTTCTTGTCATTGTAGTCCTTCTTCTAATGATTTGGACTTTTCATCCTTCTTGTTTGGGCAATGAGAGGCGATGTGGCTTTTCTCATCACTCTCATAACACCCATCATGGTGTAGCGCTTCTTGCTTGAAGATTGATCTTTGTTAAAGTTGAAGCTTCGGTTTGAGCTGCCTCTTCATGAATTTGCTCATTCTTCTTACAAGAAGAGCCATATCTTCATCGGAGTCATCATCTTCATTCTCAATACTATCATCACATGATTCGCCTTTGCCTTGAAGGCAATGTTCTTTTCTAAGAGACAACTTTCTAAGAGATCCTCCTTATATTTCTTGTATAGCTCATCAAGAATGAGATTTCCCAAGAGTCCGTGAGAGTCATTCTTAGTAAATCGGAGGAGTTTAGGAACAATATCACTAATGTCTCATACTTGTTCGGTAGAGCCCTAAGTATTTTTCTCACAATATCAAGATCGGTTAGTGTTGAACCAAGACCTTCGAGTTCATTAACCAAGTTGTTTAATCTTGAATACATCTCATTTATATTTTCATGTGGCAACTTGACAAATGTCTCATATTTAATTTTAAGCATATGCAATTTGGCCTCCTTGAGCGGATGTTTCTCATAAATTTCAAAGAGAATTCTCCAAATATCGTGAGCCGCCTCAAGTGAACTCACTCTATTGAATTCATCTCAGTATTCAAGGTTCCATAAAGGCATTCATTGCTTGAGCATTTAGGAGATCGCTCCATTCATCTAAATCGGTAAGATGATTGGGATCAATGGGCATAACAAAACCCCCTCCTACAATTCTCCATATGCTTGAGCTCATGGCTTTAAGATAAACGGTCATATGGACCTTCCAATGTGCATAATTTGTGCCATCGAATTGTAGTGCTTTACCAATGAAAAATCCCTTACTACCATCATTTTCTCTAGGCGTAAAACCTAATAGATGAGAGACCGCCTGGTACAACTTGTAGGATCAAGGATAACCGACTAGAGGGGGGGTGAATAGGCGGTTTTTAAAACTTTAGGCTAAAAACAGATTTTTAGCAAGCTAAGCTATGAAATTCAATTTCATAATTCAAGGCCTAAATATTATAAGTCTCTCCAAGTGCACTACTCACCCTAGATTAAGCTAAACAACCAAATCAAGGTACAATGTTGCTATATAAATAAATACACTAAGAGAGGAGCAAGAGAGATAAACCACAATGTGAAGACAACTGATGTTTTCCCGTGGTCTCGGAAACTTGCCAGTCTCCACTAATCCACACGAGCGTATCCCTCAATCACTAGAGGTAGCTCTTCTCCACTCCGGAAAGGTGAGCTCTAACCTTCACAAATGCTTGGGTCTTCTCACAAGCTTCTTGAGAAGATAACCGAATCATCTTCTTCAAGCTGTCTAGAAGGCGGCAACCTCTAAGAGTAATAAATCAACAACGCTTCGCTTGAAGATGCTCAACTGCCACAAATATCAAACTCAACTCAATGCACTTGGAAAAAACTCTACAACCTTTGCAAGATGGAATTTATGCTCTCAAAGAATAGAAGGAATAATAAAGGGCTCAAGAGTATTCAATGAGGTTCTTAAAGACCCCCTTGCTGCAGTGGGTAAGGTATTTATAGCCTCCACCCACTTTACTAGCCATTGGAAATCGAAACTATGAAAAATCAGCAAGTCTGGTCATCCCACAGCACAGGTCGATCATCCGACTATAGATAACGGTAACATCTGCAGAATAAATGCTACGTAAACTATCTATTATGCCAGTCCGGCCACCCACCCACTCAAGGTACAACAACCGGTTCAAAGAATTCCAAACCAAAGATACATGCTACTAAAAAGTTGACCATTTATGCTAACCGGGGTCCAAATAATCCGGAAACACTTGTGATCATCCAGATGAACAAATCAAGAGTAAGACCCAAAAACACTCTTTCTTGGAAAGTCGACCGGTCAATCGACCGAAGTCTGGTCATCCGGCCTCTAATAGCGGTCATCCAATAACAAATTAGAGAAAAGGTAAAGTAAAAAGGAGTCTCGGAAAGTCGATCACATGACTCAGATCGGGGTCCGGCCACCAGACTTGCACCTACTACGGGCTCGGCCACCGTAAATACGTAATAGGAGCTCTTTGAAAAATCTCATCGCTAAGTTGATCCATGGTTCCGCCACCCACCAAGCAATAAAGAACAAAAGAATTATGGCCAAACGATCACAAAGAGATCCAAGATTAAACCAAGTGAGTTTGAGCATTGTGGCACCTTTTGTTATCAAGCTACTACCATTGATCCCTCTTCATAGTACGGCTACCTATACTAGTAATCTGGTAAAACTATGAAAAGCTCCTGTTCTACTTGATACCTTTGGCTTGAGCTAGATGACGTTGATATCTAATACTTGAGTACCTTTAGTGCTCCTTTCTTTCAATCCGAGGCTAACCTTTTTAACCACTTGACAAAGCAGGTTAGTTCATAACATATAGTTGTCTTTAATTACCAAAACACTAAAATAGGGCCTAGATTCTTCAGCCACCCGCCACCCCCATGTGGCTGGGACCTCTTGTCGCAAACCAAACTGGCGCTGCTAGCGCTGGGCAACCCGATCAGGAAGACCACGTTCTGAAGTATCAGCGCCATCTCCCCACACGGGATGTGAAACATGTGCGTTTTCACCTCCATCGGCCAACCAAGGTTGCCGAGGCACCGGTCAGACGAAAGCGCTCGACGCACGACTATCGCTCACTGCGTCCCGGGTCATCCTCCCACGTCACCTCGACCATCCTCACTACCAAAGGAGGCTCACGCCTCAAACTGCGTTGAAAATTATTAAGAACAAACATTAGTCCACCCAAAGTAGTCACCGCAATGAGTACACGAAGGTCACAATCAGACGCACTCGTAACTCCAACATGGGTCCACCTCCTAGGAGAGGATGGTACCGAGACAACCACGATGATGTACATCAATGACCAGTCAAGTAACTCAGACGACCACTAAGCCGCGTTTCTGGGTCCGCCATACTTGAAAATCATGCATACGTTGTAAAACTCCAAAACATATACATAAAGTAATAAGAAGCTTACATTAACAAAATAATTACCATTCACAAATAGAAACTAAATTTAAGTTGGGATTATTTTGATTAAGCTTATACAAACCCTCATCGACCTACTCTGCAATTTTTACAGATATTTTATAGGAATGTTACTATTTTCCTAGTTTAAAAGTATTTTGGCACTAACAAAATAATTACTCTCGCACAAACAAAGAATCATATTTATGTTGGGATTATTTCGATTAGGCTTTAAAATCCCTACTAAGCTACTCAGCAATTTTTATATATTTTTAATAGGTATCTTTTCGCTTTAGTTGTTTAAAAGTGTCTCCAACCTTTTTTAATATTTACCGTGGTACCAAGAAAAACAATAAATAAAGTTCATAATATTTTAATTCAAATTTCACGTAACCTACCTATGTAGCAACTCCAGATTTTCTTTACCATTTTAAAATGTGTCATGCTATTTTCTAGTTTAAAAGTATTTTCAGCAATTTTTACATATTTTTAATAGGTGTCTTCCTATTTTGCATATTTATTCTAAATCGCTCAAGCATCGCAACATAAATAATATCTGCACGATGAATTAAACTATACACAGCTCAAATGATGTACTAGATAAAACAACTAAAATGATCTAATCTATTGAATTCTATGTCGCTATTTTTATTTGCTAACCGACAAGGTTTCGAATTAATGTACAAAGTTGCAAAAATATGTACCTGCAAAATGGCCGACTCAGATCTCGATGTCTGGCCTATCTCTCCTCTCGCTATTTAATCGGGCAGGCTTCAAGGCTTCTCTCTCTTTTTCTTTTTTCTGGATTTAAAATGACATTTCTACCATTTTTTGGGTTTAAATAGCTAGATCCTGTTGCTAGTTGAACTGACGACAGAAAAATACAGTTTCCTGTCGCCATTTCAACTGGCGACAGGAACACTATTGACTTCCTATCGCCAGTTGAAATGGTGACAGGAAGGTGCACTAGCGACAGGAAGTAAACAGGGTCCCTGTCGCCAATTGGAATGGCGATAGGAGCCTATTGCCATTCCAAACGACGAAAGGCACCTACTTTTGTAAAAACAAATTCGACTATTTATTTTTGTAATTATCTTTTAAAATAGTACTATTATAAAAAAAATTCCTACAACAACAATCAATCATTTTTTGGATGGAACCTCAGATTCCATTAGTAGGCGGCACACCAATCATCGCCACCGTGACTATCCTTCGGCTCGCTGAAGTGCATCCATCGATTATGCTCAGATTTGGTATACCTCCTACTTCTAGCTTTTTAGTTAGAGTAGGTGGAGCCATGCCAAACAAGGTAACTCCGCAAAATTTAGGAGTTGGAGTAACCTCGAGTGAAGCAACCTCTAGTATAATTTTGAAAGCACGTGAAACCTTGCTCCAATGGGGAGTTGGGCCAACAAAACAAAATACCCACAGGAGTTGAGAGAAATTACTTGCAAAATGCCCCTCCACTACCCCTTTTGCACCTTGCACCCCCTTCCCCCTCGCACACGCGTTTCTCCTCCCGATTCCCAAATCTCCAACCTAGAGAAACCCTAGAGAGTGGCGCATAACTAGGGCGACGATCGTGTCCTCCATGGCGCCCTCGCCCTTCCCCGCCCTTCACGGCTAGAGACTCCATCCCCGACGCCCTCATACCCTAATCATGTTGAGCAATCGTTAAACACAAAAATCACACCATGCAAATGGACTAGGGGATGTCAGAAACTCCATCAATTCTTTGATAAGATTGGGATCATGCATCGCCTCATGTCCTCACCCTCACCAAAGAAATGGTGTTGTAGAGAGAAAATGATGCGGATCAACCTCGAGGTGAGATTAAATCTGTGGGTTGCCCGATTTTTCACGATGGAAATTCTCGAACAAATATGATCTCACACCCGCGCACATCATAGTACACGAACGAGAGCAGAGATCAAACAAGATCAGCACACAAATTCAATCAACAAGATTAAACCTAAGTAGCAATCAGAGATATCCTAGATGAAAAACTCTAAGAACTCACACACACACGATAATGTGGATAGACCTCATGGCGACACACCAAATAACTCAACTCATAATTTCTAGGATTAAGTACAAGTTTCGGCCCCTCAACTATACCCGATGATTAATTTCGCCCCTTAACCAAATATCGATATAATGACCTCCAAGTTTGCAAACCGACAAAAACTATCCCTCCACTGCTTTTAGAGCGGTTTTGACCGGTGTTTGACCCACGTGGCATTCAAGCCGATAAAAATTACCTCGGTCACATCTCATCCCCACCCCGCCACATCTCCTCCCCACCCCTGACCCCCGCCCATGCTCCTCACCTCTATGCCTCCTCTCTCTCGGCCAAGGCCCACCTCCTACATCCGCGCCTCCGCCTCCACCTCCATCTCCTCGCTTGTTAGCTGCTGCCCGCTTCCATCCACCCCAACACCTTTCATTCTTCCACTCCTCAGATCCGGCCCACCTCCACCCTCATGGAGGTAGAGTCGAGCTCAAAGAAGGCGGGATGCGCGGGAGGAGGGTGGAGGCGAGGCGAGGAAGAACTATGCGTGGACCCGGCGGGCCGCTTACCATCGTGGGCGCCGGGCGGACCAGGCGGGCGGGCATGGCGGGCGAGGTGGGTTCGAGGCGTGGCGGCGACGATCTCATGGGTCGCCAACATCTCGCCGCAGGGAAGGGCTCAAGTGAACGCTTCGCCGCCGTCGCGGGGCTCGCCGGCCACCGGCTCTACCTCCACTACAACGTGTCCGCAAAGCGTGCGTTCTCGAGCTCGCTAACCTCACCCAAATTTCACCGACTCTACCTTGACGCCAACAACATTGTTGAATTGCCCGGATTGATTCGATTCTTCTTTTTTATTCTCGCCGCTCTCCCGGCTTGGCATTTCTTGATCCCAAAATGTGTGCTTGGGCTACCCTATCCGCTGATTTTCCCTGAGGATTTAATTTATCGACAACTTGCAAGCAGCTCTTGTTGTTCGATTATAACCCATTTAGGATCTAATAATCCTCATTTTATCTTTTATCTATAATTTTATTATGGGTAAATATGATGTCATGTGGCCCCTAGGTATACCCTTATGTTTACAAGGGAAGCCAATCGTGGTCGAAGTTCTTCATTTACCACCCCCATAGTCGTAAGTTTCGCTATTTACTACCTTATGGTCATAAGTTCTTCTACGATCACTACCTAGTCGTAAGTTATCCTATGACAACTTCATAGTCGTAAGCTCTTCTATGACCAAGACAGTCACGACTACCTTATGATCAATAAAACCTACAGGCGAGTGGGTCCAATTGATTATGGAATCCAAGCAGTCGGTATACGCTGTTACTCTGCGAAGTAATAGCACGTAATACCCCATTATCTCTGACAAGTAAATGCAAGGCGGCGTGAAGGGGTCATCACTCTGTTGATTACTGCCTGCATGCGCTCATTACTAACTTTGATGAGGCGCCTCTTCAGCAGAGGAAAACGCCACTCCTTCATTTACTATATAAAGGCAAAGAATCGAGAGAAACGAGGAGAGGATAAGAACAAGACACGAGAGGCACCTGAGAAGACAACAGCAATCAGAAGACAGCTAGACACTATCTTCTGTAATAGTCTTAGCCTTTTTTCCCGATTGTACGATACACACTCAATACCATACACACACAGGAGTAGGGTTGTTATTCTCTCCGGAGAAGGTCCAAACCTGTATAAAAATACCCGTGTCAATCTCTCAAGGTGATTCCATTCTAGGAGACCCTTAATCAAACAATCTTTACGTAAGATTGGTTCTAAACACCGACAGCTTGGTGCCCACCGTGGGGCTCTTCCGTAATCTCTTGTCAACATACTCTTTTTTCCCAAATCTCATGCACTCATGGCAGGAGAATGGAATGAGGAGAACTGGTTTGACTTGGCAGACATGCAGATGTCGACATGGATGCCGCTTGACATTTAACCGAGTATCGCCTCATCCGATGGTGTTGTTGCCTCCAGAGATCTCTCGCAGCACCAGGAGACCATGCCATTGGTGGAGTTGAGGAGTGATCCTTATCCCCACAACAAGATGTCCAATGAAGGAATCAATTCCTCAAAGGACAAGGGTCAATCGACCACAATCAGACTACACCCAAAGTGGCTCACAACATGGCGAGAGTTTTTCCTCCAAGTGTTCAAGTCCCCTATAGGCGGTCCGACTCGGGTGAGACAGTTCTAGAAGCCACAATTCCGTGACTTCACCAACATCCGGTGGTCCTCTCTCCTGATAACTCCCCGGGAGAGGGATCAAGCATGCTTTTCCTGCAATTGACCATCTCCGCAGATCACACCCGGATGGAGACGTTATAACCCGTAGTTCCCTTCCCGGAGGGGGTTACTCCAAGTCGCCAGATGGTGTCTCTCGACTACTCCTCAAGCGAGGAGGCCTCGAGCGTAGTGAGAATCATCAACGGAGGTCTTCGCCCTTCCTCGATCAAGGTCACTCTTCTAGAGACCGAAATGAGAACACTCAAGATCACGACCGCTACTCGTGGCAATGGCAAGGACACCACCGGTGACGGACAGACCAAGACTTTGATGAACGCGAGGAAATCCTCAACATACTCAAGACTCCATTGAGACAGCCTCAAGGATCCGATCCGAAGATCTTGAGGTCGCTCGACGGAAGAAGATTGCGCCCGTAAAAATCGCCCTGCGATCCAATATCAATCGAGGAAGCTCAAGAGCTCCAAAGACATCAATGACTTGCTCGAGAACCCTACTCGAGAGCTCGCCTCGAAGGCCAGTTACGACCTCTTCGTCAAGAGATCGCACAAAGGCTTCGGACCACGATGGCAAAGTTGAAGTCCTCACGACATCATTCGTAGTCGAGTAATATGACTTCTTCTACTACTACGATCAAACATATCACCGCATAAGAATCGCATAACGGAAGTCGTGACGATCTCCTACTCGGAGAAATATCTTCGAACGATCGATCATTAACAAGCCCTCTGAGAGGTGATCGCCACCAATCCGATATGAAAATCTGCGCAGAACAGATGGAATACGAGGAGTATTCCCTCAGAGGATCAGACCTACCATGTGTCGGGCAACTGCTATCGGGTATCGCCGAATACGATCACCGGTGATATCAACCCTTCTTTCCCGCAAAGGAGGCGCCAAGAAGTTATTACCGGATGTCGGGTATTTTACCGACCTTCGAGCCGCTCTTTCGCCACCTCATTTTCGACCGCTGAATATGGAGAAGTTCGATGGATCCCAAAATCCCATCGAGTTCCTTCAAATTTATACAACAAATTGTCCGAAAGCAAAGCAGCAGGAGGAGAGCATGTAATGGCAAATTACCTTCCAACCGTGCTCGGCGGTCCGCTTCGATCGTGGTTACTAAACCAACCACTCGAGTCAATATATTCTGGCAACATCTCGCGACCTTTCATCGGCAAACTTCCAAGGCACATACAATTGCCTGGGAAGGAGGACGACTTGCACCGATAAGATGTAACGACCACGAGACCTTGCGCCAATTCATCAAGCGCTTTTAATCAGTTCGTAATTCAATTCCGAAGTTTCGACTTATCTCACATCGTGGCTTTCAAGCAAGGAGTCCGTAGTAGAAGGATAACGTAAGATATCACTTTAAATCCTCCCACTCTGCCGCCGAGCTCTTTGAGATGGCCGATCGATATGCGATTACTTCGAGGCAATGAGTGGAACAACACAATTGATCGAGAAGTCAATACCTCTCGAGAGCCGTGAAGTTGGTAAGAAGAAGGATAAGAAAGCAAAGAAGTCCAAGAACAAGGCGAAGGTCAAAAATCCCAAACCAAGGGCTCCAAGGAGGTCTTGGTCAGAAACGATAAAGAGCCACTTAACCTCCAAGCCGCATCTCACCAAGGTAAAGGTAAGCGCCGATCTCAAGAGCGACAAGTCTAGGTGGTGTCCTTTCCATAAAAAGGAAGGACATGACTCAGAATCGCCGAAGTTTTCCAACGAAAAGCTCGAGGACTACTACAACGGGTAGAAGGACCACTTCCCACTCGAAAGTGTAGGGCAAACGAGTGGTCCTAAGTCGCTCGATGATTTATGAGGAGATGCCGCCTGTGATCCGCAACATATCGCAAGCACATCTACGGGATCATCGCAGATACGATCAAAACGACACCAAAGTCAGCCGAACGCGAGGTAAACTCCATAGATCGCCCTCTCGCTAATAAATTACCAGTGGCTCTGAAGTCACCATCTCCTTCGAGAAGGGTGATCGCCGATTTCTTCGACTCGATCAGTCGATATCCGATCGTGGTCGAACCCACTATCAACAATTATCGGGTCAATCGAATTTTAGTTGATGGTGGCGTCGTTAAACATCCCGCTTATTTAAAGCCCCGACGAGATGCAGTACCCAGAGAAAGGTAAGACCCAGACGGTACTTTTTCATGGGATCGCATCGGTCTTCACCAAACCTATTGGCCAAGTTTCTTCCTTTAACATTTGGTTCACCAAGTAATTTCGTGACGTAGAATCTCCTTTGATGTGGTCGACTTCGACATTTCAAGATATAACGCCATACTCGCAGACGATCAACTTTGGCAAAATTCTTAATGGCTACTCATTACGTATCAATGTCTTAAGATGCCAGTCCCAAAGGAGTGATCACAATTCATTGTGACAAGAAGATGGCGATACCGCGATCGCCGATCCTCGAGATGGTTGGTCTAATACCAACTCGAGAAGAAAGTCACCACTAGCAAGTCGGCTTCAAAGTCGCACCAAAGCCGAAAGACTGTGTCAAGGAGGTTCCTCCGACGCAGGGAGCCCTCAAGATCGTTTCAGACGGGATACTTCCGACCCTAAGTAGGGAAGACGCTCATCACTTTCCTTAGAGCTAACGTAGATGTCTTCGCATGGCAAGCATCCGACATGCCCGGAGTCCCTAGGGAGGTGATCGAGCACAGGCTAGCTTTACGGCCTCACAAAGTACCTGAAAACAAAAGTTACAGAGATTTGCCCCTGATCGACGAGATGCTATTAAATCAGAATTGGATAAACTACTTACAGCAGGCTTTATAATAGAAGTCGACCACCCAGAGTGGTTGGCTAACCCTGTTATGGTTAGGAAGTCAAACGGCAAATGGCGTATGTGCGTAGACTTCACTAATCTTAATAAAGCTTGTCCAAAAGATGATTTTTCTTTACCTCGTGACGATCGCTTGGTTGATTCTACCGCAGTTGTGAAATGTTAAGTTTTTAGATGCATATTCGGATACCACCAGATCAATATGTGTCTAAACGATGAAGAAAAGACCTCATTTATTACACCATTTGGTATATTTTGCTATGTCAAAATGCCATTTGGTCTAAAAAATGCTGGCGCTTCTTTTCAACGCTTGATGCAATTAACTTTTTCATCTCAACTAGGCCGAAATCTGGAGGTCTATGTTGATGATCTAGTTGTTAAAAGCATGAAGAGATTTAATCATATCACTGACCTACAAGAAACATTCGACAAGCTCAGAAAGCACCGCTTAAAACTCAATCCGGAGAAGTGTGTGTTTGGAATCTCTTCAGAAAAATTGCTTGGATTCCTAGTATCTATACGGAAAATTGAAGAAAATCCCGAAAAGATAAAGGTTCTCCAAATGCGCCCTCCAACCACAAAGAAGGAAGTCCAGAAACTCACAGGGTGCATGGCGGCTTTAAGTCGTTTCATCGCACAACTAGGAGAAAAAGGACTACCTTTCTTTAAACTTCTAAGGAAACACGAAGGTTTTGAGTGGTCGAATGACGCAAACGATGCCTTCGAGGATGTCAAGAGGTATCTTATGAGTGCTCCTATTTTGGTTTCTCCGAAGCCAAAAGAGACGCCTTAATTTACCTAGCCGCCACGCCACGTAGTAAGCGTAAAGATCGGTCGAGAATGTGAAAACATACAACTAATCGGGTCTATTACGCTAGTGAAGTTTACACGCCTAAGGAGCGCTACCCTCAGTCCAAAAACTTCTATATGCCCTCCTCATGTCTTCGAGGAAACTGTGGCATTATTTTCAAAGCACAAAATAGTCAGGTTGCCCGAGTTTCCTTAGGAGCGATCCTCCGTATTAGGGAAACAATGACGATGGTAAATGGTCATCGAACTTGAGAGTTCAACCTCTATTTTGTGTCCCAAACGGCCTAAATCCCAGATCTTGGCGATTTTGTCGCCGAATGGATAAATCCTCAACTGCTCAAGATCCCCAAGACGATTCCCACGACCAAAGGATCTATGTACCTTGATGGGTCACTTACTTTAAGTGGCTTTGGGTCAGGTGGTCCTAGTATCTCCTACCGAGAAACCTTAAAGTATGCCATACAATTAAACTTTCGTGCCACTAACAATGTGGCAGTAGTACGGTTTGCTAGTCGGCATACGAAGCATGAAGCGCTCGATTCGCCGACTACTCGAAGAGACTCTCAACTAGTCGTGAATCAAGTCGAAAGAGTACCAAGTTGCTCTAACCCTACAATGTGTCGGTACTTATCGAAGTGCGTAGCTAGAAAAGCATTTTTTTCGGTTTTGAGGCACAATTCATCCTCGAAGGATAATTTCTCACGCACTACCTTGCTCAATAGCTTCTTCCCGACCAGAGTACCAAAAGGAGTCTTCTTTGAACAACTCCGTGGCCGCCCCTCGGTCGAAGAACCAGAGACACCTCCTATTGAGACGGCCTCTCTAGAATACGAGGATACCTGGATGGCTCCCATCTACGAGTATCTTCAAAAGGGTTCCGTACCCGAAGACGATCTCGAGGTAGATCGCTTATCCCGAAAAGCCAAAATGTATACTTTGGTTGAAGGAGTTCTCTATAAACGAGGTACTCAAGGGGTACTCATGCGATGCATTCCGCAAAGTGAAGGATTAACACTCCTTCACGACATACACTGTGGCATCTGTGGAACTCATGCTTCCTACGTAACACTGGTCAGAAGGCCTTTCGACAAGGTTTCTATCGCCAACAACTTTTGTACGATGCTAAAGAGTTGGTTAAAAAGTGTGTCCAATGTCGGTTTATAGCAGCAAATACACCAACCAAATTTCAAGCATTACAAATAATACTCTTTCTTGGCCTTTTGCAAACTCGGGTCTCGATATCCTAGATCGTTTCTCCATAGCTCCGTGAGGTTTCGAGTTTTTTTTGTGGCTATTGATACGCTCACAAATGGATCAAAACCAACTCAGAATCGATAAAAACAAGTAGCAAAACGGTTCATACGAGATGTGTAATTAGTCGATTTGGAGTTCCAAGTCGAATAATTACAGATAATGGTAAACAATTTTCGAGCGCAAAATTTCAGGAATTTTGCGACGAGTTGGGTACCAAGTTATGTTATGCTTCTGTTGCACATCCCCAAAGCAATGGGGCAGTCGAACGTGCAAACGGCCAAATAATGCGGGGAATTAAAACTCAAGTCTTCGATCAGCTTGTCAAGCGCGGGGCTTGGGTACAAGAATTTCTCCAGATATGGGCGCTTCAGACGACTACTAGTCGGGCAACAGGTGAAACACCCTTTTTTCTAGTCTTCGGAGCCGAAGCCATGCTTCCTCCGAAACTAAAAATACGGTCGACACGAGTCGAAATTTTCAATGACTCCAACCAGGAACAACTTCGAGCAGATGACATTAACCTATTCGAAGAAAGGAGAAACCAAGCCTTAATCCATTCAGTAGTCTACCAACAAGCCCTGCGCAGATACTACGATCGTAAGGTCCAACGTCGCAGCCTTACTATAAGTGACTTGGTATTGAGGCTCTGCCAATCCAAGTCTAATCGGAATAAACTTTCTCCCAAGTGGGAAGGTCCTTACACGCTGGTCGAAATCACTCTGGCCAGTGGTTTCAAGACGATTAGCAACGCCGTGTTCTCTTGAATTCTGGAACATCGACCGCCACGCAAGTTCTATGTGTAATCAACCATTTAGACAATAAAGACTCGATTCTCTCTACCTCTATTGTCTTACTTTTGAGTAGTGCTTTCATAATGTTTCGACTACATTCCAAACACCCGCTTCCTTTACATCGTCAAAAGGCGTGTAACATCACCTAGTCGAAGCCTTCTCTCTCAAGACGTGGTCCCGCCCACTAGAAGGAGCTTCCTAGTGTCGACTGCTACTCACTTTTGCTGCCAATACAAAGAGCTCGGGTTCTATTTGGTCGAAATATTCTTAAAGCCACTCTTTTCACCTTAGTTTATTTTTTCACTATTTCAAAAATACTCTAAGTAGAGTGCACTTTCTTAGATTTATTCAACCACCTTTGGTGTACTCTGTCCGCCTCAACTGGTCGGAGGAAGAGACACATCTAGTCAAGTCTTTCCTCTCGACGTGGTCCCGTCCACTAGAAGGAACTTCCTAGCATCGCTCGCCTCCTACTTTTGCTACTAGGACAGATTTATCGAGTCCACCGTGAGAAAGGCGTAACAAATTTTTAAAGTCCTCTAGATGTTTGCTTAAACTCAAGTTGCCGCTCTCGATTTGATTAATCTGGTCTGAGATGGTAACATCACCTAGTCGAAACCTTTCTCTCTGCAGACGTGGTCTTGCCCACTAGAAGGAACTTCCTAGAGTCGATTCATTACTACTCTTTTCACTGCATGACAATCGCGAACAAAAACTACAAGTTAATCAAACCTCTCTGCTTCATAAACCCTTTTTAACACTATTTATCTAGTTTATTTAAATAAATTAAGTAAATAGTCGGGGGCTAGGATAAAGTTATTAATTTGACTTCAATTCTTAGTCTTTCTTTCGTTAATTATCTTTTGAGTTACTAACTACTCGACAAGATGATTTGCAGGAAACAAGATGGATTGTATAATACATCAACAAAAGCTTGTTTTCATAGGTTTTTTACAAACTACTCTGAGGAGGGAGAGCCTAGTCGCGTCTCCTCTGAGACCTTCCTGCCAACTGCTTGCATTTCTTCTATCAGACGACTTGCTTCTGCCTCAGGGCAGTCGAAGTCGGCTTCGATTGGTTGCACATTAAGGCTGGGGTCATGAGCTTTAAGTTTTGCCAATGCATAACTTACTGCACCTTCGACCGCCTCCTTTATCGAGTCACTTGGTTGGCCTTCGAGTGGTCACCGCTTCTTGCAAAGTCCCGATTTGTTCCCCAATAGTACTTATATGAGCAGCCTATCATATCGCCTTGAGAAGTTTTTCCCGACTCACGAGCTCACCAAGTGTATTGTTCAGAGCATAATGTTGTCTTGAAGATTAATCTTCATTGACTTCATCTCCGCTAAGTACGAGTCGAAGCCTCGCGGAGTTGTTTGTTTTCGACCACTTGCTCTGAAAAGAATAAGACTGGTCAAGTAAGAATAAACTCCTAGAGGAAGAGAAAATAATCGTAGGTAAAAGAATTCCTTACCTGCTAATCGAGAATCTAATTTCTTGATTTCTTCATCATGAGAAGCAATGGTTTCAAAGATCACACTTCTCCTATAATTTGATATCCTTTGCATTCTCCTTGGCAATGTGGACGGTCTCGTTAAGGATCTGGGTTTTCTCCTGATCCCTATTTTCGAGCCTTCCTAGTTCGAGCTCAATTTCTGAAAAAGAAATGGAAGTGAGAAAAGGAAAAGAACTCGTAAAGGATCACAGGTAAAGAATTGCTTACCTGCTCGTCGAGATATCAGATTCTTAATTTCTTGATCTTTATCTTTATCTTTGGCAATACGAGAAATCTCGTGAATAACCAAAGTTTTATCTTTGACTTCATTTTGAAGCCTTCTCATGTCATCTTCTTTTTCTGAAAAGAAGCAAGAGTTAGGTAAAGATTAACGACATAAACAGTCTTAAGTTCAGCACTTACTGTTTATTTCTTCTTGCAATCTTATAGTTGCAGAGTTAGTCTCTTGAAGCTTCTTCGAGAGGTCTCCCACTTTTTCCCCTAGCTTTTTCGACTCTTCTTTTTCATAATCGAGCGAGTCGGCTAGGGTCTTTTCGTCACTATTTAACCTATAAAGGTAAGAGTGGACATGAGCATTGGTTAATTGGTCGTAAGTTCTTCTACAACCATTGATCTAGTCATAAGTTCTCCTATGACAAAGCATCCGGTCGAAGTCTTTACGACTAGTACCTAGTCGTGAGTTTTTCCACCACAAACCCCGAAGCACTATATAAGTAGTTAAATCAAAAATGACTACTTAATAACTGTGGACTTACCACCTCTCTCGCATGTTCGCAGAAGTTCGCTTCCTATCGTAGCTTTAGAAGTTGTCGGTGATATTCACCAACAGTGGCAATTTGTTCCAGAGCTTTCTGCAAAAAAGAAAGACAGTAAGAAGCAAGGGAAGGCCACACGTATAAGTATCCTTAAATACTTACATCCATGGTCGACCGAGCAAACATTGAGAAAACCATCTCTGGACTCTTCAGCTTGTCTATCTTCGCGACTTGATTCCACCAAACCTTATCGAGACGCTCATTGTCAAAAGTTTCTTTGTTGGGAATATCATTGGGATGAGGGACTCGATCGCGAGATCTAAAAGCGTAAGACCCTATGATGGAAGCAGTTCAAAAAATCAGCACATGGTTGAAATACTCCTCGCCTTCCGATTCTCAGAATCGCAGCTTTTTGGGTAACGGAGGAACGCTCAGAACGATTTCTTTCCAACACGGTGGTCGCACACCACCACCTTGGCCGAGGCTTCTACAGCTTGCTCGCTATCTCCACGACCACCTTAGTAGTCGAGCTACTACCTCGCTGGTCGAGCTACTACCTCTGGTTGTGGTAACCTCTTTCGAGCCACGACTTCCTCCACCACCCGGCCGTGGATGGTCCTTCGACCACTCACGCCATCTCTATCCATCAAGAGGTGGCAATGGGCTTCGACAGAAGCATTTTCTGGGCTAAAGGAGTCGAGCTAAAATCAACAGAACAAGTCAAGTTGTGAAAAGCTTAAAGGTAAATGTTGTTCTTACATTTTAGTCTTTTTCACATACCCGCACTCGGACCTAACCAGAACTTAGGAGTCATCTTCCCAATGTAAGATTTTTTTAAATTCTTTTCACGACCACATCCTGCTCAGTAGTTCCAGCTTAAAGAATGGGTTCGCCACCACCACGCCTAGTCGTGGATTTTGAACAGAACCATCTCTCGGTTTCCTAACTTTTCGGATGGTCGAGATCGCCTCGACCACTCCAAGAGCAAGCATACCCTCACCGTGAGGCTCACTGGATCAAGATTGTCCTTCACAAAAGACATAAAGTCCTTCCAGCTTTCTTTTTCTAGTTGCTTGACAAAACTAGGAGAGGCAGAAACTACAAAAGTTTTCTTATCATAATAAAAGGGTACCTTGGCCTTGCGGGCTTTGCGCCTAAGAAGTTCGACTGCTTCGCCCTCCTCAGCTTCAGTTGCTTCAACCTCGGTTTCAAGCAGCCTGTGTTCTGCAGCCGGATTTTGCAGAGGATCTGGTCAAAATAGAAGAACTTGAGTTTGCCCCTCTCTTGTCGGCGACTTTCACAAGTCGACTCTTCTTAGACGGAGGAGCTCGAGTTTCTTCCACTATCATCCCTTCGCCGATGGTTATCGGGCCGACTTCCGGTCGCTCCGACGGTTTTTGTACCTACTTTCAGAAGAAAAATGTAAAAGTATTGCCGATTAGTCGTAAGTTTTTCTATTTACACTTCTTTAATCGTAAGATTTTCTACGATCACTACTAAGTTGTAAGTTTTTCATTTACACTTCTTTGATCGTAAGATTTTCTACGATCACTACCAAGTCGTAAGTTTTTCTACGACAAAACAACCAACAGAAGTCTTTATACGACTTTAAAAGTCCTAAGGATGAAATCAACTCGTGATTACCTTTAGGCGCCCATCTCTCTTCTCGGATAAAACCGTAAGGATTTGAGGAACCGCCACTCCAAGTGGCGGAGATTTCACAAACAAGTTTGACCCAACGCCAATCTCTCGCCGTGAAAGATCTGGCAAATAGATATAACATTCATTAGACCACTTTGAAGAAAGACCAAACCGAGGGTTAAGTCAAGATTCACTTACTCTCCTTGTAGTCCCCGGTCGATCTTTTGATTCTGCGGTACCTCCACATAGGAGGTACTCATCTCTTCAAATGGTTAATTCAGCGTGATGAAATCCTTCACCACATGCCATCCAATACCCTCCCTTTCAAGTCCTTAATGGCTTGAATATAGGGGGTAATCCGGCTGAGATCCTTAGGAATCGAATCCTAGGAAGAATTCTTCTCGGCAACCTTCCCCGCGAAAGTAAGGTTGTCATCTTGGGTGATTTTCCAGTAAAACCACCTCTTCCTCCATCCCGGTCACGAAGACTGAGTAAACATCTGAATATACTTCCTCGATTTTCCGTCATGGAGCTTCAGACCACAACTCTCAGCAATCCCAGATTGTCGAGCCATTCCATAGAAATATTGAAAGAGCTTGAGGTTCGCTGGAATTCCCAGGTATGCCTCGCACAGATACACGAAGACACTTAGCATTGTGATGGAATTAGGACCGAGGTTCACTAATTCCACCCCAAAGTGCTCAAGTACGACTATGAGAAAGGGTCGAGGTGCAATCAAGGCCACACTCACAATACGCTCGAAGACGGGATTTGCCCAATCTCCTCCGACGCCAATGTTGTCCAAATTACCGCAATTCATTTCATAAGAACCTTCTCTCGATCTTCCCGTACGACTAAGGCTTGAATCTTCACCAGATCCATCTCCGACTCGGACCACTCGTAAACCTGTTCTACCATCTTTCTCGTAAAGGGAGGTTTTGGATTAAAGAAGATCTCGTGGAGAAGACATGATTGGGTTGATGGCGAGGAAGCAAGAACTCGATGAACAATGGAGCGATTTGGGAAGAGTAGAAACCTAAGTTCTACCCCCGTAGTATTTATAACCGCAGCTTTAATGAAGGGTGGAAATCCAAGGGTTGCCACCGCTTTGGGAATCACTCCAACAGACGTGTCTATGGGAGTCGCTTACATTCTCTAGATGGTCCGCTCAAGAAAATCAGTTTGTTTTACACCTCAAGCAAAATTACTTCCTTGGCCAAGACTTTCCGCCAAATGAAACATCAATCGGAAAAGTTTTACTTCCGATCACCATACCACGACCACTTAATGGTCGAAAAAATTTTCTACGACTATCTAGTAGTCGTAAGTGATTTCATTGACCAAGTATATTTCTGGTCAAAGTGATGTACAATTGTCGAAGAGTTTTTCCTTCGACCATATTTTTTCACAACCTCCTCATGGCCATAAGACCATCTACGACTCCTCAATCAAGTAAGTTATTTTCACTTGAAGCTGGGGGCTAGATGACGAGGATCTAATAATCCTCATTTTATCTTTTATCTATAATTCTTATTATGGGTAAATATGATGTCATGTGGCCCCTAGGTATACCCGTTATGTTTACAAGGGAAGCCAATCAGGTGGTCGTAAGTTCTTCTACTACCACCCCCATAGTCGTAAGTTCTGCTACGACTACCTTATGGTCGTAAGCTCTTCTATGATCACTACCTAGTCGTAAGTTATCCTACGACTACCTCATAGTCGTAAGCTCTTCTACGACCAGGACAGTCACGACTGCCTTATGATCAATAAAACCTACAGGCGAGTGGGTCCAATTGATTATGGAATCCAAGCAGTTGGTATACGCTGTTACTCTGCAAAGTAATAGCACGTAATACCCCATTATCTCTGACAAGTAAATGCCAGGCGGCGTGAAGGGTTCATCACTCCGTTGATTACTGCCTGCATGCGCTCATTACTGACTTTGATGAGGCGCCTCTTCAGCAAAGGAAAATGGCCACTCCTTCACGACTATATAAAGGCAGCAATCAGAGAGAAACGAGGAGAGGACAAGAACAAGACATGAGAAGCAATCGGAGAAGACAACAAGCAATCAGGAAGACAGTTAGACACTATCTTCTGTAATAGCCTTAGTCTTTTTTCCCGATTGTACGATACACACTCAATACCATACACACACAGGAGTAGGGTTGTTATTCTCTCCGGAGAAGGCCCGAACCTGTATAAAAATACCCGTGTCAATCTCTCTGCGTGATTCCATTCTAGGAGACCCTCCGAATCAAACAATCTTTACGTAAGATCGGTTCTAAAACACCGACAGCAACGTTTCTTGGCTGATACCTATGATTTGGTCATGCATTCATTTACCTTCGATCCTGGTTTGCTTGCCATTTTTGCCACTCTTCTGGTTACTACTCTTGACTCTTGAGCTGGCCTGGTCTGTACTAGGAGGGGGGGCTACTTCAATGGAGCTAACTGCTCTTGCTCAAACTTATCTCTTCTTATTAGCGCATCAATCGCTGAATCGATGAAGCAATCAATAAGATGTTGTTACGATCTTGCTCGTTTCATTAAATGGGAGCGCAACATATATAAATTGTTCCTTATGTCTCGACCTGATTTAATGTTGCCGTTGTTGATGTGTTCCAGTTGGTGCAAATTGCTACAACCAGCTCACCGAGCATCGCTGTCGCTCCCGCCGCTATGCCGCCGCCGCCGATCTCTTGGGGCTCACCTCCCACGCGCCACGCCATGCGCTCTCCGCCACGGCCATCACATACTGGGTGGTTGCCGGCATTGCCACCGCGGGTCCGCAATCACGCCGCCGTGGTGGTCGCCATGGAGCGCCGCTTCCCGCCACACCGCGTGCTCGTGGCGCGCATCGCCATCGGGGGCCGCGTGCCCATGGACCTAGCGCCGGGCGCCGCCCACCAACCTCGCAGATGCGGCCGGAGGCGCTTATTCCAGCCCGGTCATCTCGCAACGCCGAGGGTCGGGAAGCTCATGCCGTGGGTCGCGGGCGAGGCCTTCTCGATTGCCTACATCCACGATCAAGGCCGCCCTCGAGTTCATCGTCACCGCATGTTCTATGTATGAGCCGCAAGAGGAGTGAACTTGATGAGCCGAGAGAATTCGATTTTTTTTGCCAAGAATGCCACATGGATCCAAAACCGCCTAAAACAAATGGAGGGATGGTTTTTGTCCGTATGTAAACTTGGAGGGTCATTATATCCGGTATTTCGTTGAGGAACTAAAATTAATCATCGGATATAGTTAAGAGACTAAATATGTACTTAATCCTAATTTCTAAAACTTTAAAACTCCCTTAGCATGGCGCACCCTTGGCCTTTTATAGGCTTACATGCACACGCACACAACTAATTTTATTGGACTAGAAGTCTAGAAGTTATAATGCAAAATTAACCCGTAGACTAGCTCAATCTGATGCGCCATCTCTTGGTCTATTGCACCGGCTTCTGTGGCCCCCACCCTAATGCACGTAGAGAAAGGAAGTGACGTGGAGAACATAAAGCCTTGTAGATGCATGCAGCAAGAAAAGATATCACGTAATATCTAGACGTGTCCCAAACTATCTCATGCAATTGATCACCAGGTGGGCCCCATCCTAATGCATGCAAAGAAACAAACTCAATCTGGTAGGTGCTAATGTCTTGGTTTGGTTTCCTTGTAATTCGGTCCTTCCTTGAAGCTCCTAAAAACGTGTAGAGGTTGAACTTTCTGTTGGCATTGGTTTGGAGCTGGCCGAACGCAGGTGGGCCCAATCTCTTTCCATGCATGAGAAAAATCCCCATGCAGCTGGCAATGCTCTTTTGCACTACTTGGCCTCCTGGATCAAACACACATGCTGACATGCATGCATATGCACCTACACATGCAGACGCGCCACACGCTCCAGCTCTTGTTCACACGCTGCCTTCTCTGGTTCTGGTTCCACAGACGACAACCCGTATGCCGCAGGACTCCGCACGCACGCATGCACCCACAGATAGGTTTAGTACCCGCACGCATAGCCTCCTCCACACCACTAGTCACCTTCCCATGCACAGATGAATTAAGGTTTTTGGGCCACATCATCCTCCCTCCTTCAAGCTTAAATCGCCCTGGTTTCGAAGTTGGTCTTCTCACCATGTTCTCGCAGCTTGCACGGGGGCTGACAAATTTTCAACAGCTTCGGCCTCCTTCTTCTTCGCTTCTTCCCGTGCCCTCCTTTCTAACAGCTTTTTCTTCCAATCACCTTGAATCAACTGGACGTCTATGGGAAGCAAACGGATCGGTGTACCCTTATATGTAAAGGTACAACCCTGGGTGCTCCAATTATGTGAAACCGCGCCTTGTTGCTTGCACCATGGTCCTCCCAAAAATAGATGACATGAAACCATAACGACTCGTATAACATCACACAAAACCTCGCAAGAAAATTTGCCCAATAAAAATAGTACCTTGACTTGATTCGTGATCTTGAGCAAACCAGAATACCACTTCAGTACATAAGGTTGCGGATGCAGTGTCATCGATAACTCCAACTTCTCAACTAGTTCGATACTAGCAGCATTAATCGAACTCTTGCAGTCAATCGACATGACACAAACTTTCTCCCTCACTTTGCGCCGAGAGTGGAAAGTCCACCACGCCATAGCCTTCCTCTTCATACAGACGTTGTAACTCAATTCTCAAGCACTGTGGCGCCGCCCTCGAGTTCATCGTCACCGCATGTTCTATGTATGAGCCGCAAGAGGAGTGAACTTGATGAGCTGAGAGAATTCTGATTTTTTTTTGCCAAGAATGCCACATGGATCCAAAACCGCTTCTAAAACAAATGGAGGGATGGTTTTTGTCCGGTATGTAAACTTGGAGGGTCATTATATCCGGTATTTCGTTGAGGAACGAAAATTAATCATCAGATATAGTTGAGAGACGAAATATGTACTTAATCCTAATTTCTAAAACTTTAAAACTCCCCTTAGCATGGCGCACCCCTTGGCCTTTTATAGGCTTACATGCACACGCACACAACTAATTTTATTGGACTAGAAGTCTAGAAGTTATAATGCAAAATTAACCCGTAGACTAGCTCAATCTGATGCGCCATCTCTTGGTCTATTGCACCGGCTTCTGGTGGCCCCCACCCTAATGCACGTAGAGAAAGAAAGTGACGTGGAGAACATAAAGCCTTGTAGATGCATGCAGCAAGAAAAGATATCACGTAATATCTAGACGTGTCCCAAACTATCTCATGCAATTGATCACCAGGTGGGCCCCATCCTAATGCATGCAAAGAAACAAACTCAATCTGGTAGGTGCTAATGTCTTGGTTTGGTTTCCTTGTAATTCGGTCCTTCCTTGAAGCTCCTAAAAACGTGTAGAGGTTGAACTTTCTGTTGGCATTGGTTTGGAGCTGGCCGAACGCAGGTGGGCCCAATCTCTTTCGACGAGGCTTTCCTAATTGCATGTTTTCTTATAAACCGCATGCCAAGTCGTGTCATTGCAAATCAAACACCTCTTGATCACCTTATTGATATATCCCTGATTACAACATGCTTAGAACCTTCGGCTACGCTTGTTGGCCTAATCTCAGATCGTATAATACACGCAAGCTTCAGTTTAGGTTTAAGCAGTGTGTCTTCTTGGGATATAGCAGTATACACAAAGGTTACAAGTGCCTTGACAAATCTACAGGAAGGATTTACTTATCTCATGATATGGTCTTTGATGAGTTAGTCCTTCTCTTTACATCTCTGTCGAGTACAGTCAATTGTGACAAAACCGACAATACCACAGTCACTGTTTCTCTTCCAACACTTACAAGTCCTTCTGATTCCTCACATTATCCTTCTCATGAGCCGATAGCACAAAATGATCACATGAGAAATTATGATATGTCTATATTGCCTACTGACAATCCTGAAACAGGAGCAGAAGTACTTGCAGATGAATGTAATGGTTCTGGAGGCAATACAGGAGGTGAGTCAACACACTCCAATTCTGAATCTACACATGCTATGCAGAACAAGCATCCTAGAGTTTTCAGCATAACAGAAAAACAAGACTTGGCAGCTTGTACCAAGACTAAGGGGTCAAAATATTATAGGATGTAAATGGGTTTTCAATCTCAAGCAGAAGCCAAATGGTACTGTGGACATATTCAAAGCCAGGCTTGTGGCCAGAGGTTTTACACAAAGACTTGGCATAGATTATTTAGAGACATTCAGCCCTGTCGTCAAACCAGCAGCAATCAGGCTAAATACTCTTTATAGGTGTGTGGAAGGGTTGGCATCTGCAGCAGATTGATGTCCAAAATGCTTTCTTGCATAGAGCATTGAAAGAGGAAGTATATATGCAACAACCTCCTGGTTATAAAGATTCAGTACATCCAGGGTATGTTTGCATATTACAGAAAGCCTTATATGGGTTGGAAACAAGCACCACATGCATGGTTCTCTTGGCTGAGTGACAAGCTTCAAGAACTGGGATTATGGCCTTCTAAAGTCGATGCTTCTCTGTTCATCTTCAGTCAATCAAGTATTACCATATATATGTTGTGTGGATGATATCATCATAACTAGTTCCTGTGTCAAAGCTATGGAAAAACTCATTAAAAGTTGTCTCAAGACTTTGCAATCAAAGATCTTAGCCGACTCAGTTATTTTCTTGGGATTGAAACTGCCATGACCAAAGTGGGGATAGTGTCAACACAGAAGAAGTATGCCACTGACCTTCTTCATCACATTAACATGCAAAGTGCAAGGCAATCTCAACCCCAACGTCTACAATAGACAAGCTGTCTAAAGTACAGGGAGAAGTCATTAGTGTAGATGGTACATTCAGATATATAGAAGTAATGTCGGTGCATTACAGTATCTTACTTTGACACGGCCAGACATTTCATATGCGATCAATAAGGTGTGTCAATTTCTACAAAGTCCTACTAATGTTCATTGGGAAGTAGTTAAACAAATTCTATGATCTGTCAAAGGTACTATGACTACTGGGTTACATATACAGAAGTCCAAGTCTACACTTCTTAGTGTTTTCACTGATGCAGACTGGGCGGGCTGTCCAAATGATCGTCAGTAGACTGGAGGATTTGCAGTCTATTTTGGCTCCAATCTTATTTCATGGAGTTTTCGCAAACAACCGACGGTATCTCGCTCAAGCACAGAAGCAGAGTACAAAGCGCTAGCAAATAGAACTGCAGAGGCGATTTGGGTACAGACGCTTCTGAAGGAATTAAAGATTATGCAGCCGAGAGCTCTGGTTCTTTGGTGTGATAACTTGGGAGCAACCTATCTTACTGCTAATCCCGTGTTTCATGCACGAACAAAGCACATTGAGGTGGGCTTTTATTTTATCAGAGAAAGAGTTGCACTTGAAGTTAGGTTTGTTTCATCCAAGATCAAGTGGCAAACGTGTTCACAAAACCTACGATTAAATCAGTGTTGGTATTCGTATCAGATACAATCTCAATTTAGTTACTAGTTGAGATTGAGGGTTTGTTAAACCGATAGCTTGTCTAGATACGATTCAATCGGTTACGTATTGTAGATCATACGGCAATATTTAGTTAGCTGTAATCTAAACTGACATGTGATCTCCCATTGTGGATTGTGGATATAAATACACATGGCTACGGCTACATTCTTGTGCCAAAACAGACTTTCACAATTTCTGCATCATCTTCTCCAAGAAACTCCATTCAACTCTGTCGTATGCCTTGTATCAAGTTTTAAAGCCGCGTACCCATTGCTGCCGGTTCGTCTCTTCTGCATGAAATGAGCCATCTCATAAGCCAACAAATGTTATCTGAAATTAGCCGCCCTGGGACAAAGGCACCTTGGTTCGCTGAAATGATCTCAGGCAAAATCTTTTTGAGTCTATTGGTGAGCACTTTCGACACTATCTTGTAAATAACATTGCATAGGCTGTTCGGCCTTAAATCTTTAATTCTTTCAGGGTTCAATACCTTCGGGATGAGTATAACCGTAGTTTCGTTCCACCGCTCTGGTATATGTTGCCTCCTCTCAGCACCTGCAACACCTCCCACCGCCGGCATACCATCGGTCCCCGGCGCCTTAAGAACTCCAATGACATCAAGAGCTCGTTCAATCTTACGCCAAGATCGATATGCTTGGACCTTTTCTTTCTACGGAAGTGCCAGACATTTGTAGGAATGTTTTTTGAAATAATCTATTTTATTAGAAATTACAAATATATCCCTCGCGATTTTTTTTTACGAAATATATGTTTGTCGCCTAACGGTTGGGCGACTAGCTCCTGTCGTCCAACCGTTGGGCGACTGCGGTCTAGCCGCCCAACCGTTAGGCATTTATACTGGAGAAGCCGAACCGTTATGCGGTATTATTGTAGTCGCCCAACGGTGGGGCGATAGCTTCTAGTCGCCCAACCGTACGGCGACAGGAAGCTTCCAGTCGCCGAACCGTCGGGTGACTGGATTGCTTATATAAGCAGCGTGCGCGGTCCCCCCTAGCCCGAGCGAGAGCGCCTGAGAGGAAGCAGAGAGCGAGCGTGAGGAGGAGAAGAAAAATAGGGAGAGGAGAGGAAAAAAGAGAGGGAGAAGAAGAGGGAGAGGGAGAAGAAGAAGAAGAAGAAGAGGAGAGATTCTACCGTGAGGTAAGTTTTTTTTACTTATTTTGTAGTGTATTTTTTTAGTAAGTAATTAGTTTAGTTTATGTAGTTAAAATAGTAATATAAGTAGCACTTGTAGGAAATTTTAGTTAGAGAAAAAACTAGAAAATCGAAATATTGTTAATTTGTATGTAAGTAGCAGCGATAGAAAACTTTAGTTAGAGAAAAAAATAGTCCATGAGGTAGTATTAGTGTTGTTTGTGAGGAGTACTGTAGTTGTGTCGGTGCATGTGTGACTGACTTAGGTAATTATTTGTATGAACTAATTAGTAGAGGTAAATTAGTATGAACTTATGGACTTAGGTAATTGGTATAGCTCTGTAGAAGACTGGAACGCCACTTGTAGCATTTCAGATTGCAAGTTAGCGTTAGAATCGGATAATGCCTGGTATGGAATAACTCGGTTTTGAGGCTGATTTTGAATATTGTACTGCACGTTCATTGTGGCCTATGCCTCGTGGAATGAGTGACGCCTTGATCATGTCAGAGTGTAGTTGTCGATTTATAGGCGTAAGGGCCTTACAAATGTAAATTACAATGTAGCAAGATTTGCATGTCGTATGCTATGATCCGACTAGTTGCAATGTTGGAAATATTTGCGGCCATACATTAAGTAATGCCTGTACCCACTACATTGAAAGTGCATTACGGTGTTGGCACCGTTCGTGAAGGTCCGTGCGGTGTTGACTTGAGCAGTTTTCAGCAAGTCAGTCTGGTACACCCGGACGGCGAGAATGCACGAATCGAAGATGTCATGCATTGGCTCACCCGCAGCTTCTCTTTGAACCCTGAAGTGTGCAGCGTTGTCATACAAGGGCTTTGGAGCCGGTCTCCCACAGACATCAGATGGGAGTTGAGAAGACTGATGCGCACGGCTGTGTGGAAGGGCTTTATAGAAGGATGCCAGCGTCGTGGATATGAGTGTGTGCTACTTGTGCAACCATGCCCAAAAGAAGCTGTGCAGGGCCCCACCGCCGAATATCATCCGGGTGGTGGGAGCAGCTCGGGTGCCCAACATGTTAGTGAAGAAGAGGACCTAAAGGGCTATGTTACGAAGGGTTCGGAGGATGTTGCTTGTGATGAGCCCGACGCAGTAGATACAGGAGAGGAAGATCGATCACCGTATGGTGAGCCTACAAGACAGGCTGATGAAGGAGAGCATAGGGAGTACATATTGCATCAAATGGATAGCGATGACCAAATGGCCTTGGCTGAAGAGGAAGCTTTACAAGAGGACGACGAGGACAGTTCCGATGAGGACGAAGCTCCCATCCCCCGGGAATGGAACAGATTTGACACTGAGGGTTTATCTACGCATGACGAGCACGAATCGCCGTGGGAGTACCATGCCACGGAGGTTTAGTTGCACTCAATGTTTGTTGATAAGGCATCCTTGCAGGATGCCATTAAGCTGTGGGCTATGTCTATTCAATGGACGCTTAGAAGTCACAAATCTAGCCAGAGCAAGACACCATCAAGTGCGAAAGGTGCGGTTGTCCTTGGTGAGTGCACGCACATAGACCAAGTATGAGACTCACCGGATTGTCTCAAAGGTGGAGCCGCACTCGTGATACTCAATAAAGTGTTTTGTCCAGACATCGAACCTAACGCCGAGCTTCATAGCCAATTTGATGTATGGAGAGTAGTGGAGAAGAAGGATGTAGAGGCCAGGCAGATTATAGTGGCTATTGAGAAGAAATTCAAGTACAAGATCAGCTACGCGAAGGCGTGGCATGTGAAGCAGAAGGCTTTGGAAAGACGGTTTGGATCTTTTGAGGCGGCGTACGACAACCTTCCTCGTATGCTTAGGGTGTTGCAGGAGAGAAACCTGGGCATGTACACTGCTGTAAAGGACATGCGATCTAAAAATATGTAAGGTTTTTCGATATTGCATAGGGCCTTTTTAGCCTTCGGTCCTCGTGATCGAGGCTTTTAGGCATATGCTGCCCGTGATCTCGCTAACGGACCTTTTGACCGGAAATACAAGGCAGATCCTTACGGCCATAGGCGTTGATGGGAACAATCAAATTCTGCCATTGGCCATCGCATTCGTGGAAGGTGAGAATTCCGACAGCTGGTTGTGGTTCCTTCGACATCTGAAGGTGGGAGTTGTTGGAGCTCGTCCTCGTGTGTGCGTGATCCATGATCACCACGCCAGGATGCTGAAGGCCATAAGAACACTTCAAGAAGACCCGGAGGAGCCGTTCCCTTGGCCGGATATGAGGAGTAGATGGTGCATTCGCCACTTGGGGGCCAACTTCTTCAAGAAGTTCCTGAAGCAACCCTTAGTGAAGCTATTCAAGAGGCTGGCTATGCAGGATCAGCAATGCAAATTTGACGCCTTATGGGCGCTGCTGGATGAACACAGTAGGAAACACGTGGACGCGAGGAACCAAGGACCAGAGTCTGAACCTGCTGATCCGAGGCGGAGGACCTCGAGGAACATCGAGTGCTTCTCCCACTGGATCAAGGGCGAGCCATTGGATAAGTGGTCTCTACTGCACGACACGGACGGGGCAAGGTACGGCATAATGACCACTAACCTTGCGGAGGTGTACAACTGGGTTCTTAGGGGCCTTCGTTCTTAGCCCCTCGTCGCCATCGTGGAAGGTGTTCTACACAGTACAATCGGGTATTTCAGGAGAGGCATGCAAATACCGACTTCATGCCACCAACCTCAAACACCGTGATCGTCAAGATTACAAAGATACATGTAGGCAAAGACACGTAAGGGCGCCGACACGGTATGCGTGATGGGCAATATGGAGCATCGCTTTGACGTGTTCCTCCGGATAGAGCCGGATTTGGGACGGCCATTCTCTTGTTACCCACGAGGTATGCCTTTGAGATCATGTGAACGAACCTAGTCAGACGTGCAACAAACCAAAGTTTACACAAGCCATGCTCTCATGTGCTCGCCGCATGTGGATCAGGCGATGGACCCTTTCAACTTTGTGTTTAAGTACTTCATGAAGGAGAGGGTGGTGCAGGCGTGGACTGGTGAGCTTAGGGGCTTCAGGGTTGTGGGTAACTTCGCCACCTTGGATATTGCAAATAGGATCTGGATTCGGATATTGACATGTCAAGGGTGGCAAGGGTCGCCGCAGAGTCGTCAGATACCAATGATATGGATGAAGCACAAGCCGGGGCGTTGGGTAGACGCTACGGGCACTACAGCCAAGAAGGCCACACTGCCAAACGATGCAAGGCACCAGTTGAGGAGTAGACACTGCCATGGTTTGCGTTAGCACTTCTTCCAGTGTGCAAAGTGGGACCAAAATTGCAAATCAGTGTACATTGTCATCTGTACTTTGTATTGTTTATGTAACTATTCTGCTACTACCCAATTTTCATTCGACGTAATAATGCCGTAAGACATGTATCGTATGTTACACGTAATGTTTATGTAAGTGTTGTAGTACTATCCCTTTTTCATTACTTTTGAAAGACTGTCCTGGTAACCTAGTACTTTTTGATTTGTTTGTTTGCAAGTTAAATGTACTCATTCTTTACATTCGATGTTTTATTTCCGCATATTTGCTAACTTCAAGTTGTTTTGCAGGTATGGCTCACGGATCCGACCGAGTTTCGCCTCTGGAGGAGCGATCGACCGCTACATCGCAAGCGCCGCGTCGGTCTCTCATCCCACGCACCGCCGACGCGATTGTTGGTTGGGGGTGATCCGACGCAGACACCTCTGTGGCCTAGAGGCTAGACCCACACTAGATGCAAAGTTAGTATACGCCGACACTATATTCTCACCATAACGCATTCTTTCAGATTAACCTTTTCTTACTGCAGCTCGGCCGCCGGGTCTACTACCTATCGCCCGGATGGTGCAAGCCACAGATGAGGACGAGCCGGCAGCACCCGCGGTCGGCGACGACAGAGACGTCCATGCCGGGCCGGAGCGGTCACGATGCTTCCCGTTCGACCGCTCCCTGCTAACAGCTCTTGTGGACCAATGGCGACCGGAGACTCACACTTTCCATCTCCCATTCGGGGAGATGGCCCCTAGCCTGCAGGACGTCTCCCTGCTTCTTGGCCTCCCTATCGCGGGAGGTGCCGCCTTCCCGCAGGAGTTTGTGGACGACTGGCGTGAGGACCTTCTGGCCAGGTTTTATGGAGTCCTTCCGCCTGCGTCGCGGCAGGGTACTACGTCTTCCCGGAGGCACAGAGGCACGGCCCGCCCTTGCGGTGGTTGTCGCAGCTCTAGGTACATGTTCGACGCCGCTCCCATTGGAAGTGCCCGCTCTCCTTTCCAGATTACGGTCTTACTAGCAGCATGTGTCGAGTGGATGGACCTCGCCATGACGACCAAAGAAAAGTGTCATGCCACCGAGGCGTGCTTTTGTTTGCGGCTGTTTGGTTGGGTGTCGTTCACCAAAGATCGCAATCCGTCATGAATGAGAATAAACCAAGAACATTACCTACCCATGAATGAGTTTGTTCAATGCATATAACTTAAAGCACGTGACACATCAATGCAACATGTCAACTCGATAAAAGGCAACCGCAATAACGATCCACCATTTAGTTACATGCTTTAGGAGATTGAACATAAGTGCGCGACAGTAGGGAGACTACCGACGCATAAACTTCTCCACCCGCGCCTAATTGTAGAAGGTGCCTCTCGCTACCCACATAGAGTGTTCTCCGCTTGGGCACCCTGACGTGGTCCGTCATTGTAGTGGCACGCACATATGCGAGAGGGTTGGCACAAAGAACATGTGGGATCATAGGAACTTTCTATGTTCACGACCTCCTCGTTCCCTCTCACGCTGATCCGCTGACGGAGGTCATCATTTTGCTCCTTGAGATCGCTAATTTGCGCTCCAAATCAAAGATTCGGTTCCACAATATATCCACGCAGCATCACAACATGTCGCTCATGGGGATGATCGATCCAGCGGGTGAAGTTGCATTTCGCCATCCGCCGCAAGGGACGTTAGTATGGAGGATGTATTAGTAGTAACATGAACAAAACTATTTACCCCGAGTATGGGCATCGGAAGAAACGCTGCCCACCATCAAAAGGGTTGTCTATGACTCCGCACGGTAGCGCCCTCCCGTGTCCGCAGATTTCGCCATACCGGCTGAGCACGCTTGTTCGCATCAACCGTAGTTAGGGTCAAGTCTTCCTCCTTTCGAGGAGAAGGTCTCGGTTTCGACGAATTTTTGGACTAGTCCTCGGCGCCTCGCCATCTTATGTTATCAGAAGACGGAGAAGGTTCTTCTTCCTATGGTTTCAAGGGTCGAGTGGTCCTACTTTGAGTGTGGGCGCAGCATTTTATAGCCCGCGGGGAGGCTAACAAAGCGGTAATGTATTAGCTTGTAGATGACAAGACCAGACAGGGCTGGCTGCTTTGCGCAGAGACAAGACCAAACGGGGCAACTTTACACAGTGACAAGACAAAAGGAGATAGCCTTGCGCAGTAACAAGACCAGACGAGGCAACTTTACGCAGTGACAAGACCACACGGGGCAGCTTTGCGCAGTGATAAGACCAAAGGAGATGACTTTCTGCAAAGGACAAGACCACACGGGGCAGCTTTGCGCACTGACGAGACCACACAGGCCAGCTTTGCACAGTGGTAAGACCAAAGGAGACGGCTTTGCGCAGTTTAGGGTTTAGGTTTAGGGTTAGCCTTTTCAGATCGACTTGACAACCCTAACCGCCTCGCCAGCTTTTAACACCGAAAATACAAGACTCTGCAAAGAAAGACATGACAACACTCTGCCTCGCCAGCTTTTTAGACCAATAAAACAGCACTCTGCAAAGCAAGACATGACTTCTCACTGCAAAGTAAGACGTGACAACACTATGCCTAGCCAACTTTCTAAATCGACATGACAACACTCTACCTCCTTAGCTTTTCAGAATTAAAAGGCAGGACTCAGTCTGCATGAAATTAACCATACCATGCCAACCATGGGGCTTATAAAAGGGGGTTGAACCAAACCCAACACTACACAATACTGTTGGGTCACGGGGTAGGCTACGATAGCTACAAACAAAATTCTACCACGCGAACCAGGATGCCAAGCAAGTAGATGATCACAGATCGTTACCAACAGACGCCAGCAGAAAGCAATGAAGAAGGGTTGGAGCACCGTCCAACGAAGAGCGCGCCGATGTAGTGGTCGAGTCGATCGTCCAACGCCCAAAGAAGTCGATGCAAAGGTCGCATCGATCGTCTCCTCCAAAGAACGCTCGGTTCCTCAGAAAATCGCGATCGTCCTCAAGCGCAACAATCGTAGTAGCGCCTACACGGTATCCACACGCCCAGGAAGGAACAACCGAACGCTGGTGTGCCAAGACCAAATCGCACGGTGGAGCTCTAAGGAAGATGGCGGCTAGGGTTTCGTGGTGTTTCACGATCCTTTCCAAATGCCTCATGCACCTCCTTATATAGTGCTCGTGACGGATCCTATCCGGACACGCCATTTAATCGATTCGTATTGGTTTGTTCCAACCCGCTAATGTGTGACCAGAGGTTCATGTAGTTCGGTTGTGATTGGAAACCGCTTCCGATCACGAGTCGAAGCGGCTCCTAGCGTAACATATCGATTCCTAATACACACAAATTATATCGGACGAACCTTAATGCAATATGATCTACGACTAAGTCCTCATCACTTACGACTAGGTCCTATCTCTATACGACTAGTTCAGATTTGATCACGACCAACTCGTAACTCCTCACGACTTGGTTTCACCACTCTGTGATTACGCTCGACCGGTCACGACTTGCTTGTATCTCCATACGACCGACAGAATCGTCGAACTAAGCGACCTACGTGTATACTCCCTTTGCCTCATGATGTCCGATCGAACCCGGGTGAGATGTTGTGTCATCCATGGACTGCTCAATACTTTCTCGATCGAGTGTCGATAACTTTACGTGGTCGAACACTTCGACTACTAGTGGCATGGCCATGCACTTTCTTTATCCGATCACAACGAGGGGCCCGAGACATCTCTCCGTTATGTTAGGAGGGCAAATCCATATCCGACCGGTCACATTCCTCTCCATGTTTCAGAGCATACCCAAAGCTACCTTTATAACTACCCGATTCACGGTGTAGCGTTTGGCAACCCCTAAGAGTGCTCTTACACATGTAGGAAACCATCTTGATCTCGGTCTAAGGATTATACATCATCATTGCTTGAGACCAACTAACGACACATAGATTCATAACAATCTCAATAGTGTCTCAATGTGGGTCTTATCCAACATCATGTTCTCTAACATGTGTCCATATTATTGGTTTGATATCTCCATATCTATGACTCGTGAAACATAGTCATCAACCAATGCATATGCTAGTCTATTCATATGTGTCCTCATATGTTTACGACCGAGGATCGATAAGAATAATTATTGCGTAAATATAGAGTTTCACAACCAAGTCACATACTTGATAATAAATATTAACAATATTATTCTAGGAACAAGATAACATATTATCCAATGTCATGAACATAATGAAATATAATCATCTCTATGATTGCCTCTAGGCATATTTCCAACATCTTCCCACTTGCACTAGAGTCAATCATTTTAGGTATCTAATACCGATAGCTCTTGTGTGTGCCTCATGCTTTGGTCATGGAGAGGCTTTGTCAACGGATCAAGAACATTTAAATCCGTATGAACTTTGCATATCTTAACATCTCCTCTATCCACCAATTAGCGGATAAGATGATAACACCGAGTATGTGTTTGGACTTCGATGGGATCTAGGCTCTTAGCTTGAGCAATGGCTCCATTGTTGTCACAATAGAGATCCATTGGGCTCGAGGCACTCGGAACCATTCCCAATTCAAGAATGAAATTCCTTATCCAAACACCTCCTTTTGCGCCTTGAAGCGCAATGTACTCACCTCCGTCGTGGAATCAAGAACCGCCTCTTGCTTGGAACTTTTCCAAATTTCACCGCTCCTCCATTCAAAATGAATACAAAACCAGATTGCTAACGATAATCATCTTTGTCGGTTTGAAAGCTCGCATCGGTGTAACCATTTACAACGAGCTCTTCATCACCGCCATAAACTAGAACACATCCTTAGTCCTTCTTAAGTACTTAAGAATGTTTTTCACTACCGTCAAATGACATTCACGGGATCGACTTTGGTATCCGCCAGAACACTTAGAGCATATGATACATCTGTCGTGTACATATCATGGCGCATATGATAGATCCAATGGCCAAAGCATATGGAATATCACTCATTTTGTCTCGCTCATCAAGAGTCGAGGACACCGATTCTTGCTAAGATTAATGCCATGTGCCATGGGCAAGAATCCTCTCTTGAATTTTGCATGTTGAACCGATTCAACACTTTGTCTATGTACATTTCCGCTTAATCCAATTAGCCTCTTAGATCTATCTCTATAGATCCTTATTCCCAAGATATATGTTGATCTCCTAAATCTTTCATTGAGAAACTTTTTCTTAATGAAGATTTAACAGATTCTAGCATCTAATGTCATTTCCGACCAAGAGTATGTCATCTACATACAAGATCGAGAATAACAAGTGCGCTCCCACTAACCTTCATGTAAACACAAGGTTCTTCTTTGTTCTTGATTTAAACCAAACCTTTTGATCTCCTCATCAAAACGTATATTCCAACTCCGAGATGCTTGCTTCAACCCATAAATGGACTTTTGAAGTTTGCATACTTTACTAGCATTCTTTGGATCGACAAATCCTTCAAAGTTGTGTCATGTACACATCCTCATCTAGGTTTCCATTAAGGAAAGCTGTTTTGACATCCATTTGCCATATCTCATAGTCGAAATATGCAAGAATCGCTAGAATGATCCGAACAGATTTAAGCATCGCCATCGTGAGAAAGTCTCATCGTAGTCAACTCCTTGAACTTGTCGAAAACCTTTGCGACTAGTCGAGCCTTATGAATGTGAACATTTCCATCCATATCAATCTTTTTCTTATAGATCCATTTGCACTCAATGGTTTTGACACCATCAAGTGGATCGACTGTGTTCCAAACCCGATTTTCTCTCATGGAATCTATTTCGGATTTCATGGCTCCAAGCCATTTCTTAGAGTCTGGGTCCATCATCGCTTCCTCATAAGTCTTAGGCTCACCATTATTCAATAATAATATGTCATGCCCATATCTTGTAGGCAATTGACGCGGCCTTTTAGATCTACGTGGGGCTGGTGCCTTGTCTACAGGTTCAACAACAATTTGTTCATCCAGTAGAGGTTCAATAGGAGTTGAAACACTTTCAGATGTTTCCCGAATTTCTTCGAGTTGCACCTTTCTCCCACTGACTCCTTTTGAAAGAAACTCTTTCTCCAAAAGACACCATTTCGCAACAAAAACTTTGTCCTCTTCCCGGTTGTAGAAATAATATCCTTTGGTTTCCCTAGGATATCCTATAAAGAAGCATTTATCTGATTTGGGTGTGAGCTTATCAGACGTCAAACGTTTAACATAGACATCACATCCCCAAATCCTTAGAAAAGACAAACTAGGACTTTTCCGGTCCACATCTCATATGGTGTCTTATCTAATGATTTAGATGGTACCTTATTTAAAATGAAAGCGGCAGTTTCTAGAGCATAACCCCAAAAATATAATGGCAGATCCGATTGGCTCATCATTGATCGAACCATGTCCAACAAGGTCCTGTTCGCCTCTCTGACACCCCATTCCATTGTGGAGTGTGGGTGGTGTAAGTCAGGAACAATTCCACATTGTTTCAAATGATTACCAAACTCATGGCTCAAAAACTCACCTCCACGATCGATCGTAAAGATTTGATTGTCTTGCTGTTGATTCTCAGACTTCATTCTCGAACTCCTTGAACTTTTCAAAAGATTCCGACTTGTGCCTCATTAAGTAGATATAACCATATCTACTATAGTCATCGGCGAAAGTAATGAAGTAATCGAAAACCACCTCTGGTCTGCCGTGGCTTATTGGTCCACATACATCAAGATGTACGAAGTTTCAATCGGTCGTCGCGCCTTTCACTACGACCAAAGTGAAAGGCGTCTTGGTCATCTTTCCGACTGTGCAAGACTCGCATGTTTCAAATGATTCTAAATCAAATGAGTTTAGAGTTCCATCATTATGGAGCTTTTTCATCGTTTCTCACTTATGTGACCCAAACGACAATGCCAAATAAAAGTGGAATTTATTTCATTAGGTCAAGCCTTTTAGCATTAATATTATAGATCGATGTATCATCGAGATTTAAAATAAACAACCCATTCAAAATAGGTGCATAGCCATAAAACACTTCATTCAAAAATATAGAACAACCATTGTTCTCTATAATGAACTTATAACCCTCTCGCCATCAAACATGAGGCAGAGATAATGTTTCTACTAATGGTCGAACGTAATAACAATTATTCAATTCCATAATAAACTCAAGGCAATAGTAGTGGCATAGTCCCGACGGCTAATGCAAAGAACCTTTGCTTTATTCCCGACGAAAGATCCATCTCGCCTTGCAATCATCCTACTTCTTGTTAGACTCGCATCGAATTGCAAATATGAGCAACCGATCCCAGATCAAATACCCATGAGTTAACAGAAGAGTCAAGAAGAAAAACTTCTATAACATTAATACCGTAGTGGAAGTTTTAGTCCCACCATTCTTTTTTCGATCGGCCGGTATTTCTTGCGTTCCTCTTCCAAAGGGCCTAGTTCTTTGCAAGAAAAGCATTCATTCTCTTGAGTCGGGCGGACTTAGTCTTGGGTTTAGGTTTGTCGGTTTGGATCTCATCCAAACTTTAGCCTTGCCCTTTTCTTGACCCAAGTCTTAGCCTTCTTCTTGAAGCTTGTACTCTTTTGCACCATCATCACATGATTGTTGCATTTCTTATCTTGCCCTCTGTTGTCTTAAGCATCATATGCGATTCGGTGAGATTCTTGTCTAAGCTGCTCATATGGAAGTTCAAAATGAACTGGCCATAGCTTCGTGAAGCGAAGCAAGAATCAAATCAGAGCCAATTCTTGGCTAAGTGGAAAACCAAGTTTTTCCAAGCTCGTGTATAACCAACCATTTTGATTACATGAGGGCTCACCGACCACCTCACTAGCTTGCAACCAAACAAGTTCTTTGAGATCTCAAATCTCTCGGTTCTTGCTTGTGTCTCAAACATGCCTTTGAGCGCCACGATCATATCGTAGGCCTCTATGTTCTCAAACCGCTTCGAAGGTGCGAGTTCATAGCAAAGCAAGCATGAGACAGCTAACATCAAGGGACTCATCACATGCCCTTTTATAGGCGGTTTTAATAGCAACAACAAGATTTTCTCAGAGGCACTTCGGAATTGGTTCTTCTAGAACATGTTCCTTTTATCTTGCACGAGAACAATTCTCGAGTTGCGGACCAATCCGCAAAATTTGTTCCATTAAGTTTTTCCTTTTCAAGTATCGAACGTAAAGCAAAACTCGATGTAGGTACAAAGATTGGTGCCATGATCTACAACAAAAATATATGCAAAACTAAGACATATGTTCATTAAAGTAACTTCTATTAAACAATTTAATAAAGATACTCCCACTAAACACCATATCCTCTTATGACATTTAATGATTCAAGATCCATAATCATTAATCAACTAGTGAGCTTTGGCTTCACTACTAGAAGACTAGTGAAAACGGTAAGCAACATTTGCTAATCATATCTACTATATGACTCTTGTTGTTGGGCAAGATTCTATGCTTCTAAGACCCAACCTTTATGCCCCAAGGTCCACAATGTTATGATAACCTTGTTAAGTTGAACCAATGCCAACGCCAGAAATGTCGACACAAACCCATCTAGTCAAGGAGAGTTAATGGCACTGCTTTGGCAAGACCTACCATTAAAAATACATGACTTTTGATGGTGCGGCATATTTGGGAGGGCATCAATTTAACTTAATATTAAGTGAGGGAATTTTACTTCTATCATGTTAAAAGCAATTAAAGCAAAATAACA
Organism: Phyllostachys edulis; assembly: GCA_036346405.1. Taxonomy (NCBI): domain Eukaryota; kingdom Viridiplantae; phylum Streptophyta; class Magnoliopsida; order Poales; family Poaceae; genus Phyllostachys; species Phyllostachys edulis. The sequence continues at coordinate 48,850 of JAYEVD010000574.1, forward strand.
TGCATAGAAATAAACGAAATGTAAATGTAAAGGCATTCACAGACAATCAAATTGCATTGTGATATAGCATGACCCTTCTTCATGGTAATCTACATCGCCATGCATCCTGTTCACCATGTCTTCAAGTGGTGGACTCCTTCAAGCACTCTCACTAAGCCATTATTTCTAATAGCACTAGTAATGAAACACAAGGAGTAAAGAAGCATCACAAGTCGACACGCAGAGCAAGTTATACAATTATAGACAGCCTTGGGCTGCAATTAACATGACACGCAGTCATGAATATTACAAGCATACATGCATCTCATACATGAAACAAGATGGGTCATACTATTCACATCAATCCTGCAAAAACAAGTTATGCATGTAATCCAATTCTAACAGATGACATGAGCACACACTACCTATAGCGCTGCAGTACTAATACCCAAGATGGCGGTCCCGCTTAGCCGGTTAGCGGGCGGGTTCGAAAGGCGCTCCTCGCCGGTCGAGGGCAAGGCTTCGAAAACTTTTTTCCAAACATGAATCTTATTCACGATCCGAGCCTTGGAAATCATCGGGTTAATCAAATTAGCCCTATTCCTAACCAATCCGATCAATGCCTTTGATACGACCACATATGCATGCATACTCCGATGGCGAATTCGACCGTAGGAGTGATATGCGATCCGTCGTGGACAAGTGCAATAAACCATCTGGTCCTTATAGCTCATACCGACACGGATCAACGTGTAGTTGATGCGTAATGTGGCCCAATCTTTCCGCAGTACTTGTATTGCAATCTTGATCGAGCAAAACCCTAGCTTTCCTCGTTGGTTCAAGAAAAGGAAGAACAAGTATATCTCCAAAGCAAGTAATACTTGGTTGATGTTGAATCAATCCGAAGAGAGAAACAAAATCAAACCCGAAGAACAACACCAAACCGTGAGCAATTGAGGATGCCACGAATTGGTGAGATGATCCACAAGGAATCACGGATCTTGGAAGGAAAGCCACCCTCCAATATTCACGCAATCACAAAACCCTAGACGGGAATTTCCGAAACGCATGTATTCATTTTGCGCCACACAAACATGTGACTTTTCTGTATTTTCTTCAACTATGACTTGTCCACCTCTATAGTGCGGCCATGGGGGTTTATATAGCCTCCCACGCAAGCACAAGACTCCTAGTCCGATTACTGTTCACGTGAACAGTAATTCGAGTCGGTTACTGTTCACGTGAACAGTAATCCGAACCAAAAAACCCTCCTACTTTACATAGATGTTTAAGCTACTCTAATTGCTGAAAATAGATTAAACTGTCCTATTACAAGTAATTTGAAAATTAACTTCCTTTAAAGATTGATCTGAATTGGAATTGCTCCAATCCAAATCCATTTAGGATTCTTTGTCTTTTCTTGGTAAGATTCCCTTGCAAACTTTCCAAAATGCAAAGTCCTTGGTTCTTGTGTCTTCCCATGTCCGCTCAAGCTTTCCCTTCGGCCTACCTCCCTCTCTTTGTTCTTGGCCGAACCTTCTTCTTGTTTCTTTCTCCATTGATGCATAATAGGCTCAACTTGAGGTTTAGCACACACTTGCAACTTAGGGATGTTAACCACCGTAGTAGACGCACCTAGGGCCTCATCAATACCTCCTCGTAAACCCATCTACTACCACCGAGAAACCGACGATCTTATCGACTGTGGTCTAGGTCGTTCCATCTATATGAACTGATCTAGGTTACCAAAACCGACCAGTAATAGATCCAATCTACTACTACCACATATCAAGTATATGCGATCGATCCAGATCAAAAACTACGCAGGATGGCTCTGATACCACTGTTGGGTCACGGGGTAGGCTACGATAGCTACAAACAAAATTCTACCACGCGAACCAGGATGCCAAGTAAGTAGATGATCACAGATCGTTACCAACAGACGCGCAGAGCAGCGGAAGAAGGGTTGGAGCAGCCTGGTCCAACGAAGAGCGCTGCCGATGTAGTGGTCGAGTCGATCGTCCAACGCCCAAAGAAGTCGATGCAAATGGTCGCAGCCGATCGCTCTCCAAAGAACGCTCTGCGGTTCCTTGTGAAAATCGCGGATCGCCCTCAAGCGCAACAATCGTAGTAGCGCCTACGGTATCCACACGCCCGTGGAAGGAACAACCGAACGCCGGTGTGCCAAAGACCAAATCGCACGGTGGAGCTCTAAGGAAGATGGCGGCTAGGGTTTCGTGGTGTTTCACGATCCTTTCCAATGACCTCATGCACCTCCTTATATAGTGCTCGTGACGGATCCTATCCGACATCGCCATTTAATCAGATTCGTATTGGTTTGTTCCAACCCGCTAAGTGTGTGACCTCAGAGGTTCATGTGTAGTTCGGTTGTGATTCAAAACCGCTTCGATCACGAGTCGAGCGGCTCCTAGCGAACATATCGATTCCGAATACACACAAATTATATCGGACGAACCTTAATGCAATATGATCTACGACTAAGTCCTCATCACTTACGACTAGGTCCTATCTCTATATGACGATTCAGATTTGATCACGACCAACTCGTAACTCCTCACGACTTGGTTTCACCACTCTGTGATTACGCTCGACCGCCACGACTTGCTTGTATCTCCATACGACCAACAGAATCGTCGAACTAAGCGACCTACTGTATACTCCCTTTGCCTCACGATGTCCGATCGAACTCGGTGAGATGTTGTGTCATCCATGGATCTGTTCAATACTTTCTCGATCGAGTGTCGATAACTTACGTGGTCGAACACTTCGACTACTAGTGGCATGGCCATGCACTTTCTTTATCCGATCACAACGAGGGGCCGAGACATCTCTCTGTTATGTTAGGAGGGCAAATCCCATATCCCACCGGTCACATTCCTCTCCATGTTTCAGAGCATACCCAAAGCTACCTTTATAACTACCCGCCATCACGGTGTAGCGTTTGGCAACCCCTAAGAGTGCTCTTACACATGTAGGAAACCATGCTGATCTCGTGTCTAAGGATTATACATCATCATTGCTTGAGACCAACTAACGACACATAGATTCATAACAATCTCAATAGTGTCTCAATGTGGGTCTTATCCAACATCATGTTCTCTAACATGTGTCCATATTATTGGTTTGATATCTCCATATCTATGACTCGTGAAACATAGTCATCAACCAATGCATATGCTAGTCTATTCATATGTGTCCTCATATGTTTACGACCAGGGATCGTATAAGAATAATTATTGCAGAAATATAGAGTTTCACAACCAAGTCACATACTTGATAATAAATATTAACAATACTATTCTAGGAACAAGATAACACATTATCCAATGTCATGAACATAATGAAATATAATCATCTCTATGATTGCCTCTAGGGCATATTTCCAACAAATACATACCCAGTTATGGACTCTTCGGCAAACTTCTACGCGAGGATGTTGCAGAAGCAAAAGTGGCTTAAGCAGAAGAGAGAACAGCTACAATACCCAGATTTTTCAATGAAAGATGCTCCAGTACCACCACGTTTTCCGACCCCGCAGTGTGTTTGTGGCGAACCTGCAGAGATCATTTAGTTCACACACCTAGACACCGCCGCCTGGGCATACTACACGTGCGGGCACCACCTCGTAAGTATTTCTTTTGCGCGCATCGATTTTCCTCTCCCAACGTTGGATTCCTTAAATTTTTAACTTCATCCCCACATAATGGCAGCCCAAGATGCGCTGCCACTTCTTCCAATGGATCGATGGCCCGGAGATGTACGACAGGGCATTCATCTAGCAGAAGTATATGTTGAACTACTCGGTGCGGGCCGAGAACTTCGTGCGGTGGAAACCGTACGTACCGGACCCTGTTGAGGAGGCACTGAAGGAGCCTAGTACTCGCCCAGGCGTAATCCATATCGACGACGTGAGTTATGAAGAATTTACATCCTTATTACGTTTATCACTGTACGGTGTACTTACATCATAGAATTGCAGGACATGGATGACTTCGACATACCAAACCCGACGTGGGCGATCCGCGACAAGGGCAAGGGAAAGACTCATGCGGCTTAGCCCGGCCACCACAACAGATCCGGCTGTTTAGGCGTAATCAGACGATGACGTGAGTTATGAAGAATTTACATCCTTCTTACGATTTTCACTATACAGTGCACTTACATCATGAAATCGCAGGACATGGACGACTTCGACATACCAGCCCGACGTGGACAGTCCCGCGACAAGGGCTAGGGAAAGGCTCATGCGCCTAAGCCCGGCCGCCACAGCGTATCCGGTCGCCCGGGCGTAATCCGTATCCACGACGTGAGTTATGAAGAATTTACATCCTTCTTACGATTCTCACTATACGATGCACTTACATCATGAAATCGCAGGATATGGACGACTTCGACATACCAGCCCGACGTGGACAGTCCCGCGACAAGGGGAAGGGGAAGGCCGACGAGGAGTTCAACGCCGAGCTAGCAAGGAAGGAAAATGGCCCGGTCCACGCTTGCAGAGGTCAAGTCATTACGTAGTAGTCCCCGCCCTACCCCCATGTTTTTGCTATCCCTAAAGGCATGTATATTTACATGGTCCGGATGCTTGTATCGTAGTGTACCGTAGTAGTAGCAAGGATGACTTAAGCAATTAGTCAACCATCATGCCATGTGACTACATGTAACGTGCTTCAGACACGGACTCTAATGTATTTACGGTTCAGATCTCGCTAAGCCATCAAAGCAAGCCTATATTGCAAGTATGTCTCTTCTAGTGGAATCCCGAAAGAACCATTCGCACCGACATCGAATCCTCCATATTTTAGGGTATATTCATAATCACAACGAGTGTTCTCTACCCTTCAATCATATTCTCAGATAAGCTTCATAAAGTACGACATCGACTACGTGCCTATATACGCCAGATATCGCTCGCACGACTTCATCGAGGAGAGACTCCCTGGCGCATCGTAATATCACTTATCTTTCTACTTACAACTCATTACTATCTCAATCGTCCTCACAAAATTCTACAGAAATTTAGCGTACTACAACAATATACGACGATCACAAAATGTTATTAAGTAGTCCGACAAATTTCGTACCCTTGATATTCTACAAAAATAACAAAATGCACCAACCAACATCATCACAACACTATTATTTTCAAAATAAATAACATCATATAATCACATTTGCTAAATGTAATTAACCTACAAAATGTAATATTCATTACAACACAATTAAACAATAATTAAATAATACAAAAGAGTTGGGTGCCTCTATCGCCTTATGGTTGGGCGACTGGAACCTGTCGCCCAACTGTTAGGCGACTGCATTGCCACACCGACGCCTATAGCACAAATACCCAACGGTTGGGCGACAGCACTTCAGTCGCCCAACAGTTGAACGACAAGTTCCAAATACAACCGCTGGGCATAAAGCGATATTTATGTTAAAAAAAAGATCGCAGGAATATATTTGTAATTTCTAATAAAAATGATTATTTCAAAAAAATTCACATTTGTAGACCCTTTTTTTAGATTTAATTATTTGCTATTGCCAAACCTGTGCAATTCAGGATTTGCCACTGATGTGTCTATGATATGTGACCCTACGACCTACATGTCATAGACACATAGAGTGGCATATCCTAAATTCCACATGTTTGGAGTGGCAAATTATTAATTATTCCTTTTTTTTTGGGAATTTCATACCATTGGATCAGCTTGAAGATTTGTGCTCCGGCCGACGAGGTGTTGGATATCCATCCAACGGCTCAAAATCTGACTGTTTTCCAAGGAAAAAAACAGTCGAATGTATAGTAGACTGTCCCTTCAACTCAAGTTTATTAGACGTTTAGAAAGCAGAGATCGAGAAGCTGGGACTGCTCCCGGGCGATTGTTGATCGGAGCACTTGCTCTATCGAACAAGCTCTAGATTGAGCCAGATGAGCCAAGTTGATCTCCGCGGAATATGATGGGCAGCGTGAAATCGGCACATATCTGGACAGTATCTCCGTCCTTGAGTCGTCAACACAAATTTTGCATTTTATTACCAAAATTGTAACCCTTAATAGCACAGCTAATTAAGAATTGATCGTGAGGCACTTTTAATTCATTTTGTGGTGGTCGATTTAAGCGCTCACCTTGGCTAACAAGCCGATGAACATTTATGGCTCTTTGTAATTGTAGAGATTAGATGAAGTCCTAGTCCCAGATAAAGTCAAAATTACACACAGGTACCCTCGTTCCAGCCGGTTCTAGAAATCTGTCTAGCCCAAGAATATTGGGAAACATGTTCTCGCAAGGGTTTTACCTCCCTCCCTTTCTGTAGTATACTTGCCACTTTTGATCAAAACTTTTTGTTAATACTTACACTTTCCCAATCCTAGGGCATATTTTTCCAAGTTGCCCTAGTAACTTCCGCACTTAATTTACTCCTTGTTTTTTTATATAGGATATTACTGAGCAGTACTCCATCCATTTCAAAATACAAGGCATATAGTATTTGGCAGATTTGTTTCAAAATATATGGCGTCCATGCGTGTTTATTGATGGTTTTCCTTATCTACCTTTATTTATCACTTCTTCTCTTCCTCTCACATTTAAGGTAATTATACTATGGGTAGCATGGTCATTTCCTCTTGCCTTTCTCTTGGTTTTACCAACTCCTTAATCCCAAGCATAACCAAAATACGCCTTGTAAAATGAACCGAATGGAGTAATATTTTAGTCGCATTTCATCCAAAATATCACCTTGCTGGTATGCTTGCCATGTATCCAACATAGGAAGTAGCTAGCTAAAGCCTTAGAACTCCCCAACTTTACTAGTTGCTTCTGTTAAGTGCCAATTATTCAAGAACAGAGGAGTATACTAATAACTTATTAAAGCATTCATATACAGTATTTGGCTCGAAAGCAACTACTGTATAGTCCAAATTGCAGTTTCTTCCCGTCTGGGCTCTTTCTAAGGGCTTAATTGGATAGTGATGAGCTCCCCTTCCAGGTGTCAATTGAATCCGAATTATTCGCCATCTGAATTCAGTTGATAACGAATATGGTTTAGATTTTTTTTCATCTAATTAACAATTTCTCCTCTATTTGTATTCGCATAAAAAATATGAATGCGAATATGGTATAGACTTTTGCCACGAAATGTTATTTTATCTACACTATTCAGATTCATATTCAATTCGATAAAACAATATACATATTTTATTACAAGATGGCTAATTAGTTGAATGAGTACTTTTAGTTTAATATAAATTCACGTTTTTAAGTTAAATAGATAAACTAGAATGACTACAATGATTAGGTATACTATGTACGAGGATAAAGTATCATAAATATCTTGCAATTACGCAAGTTAAGATAATATCCGAATCCAACCGAATTAGGTAGGTATGCGATTTGTATTCGTTACAACATTCGATTTGTATTCGCTTAAAAATACAAATACAAATATGGAAAGACCACTACTCGATTTGAGAATTTTGCCGTTGTTGTCACTTTTATGATCGTATATACGTAAATGGGCGTACAATTTTTTATTTTTTTGCAAATTTAGCAACCATCCGCACGACCTGCAGACGGCAGGTTTCTCCACCGCCACATCACCGCTGCCACATGGCCGCCGTGCGATCGCGCCCACACACCACCACATGTCCCTTAGGGTTAGGGTTTAAGCCAAAATTATGAATTAGGGTTAGGGTTTAGCGGCAATTTTCATTTTAATTTTAAAATATAGCAAACGACTTCAAAAACTTTAGGTGGAGCTCCCCACATAGTATACTTGCTTGTGTAAATTTCGTCAAACACAGGGGCGATGGGTGCACCGCTAACTCGATGGACGGCCGCCCAACCGGGAAGTGCTCCCAACTCCACAACTGCAGGAGCACATAGCAGAGGGTCATGCTGAGTGTACCATCGGTGCCGCACCACGAAGTGTCGCACAACCCCCGGTATGTGACGAAGGACTACCGACCCAATTTATATTGATGTATCGCCAAATTTCATCAACAAATGACTCGGCGAGGCGGACATAGCTGGGGTAGCACCGATCGCCCTGCGTGGTTAGAAACAAGACCCAACCAAAGAGCCGAAGAAGGTAATCTACGAGGTGCGTCCTAACGACCTCATCAAGTGCACCCTGCGGGCAATCATCGAACTGCCTCAACCAAGCCCGGGGGACGCCATGTGCACCCTCCAGGAGAGGTTGGCCGAACCACTACTCTAGCATGACCTTTCAATGCGCCAGCGGAGGGCCCAAAACAAGTGGCTCACCCTGGATTGGGAGACCGGTCAAGAGCGAGACGTCAAGCAAGGTGACAGTCATCTCACCTCACCGAAAGCGAAAGGTGTGCATCTCGGCCCTCCACCTGTCGACAAGTGCCGACAGAAGTCGACGTCTAGGAGGAACCGGCGTTCGAGGGACACCAGCCTCGCAACGGGCAACAAGCCCGTGCCTCGGAGGATCGGGACATAGCAACCGGCCCACCACAGAATCCTCCCCACCGGTCGCAAGGCGAAGGGCCATCGATGTCACCAGCGATCCACAGCTTACACCGGTGGTTCTCATCGTAGAAGTGTTCGAGAAGCGCTGGTAGAAATATGGCTTGCAACACATGAAATAGAAGAAATATTAGTGAGAAGATTGATAATGACCATAAAATAACTAGCACGGAATAATTAGTTGCATGAATAACTAGCAGTGCATGCTGTCTTTATTTTTCTATTTTCTAGATGTTTAAAACTAATTAATTAATACAAACTAATTATTTCGTAACTAAGTAATCTCGCTTCAATAATTACACACGTTAAACCCCTGTTCCGTTCCTTCGCTGAAAAATATTAATTGCATATGTGTGTGTTCATTGCATGGTGCATACATACTTGAGTACGTAGCAACTAATTGCTTGCATGATAACTAGCAGTGAATGCTGTCATTATTTTGGCCAGCATGTACATGCATACTAGAAAAAATTGCATGTCATTATGAACTACCACAAAAAAATAGTTGCATGAATAACTAGCGGTGCATGCTTTCATTATTTTGTAGTTTCTAATTGTTTAAAACTAATTAATTAAGACAAACTAATTATTTCGTAACTAATTAACCTTGCCAGCAGTAAGTGCATCGCATGACATTTTCTTAACTATAAATTATGGATTTAGAACTAATTATTTACGTAAAATTAGGTAAATTAGCTTCTAATGAAGAATTTACGAACAACAAAAAATTGCTAAACATAGCGAAGCTAACTACTTAAATATGCTTCTTGGTAAATTGGTAAACCTAGCAAACCTAGCACCTAACTACTTAAGTAGACAGTTAATAAATAATTTACGTACAACAAAAAAACAACGGAGATAAAAAATTACCTGCTAAATTGGCTTATAATAACGACGGTTAATAAGGCTAAAATGTCTCAGAAAATATAATCAATACAAAGAGTAACCGAAAGAGAGCAGGTGAAAGAGCAAGTGAGCGACTGCAAAATGAAATTGCGCTCGTCACTCGCTAATTTATAGCTGAGAAGGAATCCTTCCTCGGACGCGATCAATTTTAATTTGCATGCGGCAAACAAGAATTAGACGGGGGAAACATAGAATAGAAAGATGTGATGAGATAACAAAATTGGTTAGTGAAACTTTCGGTGGAAAATAATGACAAATTGATTGGTGGAGTTTTAGGTGGAAAAGAAAGGCGAGGGTGAAACCAAAACCCTAATCGGAGGAGAGAGCACGTGGCAGTTCTGGATGAATAAAATTATAGCAAATTTACACTCCACGTAAAATTTCATAATTTTTTAAAGTTATTTGCTATATTTTAAAATTGAAATGAAAATCGCTGCTTAAACCCTAACCCTAATTCCTAATCCTAACGCTAAGGGACACGTGATGACACGTGGGTGCGACCGCACGGCGACCATGCGACAGCCTCACCGCACGGCGACTATGCGACAACACCACCGCACGGCGGCCGAAGAAGCGCCGCCGCACAACGGCCATGTGGACTGATGCTTTGTACGCCCATTTCTGTATCCGCACGGCAACTATGCGACAACACCACAGACGGGCGAAGAAGCGCGCCAAGACAACGGCCATGTGGACTGATGCTTTGTACGCCCATTTCTGTATAAAAGTGACGATACCGGCAAAAATTCCTTGATTCGATTTTGGACTTCTGTAGAATACATGAGAACTATTCTGGTTCTTGCAAAATTCTAATTTGAAATAGCTCTCCGACGCAATGGCTTATAAATAGAGTGATGTTCTTCCACAAATAATTAGTCCTTCCAGTTTCCTTTGTTTTCTGGTAGTACTGTTAGTACTAAAAATCATTAAAATATATCTTTACAACGTTATACATACTAATATACCCGACATACCATCGGCAGCTCATGCCCGTACAAATCATGTATAAACAAAATTCAGAACCGGCATTGCTATTGCGCTGTAGCTGAAGGTGGTGTTGCAGCATTATGCGCTTTAACAGATACTGATGCTAGACAAACCGATGAGATCATGAGTTATGACAATTACTGCATATGCAAAATATATACAAATAGAATAACAGGCTCATGAACTGTTCTAGTAAAATGAACATTGATCAGCCTATTTCCTTGGTGTACCTTCTACCACGTGAAAGGACATGCATGTAGATACATGTTCCAGTATATGCAGAAGTGCATAATGGTGGAGAACAACGCCACCAAATGGGCAACAGGTAGACATATCAATGAGAAGGATTTTCCCTTCCTCAATAAATAGTTAACAAAAGCATAACATTAGATACTGGCCCTACAAGCCAAAATTGGGAAATAAATTGCTTACCCTTTTCTCATCCACAGCACACTAATTGTACAACAGCTGTGAAAAGATGAGGAACCACGCATCATTTCATGAAAATTGTGGGCCCCGGAAAAGACAATCCATGATTGCATTCCCATCTTTCACTCCGATTTTGAGAAGCAGCAGCAAATCCAGGAGCATTGTTATCAGATAAGTAAACCTTAAAGAGTTCCCTACCACAGCAAATGGAGGTGACCTGAGGGCCAACTGGCTCATGGAGAAACAGTTGCTCAACCCGTTCATCTCACCAGCTGAATCAGTTATAATGTGACAGCAAAAGCACTGGTTCATCCTTCTGGCAATGGGGGTCTATGATTATATTGTACAAAATGGGAGGCCTCCTGGCTGATTGGGACTCGGAGGAGAGGATTCCACCGGTCAAAGATGATGCGACCTCCTCGTCCAATCCTGCCTTGGCACCGGAATGGCGGTGCAGTTACATCATTATCAATAGGTGGATCTGGTGGTGGCCTGATATCAGCCATCTCCAACTTATTGGAATCCACTGGCCTTGTGAATAACATTACTGGCTCCTCAGGATCCTGTATTTCAGGAACCTGCTAAATCATCATTCAAATATAACCATGACGACTAAACATAATAATTGTCATCTTTTCAAAAGAGTTGTCCTGTAAACTTGAAATCGAAGTTTTATTAAACATCAACAATTATTCTTAGCAATGTACTGTAACACAATGGCAAATTCTTCTATACAAGTACGGCAAAGGGAAGACTGCTCGGCATAACAAAAAAAAGTGTCAATTTATGTTAAAGAGAATGACTGAAAAATAGCATACCCTTTTGAACAACCGCCATTCTGGTGGGGTCTTCTTTTTAGCTCACGCCGCGTTTAAACGCACTGATGGGATGACTGATAGCTTGTTATCAGGAGTCGAGGATGAAAACAAATGGTCGTGCATATGGTTGCTCAGTAGCTGTATCATCCGAGTCTGCATAATCATCTTCACTTGATCCAAAATTACTGGAAACTTGCTGGAGGCCTGATAAAGCGATCCCATCATCAACAAGTTGTGCCTCATGCTGAACAAGAAAGAAAATTCTTGTAATTATGGGAGATAATAAAATGAAATTTGTTCATAGTTGAAACTTGAAAGTAAAGCACAAGTAAAGACTACTGGGCATACCAAAAAAAAATTCCCAGTAGTAACGAACCTAAGATGTGCTTATAACAAATCCAATGACATACAAATCAAAATAAAACCTATTTAAGAGCTAGAACACATATATATAACTTTCTGTTGGTTCAGAAAAGTATATATACAATTTACAAACTACTAGCCACAGAACAAAGCAAGTAGCCTTTTTATTCTTCTCACAATAAAAACCCGCAGTGTTGCAAGCATATTGATAAACAAGAAAATCAACACTGTTCAGCCACTATTTTGGGGACTCTATGGTTTAACAATGCATAGGTTGTGTTATACCTTGTATTTCATCTGGATACGTCGAAGGTGGACCTCACACTCCATGGACTCACGTTTTATCTCTTCCCTCTGTGAAGAGAACAATTAGTTGAACGGTGTGGTATTCTCTAACACCAGATTCAACACTGTTTAATGCATGAGGCATGAGCATACCTTAATCAAAGCATCCATTAGTGCCTTGGCCTGCTCTAGATTGCGCCGGACCTGTATTGAGTTTTAAAGCATAGAAATGCAAGCAAATTATCATATAAGAATGAGCTGGCCAAGCATTGTACATGCAAAAAGACAAATGAAAGATTGTTCCATATACAATGCAATGTCACACGTAGGGAAAAATGTATCAGCCCTCAAAAATAACGCCGGGGTGTTAAAACAGGTAACGGATATTTCGTGAAATTTCACCCAGATATTTAAATCAAATTTTGAATTTTAAAATTAGGATAAAGAAACATAAACAATGCTACAATCATATGGGTGCTACTAGCCTAGTGGCAACAGCCCACATGAGCATTGAAGAGGTCTTGGGTTTAACTCCGCCACCTTGCAGGTTTCCATTTTTTCCATCTTTAAAGCCGTGGGACCCGCATGTCGTGGGTAGAATTAGTGAAAAAGGGGACAGAGAGCTGGTATTCGATCATGGTCCTACGGCAAGCAAGCCGTGTATGCTATCGTGCCCAAGGATCCAAAGTTGCACGGACCAAACTCGTCACGGTGGGAAAAAACCGACCGTTCACGGATTTTAAAAAATCCAGACGAATTTTGCTTGAATTTGCTTAAAAACCAGCCAAAATTCAAAATTTGGAAATTGAATTTGCAAAACCTGGAAAAACCAGCCCCGGCCGGTTTTTCCGTTCCGGGTTACCACCGGTAAATCCGGTAACCGGCCGGTTTTTTCTTCCCTGGTCATGCCTACTTTAAGCCTTACGATGGTTTTTAACCCTTTAAAATTCAAGTTAAAACGACATTTTTGGCTGGTTTAAAACTTTACTGGGACCCATGGTAAAAACCGGTAACCACCTGTTTTCGGTGAAATCTCAGCGATAGTTTTTTCCCTGGTTACACGCGTTGTGGGACTGAAACTATGATTGTTATGCATAAATTTGAATGGACACTATAAAAAAAGATGCCATAACATGCAAAATGAAAAGGCAAACATTTAATGTATGTTAGGACATGCTTTATGTTTCTTTATGTGCTTCCTTGCCAATCTAGCAGTTTGTTATTCAAGAGGACAGCAAAACGTCCCATATTTAAAAATGCACTTGAAAAATATTTGCAACCTAAACTAGTGAGTGATCAACCCAAGATGAAGATTTTCCCAAAGTAAAATTCACGTTTGTACAAATTGATTGTTAAGATTAAATCCAGTGAACGATACAGAAGGAAAACATCCCCGGAATGGTTTGAAAATAACGTTGAAAATATGTGTCTAATAATTACAATTCCCAGTTTGAAGAGAATACATATTTATCTTGAAATAAAATTTTCTCACAATTATATCTAGAAAGATGCACAAGACCTCTAAAAAAAAGAAAGATGCACAATAAGACATGAGACTACAATAAACAAAATAAGAACAATATGCTACAGAACCCTTTGCTAAAGATATGAAGTACCTAGGCATTATGCAATTACATTTACAACATCAAAACAACTGCATATTTCCATAATAAAATTAACAGCTGCTACACAAACTTAACTATTGTTGTTACGCTTACTGGCGTAGTTTGTCAAATGATTGGACATTATTTTCTCGTCTTTGCATCTGAAAAAATATATATATGAATGTAAGGGTATGCAAGAAATACAGAGCAGTAGGCAGATATTGTCTAGAAGCTTGTGAACTTTCTTAACAACTCAAATTGTCCCAGAGGGAGGTATTCCAAGATTATATCTGGTTTCCTATCACTCACCCTTCTTGTGTGAAGACGATAAGCCTTCTCTCTTCGCCTGAACACATTGTATGGATTTGTATCATTCACTGGTGGAGGAGGCTTCACAAAAATTCAACAATAGGTTAATCCAACAGTTGTGCAGCCAAGAAAGGAAAAGCATAAAGGAACAGGCTAACAGTTTTCTACTATATCATAGTTGGTCAGATAATAAACAGAATAACAAGTCCAAGAATGCCAGAACTTATAAAAGACAGATTAAGCTTTCTTTTGAACTTGACCATAATTAAATAAATTCTTGGAACTGACATAGCAATTAATGGACAGAGAAGCACCACGGTAATAGTAAACAAGCACCAAATGTCGGTTACTTTCTTTGTTGTAGAACTTTATCCCCTAGGTTACTCATCTAAAAGTGCAAAAATATTATAATGCAAGGATTGATGCAGGAGGGGTTCTACTCAAAAGATTCAGTTGACATTCTTTTCACAAAACTTTAGTCAGTAAAATATTTCTCCCATGCGCACCCCAAATCTTGCATCTGGGAATATAAGATACTCCATATAATGCAAAAGGAACTGTGCATGTGCATGTGTTGAAAATCAAAAGCAATACAATTAGAAATGTGTGAAACATCATGCTAGACAAGGTACCACAAGGAATTATACTAACCTGCAAACGCCGCAAAATAGGCTTTTGCAACCGCTCTCTCTGGCAAACAAAAAAGTATTGGTAATTACAAGGAATAACATTAACATATTGAGAAAATAGATTATTCTCAATGAAAACAAAAGTATAATATCCAATAGGGAATTTCATACATAAAACATATTTTCCAGTAGAAAGACAGTCGAGAATGTTCTCCAGAAAAGAGAGATGTAAACCATGAGGAAACAAGATATGGGAACGATGCATATGACACATGGTAAGAGCCAAAAACATATACTATGTTCTAGAAATGGAATATACCTTTGATTTCCAGTAGTTATATACAGCTTGGAACACGGCATAGCGGACAGATAAGTACTGCAAAGCCTGGATAAAGAAGCACCTTGTAAAGAGAAAAATAAATAACTGCATTTAAATTTCAATTAATAGATAGTAGCAGCGAATCTCAACTTTATCCTTAACGAATCTTGAATAGAATTCTAGAACAGGATGCAGAACACTTCCTTTTCCAAGTAGTGTAGGTTAATTATATATGGCTTTGGAAATTGCAAAGCTATACATGTTACTTAAATCAATAGGTTCCAGAAAGCTGCTAGCTATTTATGATTTAACATATTCATTCAACAACATCAAGAGTAGTGAAAATTTCTAAGTTATTTGTAGATCAACCTTAAATTGCATAGCATACCAATCTCCTTATTCTCAAAGCGACGATAAATGCCATGGGCAAATTGTGCTTGAAGCACTGGCAATTCCTCAGAATAATCGACATTATTGTCCAAACAAGTGTAATTAATAACAAGAATTTGAAATGCCTTAAGGTGGCATCCTCACCTGATCTATTATAGCTTGATTTTTCAGTTGCAAAATGTTACAGACTCCTTTTAAGGTCAGGTTTATAGCAGCTGGAAAGGTCCCCTGGCCTAACTGAATTGACATGGGATTAGTTTCCATTTCTTCTATGATAAATTATTAGCCAGTTAGTTTCTACCTCTAGTACTTTCTATGTTAGGAGATCTACTCATTATATAACAAGTTGTGTTAGGAGGTTTAGAGATGAGCACAAACAAAGATAAGTTTTGAAACTCTCGTCTCTCTCTTCTTCCTCTGTTCAACAGGCCGATCACCATGGCAGGATCAGATCCTCACGTGGTGGCTGGGGCACAATCCTCTTCAGCTACTGAACTACCTGCTACCCACAACTGATCTACTATTCATAATTCTGCCCCAAACATAATACAACAAACCACCTTGTACAGCAAAGGGGGAAAAGGATAGTAATACGTTATTTCAGAGTTTTCTCATGGAAAATTTTCGAAGGCTGCGCTAGTAGAATAATAAAGAAAAATTCTTTTCATGATAACATTAATAGGATAAAAGGTACATATCGTGTGTTCCTTAAAAATCCTAGTTATGCACCCTGCGACAATTTCATTAGGTCTTGCAGACATGCAAGAAAATATAAAAAATAACAGAAGATGACCTAACAAGAACTAGGATGTTGGAATTTAAAATTGGACAAGCAAAAGAAATATTTACAGTTCCATCAAGTGTATGTAGTTAGATAATTTTTCACTGTCAAACCCACTTCTTTTCTAAATTTGTAATGTACACCCCAATTATTCCAGTTTTGAAAATTAGGACACACATCTTTCAAGAAGGTTTCAGTTGAGTCCATTCCGTTGGTCACTATTATTCACAAAGATAAATATAGGTGGCGTGGCATGGCCGCATGGGCAAAAAAAGATAAAGCTGACATGGCGCTAAAAAAGAAAAGAAAATTATTTATTTATTTATATGGAACACATGTACAAACTCACAAAAGTGAAAATATATTCAGAAAATAAAAGGGATATTTTTTATTAAAAAAGGCTGAAAAATTAGATGCATACATATCCAGAAAATAGAAAAAAGCTTATTGATTCCGTTACCTTTTTTACAATCCTCACAAATATAAGGAATTCTCTTGTAAATTTTCTGCTATCTCACCCTTTTGTGTTCCTTTTTTCTCTTTTACTGGGTGCCATATCATTGTTTCCTTTTTTTCTTTTCTAGGCCACAACAATGTTATTCTTTTTATCTTTTTTCTGCCACGCTGCAATTTTTTAATGGCAGTTGAGGTAACTACTTTTTGAACTTTTTAAGCTGAGTCGGTGAGTCCCTTGTCTCTTAGTTTTGAATTAAGTCATATGGCAATAAAAACATTGCCATCAAAAGGAAACATTAAAAATTCTCCATGAAATAGTTACCTCCATAGCAGAATCAAGCTGCAAAATGACTGGTATTGGCCCTATGAAGGTGGGTGTTATGATGCCTGCTCTTTCTCGAGCTTTACGATCCAACATTTCCAACTTGAATAGGAGGACCTCCAGCCTGTAATACATAATTTCATTAGAAATGTAGCAAATGATACCAGCTTTTTAATTATTTTACACGAAATAATGCAGTTATTATCGTTCAAAAATATTCTTTTCTAAACCAGTCAACAAGTTTACATGAGTTCGCAACCATAGAAAGAAGTGCACTTTGAACTTCAACAGAACATTAGAAACTTTTTACCACAGTTGGTAAGATGTTCCTAGTTGAAGGAAGATAAGCACTTCTCTACAATGATATCGACCTCAGCTTTTAGTTTGTATTCCACATGATGTAGGGAGTATAATAGTGTGATACAATAATTTATCTAGACCTGCAGATTTTTCCTTACTTTTCAGGGTTAAGATTTTTCCGCTCATTGTTATAGTCTTCAAGCCAATCTTCGTCTTCATTGTCCAGGTCATACTCAACAAACTCACCAATCTCATCCCTGGCTGCAAGCAGTAATGGCTCTTAAGAATAAAACCACTGAAGACAATATACAATTTTTATTCCAATTTCAAACACTGGAGCAACAAGAACTAAACCTCCTCTTGCACGATATAAGATGTGGGCTGTGCGAAGGTACGAGTATAGTCCCTTTCATATGTATCAACAGCATCGTATCATGTGTAGGTATTTCTTGTGCATTCTTCTTGCTGGATGCTGGATGTGCCTGCAAAGTAAACATATGATCATGTCCGCCAAACTGCATAACAGTCCCTTAAGACTCCGATATCAATTATGACTAAAAAGTTTTGTTAAACAGAAAGCTGCATCAAAAGAGAAGGTTGAGAGTAAAAATAATAAGAAATGCAAGTGATAGACCATAAAATGACAGCTTGCATTAGCATTGATAGACAAGTTTGTAGGTATAAGTAGTATGCAAACAGCACTTGGGTCATCAGATGTCAATGCATCATATATAGTGAAACAAAAGCCTAATTTCTCAGCGCAACAATAAGCATCCAAGATATGGAGATAATTTACTTAATATTTTCTGTAACACCTTGGGGTCCAATGCTCTTCCACTTACATTAACTAGCTTTATGTTTCATCCTCGCTTTGCTCAAAAGGATTAGCCAGAAGTTAATGTGGATTGCTCAAATAGGCATTATATACACAGCATTTACTCAAACCTCTCAAGATGGATTAATCCACACAAACAGACCATTTGAGTCACTCTTTGGTCCGGATCTCCTGTCGGTATACCCTCATAGACCAAATGTTCCTTGGTCCGATGCCAACCAGGAGGAATGAAGCATGCAACTCAGAAGTGGTACCCCCCACACCTACCCAGCATGAGCATGTGTAGCTGCAAGGTTCAGCTCTGATATCATCTGTCACACACTAGTTTCCTCTTACACCTGGCTGGAATAAAATTGTAAACACAAACTCACTTAGGTTTTTGTCCTCTCTTTGCCTAAAAAGGGCCAACATGAACTCATGAAGTTAGTATGGTTCGCTCGGTCACTCAGTTATGCAATATATACATACCCAACTCACCTAAGCTTTCATGTGGGATCAACACATGCATGGGCTATATGGGCCACACTCTTTCAATGTAGTCTGACATATTTCATGTCAGGTCAAGTGGTCAACTACAGAATAATACAGTCATATGCAAGAGTAAATGAGCAAACACCTCATGAAAGGAAAATTTTGAAAAAATACGATTTTACTATACTAAGTAGTGTTCACTGTTGTGTGACCTTACTCTCCGATATTTTTCATTACAATGTTTACCATCACTAAATAAATATTAAAGCTATCAACCTCACCAAATTGTGGTTTTTCTTACACATAGCAGCAGATACATAAAAAACAAATAAGTGTAGGAATAAGTCTTCAAGCATGGTAGTGCGCATAAATTATATATATTGTGCTAAATTATCATCACAACCATATGCAATAAGGTGGAAGCCTAAGTTAAGTGAGTTAACTAGGTTTTACGGCTTTGCACTTTGCATAGCATTATCAGCTGGATTTAGGAAACAACTTCCAAATCCTCTTTATAAATTGCAACCTCCATGAAACCAACTTTTATTAGATAAGACGGTTCAAGCCAAAGCCAGGCCAAACACGTCCTGAATTTTCTACATTTCAGAACATAATAAATGAACTCAGAAGCAAATAATTGATGAGTTAAGGCTCCATTCGACCAAAATTAGAAAGAAGCATAACTTTCTGATCATGCATTACCTCGCCATCAGCTGCAGGCCGCAGCAGAGGCGGGGGAGCCCGGAGCGCTAATGTGGGCTCATCGTCCTCAAACTCCCGCGCTGACTTGAGGATGGGGAGCTTCTTGTGGATGTCTAGCGGTCGCGGCCTGAACGAGAGCCGACTCATGGCCACCACTTCATCTCCCCACCCAGCCCTTCGGCACCAACACCTCCGCGCCCGCCCACACACGCGAGCGCACGCAAAAAACACCCAAACCCTAGCTCAGGAGGGTCCAAAATGGCGGGGCTGGGCGCAGGGTCAGACCCTACCGGGCGGGCGGCCGCGCGGGGCACAAGCTCAGACGTCGCGAGAGGCCCGTGCGACGCCGCCGAGGCCTCCGCGGCGAGGAGGGGGCTCTAGGGCACGGCCGCGGGCGGCGCGAGGTGCGGCGGGGAGCGCAGGCGGTTCCCGGGGCAGCGGGGGATCCGAGGGTGCGGATTGGCGGGGCTAGGGTTAGGGTTTTGGGAGGAGGAGGTGCTCTAGGGTTTGAAACGAGGCGAAGGAGGGAAGAAGAAGAGGGAGCAGAGGGAAGGGTCGAGGGGAAGGAGGTTCAGCCCGATGGGTTGACGAGTGTATTCTGCGAATTCGTTTCTCCTCCTGTGTTTACGTACTTTTGTATCTCCTCTAATCTATTTACGAAAGCTGTAGGATTATTTTATTTCCTATAACATTTTGCCAATATCACGTACCTATTGTCTATTGTATTAACTGGACCCTCTTTGTTTATCAAAACCAAAGTTTTTTTTGTGTTTGACTACGTTATTTCTAGTGAAAATTTATTGTTTTATCATTGAAGTCAAGGAATGGCCATGGTACATGCAACTTTTAGTTACAAAAGTTCCAAATTTCTTTCCTCCCTCACGATTATTTTACTCCCTACCACTTCTACCTGTAGGATGATTAGTGGAATTGGGGCCGAACAAAAAGGTGTCGCATAACCTCGATGATCCTGCAAAAATCATGATGCTTGATATATAATCGGATGGTATTAATTTCATTTACACTTCGACGCACCTAAATGGAACTTTGCATATGATACCAACCCTGATCTAAAAGCAATGCCATTTGGTTGAACTGAGGGGCAGAGCCACCTTGAGCACGCTGGTGGCGAGCTGTGGAGGCGTTGTCTTGCCTAAAGGTGAAAACGGACTGAATATGGACGGGTAATGATTCTATCATATTTAGTTTTTTTTTCTCGGATGCGGATACGAATACGAATACTCCGGATACGAATAATATTGAATACAAAAACAGAGCGAATACAAATCAAAACAAATACGGTCACAAATATTTTTTGGAACACGAAAACCCCTAAAATTGTACGCCAGAAATTAACGAAAATATATAACTAGTTTATTTGATCCAAAAATTCATGAATTGTTCATGTTTTCCGCAACCACACATAACTTTGGCACTTACAAACTGCATTAATTAGTTCATCATAGACATAACACTTAGGCTGCTCTCAATGGGCAGTATCTTAGTGCAGTTTCTTTAGTGCATGAGGAGTGTTATAATACTATCTTCCCAATGTATGGTTTCTTATGATGTAGTATCTTAGGCTGTTTCATTTAATTACATGCGTGATTTTTACTAGTATTTGAGCATTGTGGCCTATTTATGGCATGTACTAAAGCAATACATGCATGATCTTCCCAATGCACGGGATCGATCACAATAAATTTTATGCGTTGGATTTCGAGACCGAACTGGTATCCAGATTAGATACTAGAGTACCATCTCTCTTCATTAACTATGGTGCCACATCATCATTTTGCCTACATAGCAGGCTTAAGATACCAGCCAAGGTGGAGCACTGGAAGCAGCCTTAGTCTATCATATTTAGCTCATAACTCATAAGTCATCACGCATTCAAATTTAGTTCATCACATATATAAAATTTAGTTCACATTTAGTTCATCGCACCTAGTTCATTAATAGCATATATAGTTCGATAATACATATCATGTCTCAAAAAAAATATGCATAGCAAGACACTTAGTTCATCACATATTGTAATAACTCAAAATTTGTTTAGTTTAAAAATAAAAATTAAGTTAAATTAATTAATTTAATTTGTTGGTTTTCATTTGAAGTTTATTCGTTGTTGAATAAAACTTCTAAACTCCAATTCAAATATCAAATTCCATCTCAAATTCCCTCCAAAAATCAAAAACAAATATCGAATTTCAATCTCTTGTTCTGGGCCAAAAATCCACTTCCTCTTTCTTTCTTTCTTCCTTCTTTCTTTCTTTCTTTCTTCTTCTTCTTCCTCCCGATGCTTGTTCGTCTCGCCGAAAGTACAACGTCGCCTGTTAATATGCACCACGTCGCCCACGTCATGCCCCGCCATAAATGTGCACCATGAACACCCCTCTACCGTGAGCAGTCAAGCTTTGCCATTTCATTACACCGATGCAAAGCCATCAAATGCCAAATTAAACCGCCATCGCCTCCCTATCGTCGCGCCCCGGCTTGCCACCCACACCTATAAAAGGAGACCACCAGCACCGCATCTTCACCCCCACACATTCCCCCAACTCCCACCTCCTTTAGAGCCGAACCACCACCGCCAAGTCATCTTCATCGCCACCGCCCACCAAACCGCACCACCCCGATCTCTCTCCCCGGCGAGGATTTTGCCAAGCCATGTGCGTCATCTTTCGTTCCCGAGCATCCTCCACCATTTCTCCTTCTTCTCCAGTGCCGACCGACGTTGCCCTACCGCCTCACACCGCCCCCGGCCTCCCCGAGTGACCCGGTGGCTTCCCCTCACCCTCGTCATTCCATTGCTCGGCCGCTTCCCCGAGCACGCCATCGAGCGCCGCTCGCCCGCTCCACCACCTTCCATCACCTCTCCAGACACCGCTGCTCCATTTTTGCTCACAGACGCCTCCCGGCCGCCATTCGCTTCTGCCACCACCGAGTCGAGCTACCACCGTGGTCCTCTGCTTTCTTTCTTCCTTCCTTCTATCTCACTAACACAAGGGCCCCACATGTCATTCTCGGTGGTGAAAACCCTAATGGAGTAATGGGCTAATGCCTTATTGGTGATGGGCTTTGCCGCTTCGGCCATTGCTATTATTAATTGCGGATATCCAAACCTTCTTATAATCCGGATAATCCATATTCGACGGATACTGGGGCTACCATATCCATATTCATTTCCGACAAAAAAAGCAGCTTTCCTTCCTAGTCTGAGAAAAATCCGATGTGAGACAATCCGTATTCGTTTTCGTCCGGATCGATCAAAAACTATCCGATCTATTTTCACCGCTAGTCTTGCCCCACCGCCACTAGATGCCAGGGCATGGGTGCTCTTTTTGGCAATGCTGCTGTGTCACATCAACCAAAGGCCTCAGCCCATTCGCCCAATGCGGCAATATCCTCATGACCCACACCCTATGCCTACTTTGCTCCTCACGCAGCCTGACGCGGTCAACTCGACTTGATCGATCTATTCCTCAATCCAATCCCCATTGATGTGCTTCCTCAACACCCAAAGTTCAAGTCCCAAACCATTGCAGTAGCTGGCGGTGGCGGCTGGCGTGATCTCCGTGCCTCGGTGGAGTGACAAGCACCAGGCGGCGGTCCAACGAGGGCAAGCGCAGCTACACAAGGGGCCAGGGCGTGGTGGCGTGTTGTCACGGTAGGGCATAGGCCATCGAGCGCGAGGACGCAAGGGTGTAGGATCAAGGATAACTGACTAGGGGGGTGAATAGGATGTTTTTAAAACTTTTGAACTAATTAACAAACTTTAAACTAGATTGACAAAACAAAGCTTCCTAGCACAAATACTTTGAAAGAACTACTAAGCCTTTTGAGATAATTATGAGCTAATGTCGATACTAGATACAATTTTAGCTAAGCAAAACTTACACAAGTAAATAGCTTAGAAATGTAAATGCGGAATTAGTAAAGACAAGGAATAAACCACAATAGAGACAATGATGTTTTCCTGTGGTATCAAAGACTTGTCGGTCTTCACTAGTCCACGTTGAGAAAACTTGAATGAATCAAGTCGGCTCCACGAATTAAGCATTAACTCTCGATCAGTAGAGTTGCTCTTTCTCCTCTCCGGAGGTGGTGAGCAAAGCACCACTTCACAATCCGTTGCCGGGACTCTTCACAATCTTCTTTGAAGAGTTCACCGTGCAAACTTCTTCTCCAAGCCGTCTAGGTGTCGGCAAGCACCAAGAGTAACAAATCGTCACGCTCGCTTGAAGACTATCAAGTACCAAGGATGATCAACTAATGATGCAATGCACTTAATAGCTCTCAACTACCACAAAATGTGAATTCAATGCAAATGAGTAGAAGGGAGAGCACCAAAGACTCAAGTGTATTCAATATGGTCAAAGGTCCTTGTCTTGGTGCTGGTGGGGTGTATTTATAGCCCTCACCCACAAAACTAGTCTGTTTAATGAACTCTGAAAAATTAGATTTTCGTAATACCGCTGCTCAAGACCAAGATATCAGAGGTGATGATCAACAGTCAACTATTGTTCATTAAATGCGCCTGTTATAGCCGTTACGGAAAAGTTGTGGTACTACCGCCAGCTAGAATCCGGTACTATCGTATCGCGATAATACCGCTTAGTTATATCGGTATTACCGATTTCCAAAGGATAAAAATCTCAAGAAAAACACCCTCTCTAGAAAAATCATTCTGCCATGTAAAACTCGGTATTACTGACTTACGGTAATACCGCAAAAGACTTGCGGTCATACCATTTTCAAGTTTCAAGAAAAAAACTCCCAAAACTCATTTTCTGCAAAATACATACCGCAAACTAGATTCCGGTATTACTGACTTGCGGTAATACCGCTTATCAAATGCGGTCATACCAATTTTGGGAATACAAGAAAATCATCCAAAACATGTTTTCTGGAAAATACATATTGCCAACTAGATTGCGGTACTACCGACTTGTGGTAATACTGCACATCACTTGCGGTCATATCGATATTTCTGAATAGTTTTCCAGAGGCAAAAACAAATGCAATGCATGACTTTTAACACCCTGGCTATGCGGAAGCCAAGATGCTACCTAAACTCTTAACATGAACAACATAATAGTTTCATTCCATCAATTTAATAACTACAGACAACTTACTTCAACATACAAGGTTACTAGTAAATTAAACATCATAATTTCAGCAAGCATATAACACTAAATCTCATATCATAATAAATCATTCAAGAGGAATAATATCAAGATTATTACCGGTAAATGTAAACCAATAACTAGAACCATCGAAACTCAAAGACGAATAATAGAAAACATCGTGACACTAGTTATTACAGTTCATAGCTCTCAAACGAAGGTAATAACAGATTTACTATCTAAATTGTGAAATAATGGTAGAGTGAGTGTATCCATGTGTCTACTCCCTCCCAAGCATGCCGTCTTCGGAATTTACCTAAAACAAACAAACTAGCAAGAGTGAGTCCACGACTCAGCAAATACAACTAAATAGTACGGAAATACTGGATCAAATACATGTCATTCATAATATTCGAATACATGAGAAGAAAGACAGGAAACTTATGCAAGTATGAAAATGCATGCTCTTCTCTTCTGCTTATACCGGTATAACCAGTGAACACCCGTCGGTGTTCACTCAGGCTCGCATTATACAAAATGCGGGGATCCAAGGCCCATATGAAGAATCTTTCGCATTTAAGATTCAATTTGCCCACATTGGAATGGTGGATCTTACTTGCCCATATTGGAATAATGGGGCTTCACTACCCACTCCCGTGGGTGAATCATGAACGAATGAATGAAGATATTGTATTGAAAAACATACTCTCCACGAAGCATGCAGGGGCGGATGCAAGATTCTCCGGCAAATGCCGCTTTGCTCCACGCCACAGATGGGCCGATGTCCCCGACATGCGTTGTTGGCGCGCCGTCAGCCCGTGCGGGCGTTCCCCTGCCTTCCTCAATGAATGCACTTGGGCGATTGGCTACTCTACTCTCGGTTCTTCCCCAAATCCCCGCCTCCCCAATCCCCATTCCCCAACTCGCCAAATCTAAGCGGAGCAAAATGAATGCAGGCGGCGCGGCGGAGCAGCATGGGGGAGCGGCGGCAGGAAGCAAAGACGGGCGCATGAAGCGGTGGCGGGCGGGAGCAGCATGAAGGCGAGGGCGGCGGCGGAGCAACTCGAGCGCGAAAGGAAGGGCTACGGAGGAACTCGACCGCTCGAAAGCGAGAGCGAAGCACGAGATGCGCCGGCGGAGCGGAGCAATGAGCGAAGCGGCGGCCGACGGATCATGGAGCAAAGAAGACGAGAGGCGGCTACGGAGCAAGTGGCGGCTGGCGGGACTTCGGAGCAAAGCGAAGCAAGACAAGCGGCGGCCGGCTAGTGGTCAGGGCTCGTGGTTCCCTCTGCACTTCTACAGACTGTGAGGCGTGAGCACTGAGCGGCGGCCGGCTAGGTGAGCAGTGGCAGTGAGCCCAATTTCTCCCGATTTCAAGATTTCTTTAGTGCTAGTAGTCTAGTAGGAAACTAGGAATGTAGAATGAGTCATGACTCATGAGTGGATTGGATCAGTCATCACTCATCAGTGGATGACTTTGTTGTTCCAGTAGAAAATGCATAATCCTTAAGCATTGAGATGATGAGAAGTCGCTAGACCCGGGGAGTTCGTTTCTTGAGGTAGGAGTTATCATAAAGGATTAAGTATACGTTTCGTCCCTTAACTATACACGATGATTAATTTTCGCCCATCAACTTAAATACCGGATATAACGACCCTCCAAGTATCAAGGAAGCGCGGATGTAGCCAAGCAAGAGGAGGAGGTGGAGCAGGTTAGCCGGGAGGAGCAGCCCGAGTAGCCCACCAGAAGCCCATGTTGTCATTGCAAAATTGGTCGTCTGAATTGGTGGTGTTCTTAGCGTCTCACGGGGAAGACGAGGCGAGCTCGAGCTGGAATGATATGCCGATGTGGTGTGGTGGTGATGCGCGGATGGGAGGCTATGGGGAGGCGAGAGGTGGCTATGTAAAGCGAGAGGCGAGGGGAGGAGGGTGACGCAGAAGATCGGGTCCTGTGGGGGCCGGGGCTCGCCATGTTAGGATTGGGTGCCGATGCCGCTGCCCTCGGCACAATGGCGCAATCTAATTGGAAGCACCATTTGCGAAGCCGTTTGCACTAGCAGCTATCAATTTCAAGACGCTCGCCCAAGGAAGCCAAGAAGCCTCGCGTCGCGTCAACTGTAGCTTTCTTTCTGTCAAGCTTGCCCGGGCTTTTAAAACCGCTGGCTCCGCCACTGGAAGCATGGGATAACAACCATGAAAGAAACAAGTAATACTGGAATTAATCACAATTCATAGAATTTAACCACTTCATAAGCATCAATCATCAGAAGACCCGGATTAACACTCCCGAATCCTCAGGCATTTCAACTAGTCCCATGATCGTGAGCTAGTTCACACAAGAAACAAATATGGTAACAAAATCATATCACAACTTTATTAATAAATAACAACAGAGTTGATTACAAAGGAGGCTTACAGCCAACAATAAAATAAACACAATGGAAGACGAAGAAGATGTAGTAGAGTCCAGCTTAACCGCCACGTGCAATCGATCGGGAAGCGGCCTAGTCGCCGAGATCCACACCGTAGCAAAGTTCTTCTCCTCTCAAATTTGTTTGCAATAAAGCAAGTTTGAGCACAACTACAGGTGCTCGCAAGTTACACCCGCCAAGTAATGTAATGACATGCATACATGGATGTAACAAAGGATGGCTTATGGGTTAAATTTGCATAAATCGCAATTTCTTTAAATACTTGTACTAAGTTCCAAAGCGCTTATTCAATAACTAAAATTCATTTTCTAAATCAATTTTATAGTCGATAACATTCACACAAGAATGGTGAAGGATACCCTCCTATCACAATGGCTAACCGCCCAAATCCCATTTGGATAAACCAGTTGATGAAGTCTTTTTAAATCAAAATCCAAGTCTAACTTTGAGTGGCTTTGCTAGCATGTCCATGACCGCAGACGCGCTATTCAATAGTTTTACACTCGCAGAGGTTGTACACTTTACCCACATGACACGAATTCTCTAGTTTCCTTGGCATCCGCCGATACCACCGCCACTACCTTAGGTAAGGGCCTAGAGCACGTGCAAGGCTTTTACAATGCGCTATTCCACCGCTAGCTTCCTCGCTAAGGTTTCGCCTTTGAATAGAAATGCAGAGTTCCTAGCCCCTCTTGCGCCAAAGGGAACAATAGTCATGAAAGACTTTGTCAAAAGAAATGGCCATGAAAGACCGCCCACGACAAACAGATCAACCGCGATGGAACTTTACAAATTAATTAGCTGTGTCCCTACCCATACTCGTGACATGTGGTTGCACGGTGAGGCATAGCCCATTATAGGCATAGCAAAGGAACGCCAGAGGCGGTCCTCAATTGACTTGGGCGACTTTCCACAAAACCCATGGGCCTCAACCCTACCCAGATTGAGCCCTGCATTGACATGCACCATCCAAACAACCATTTCGCCCAAGTACAAACCATCATTTTATTTCATTTTTCAAGATCATTTATAAACTTCCATAACACACCAATGCCATGGATACAATTTAAACAATATTTGATTTTTAATGAAATTCCCCAAATCAATCTTTTTGGTCTAAGCATGTCTTTGCAACATTTTAAATGATCCTAGTTCATACTATCGTATCAACTAGGTTTTATCTAGGTGACAAGGTATTTGATTCAATTAACAAATTTGGCCATACAAAGGATTTAGGAATATCTATGAATTTAAAATGCATTTAAATTATCGAATATAAATAAGCATGCAATAATAATTTAAAAATGAATTTAAATAATTTAAAATAATGGGTGCAATATGGTCAAGAATGTAACTTGCCTTGCTTGGTGATGTTGTTTTCTTAACAGTCACCTAGTACTCACAAACACTCTCTCCAAAGTTGCTTATGCGGTACAACCACGATGATCATACAATCAAAGTCAATCCTCTTATATGGTCTCCAACTACGTTGAAAACTAACTCTCCGAAGTCGTCGAAATCTATACGCGAAAACGATCCAAATTCAAACGAAGTTCAAATAACAAAACAAAAGAAGCAATTTAATTAACTCAAAACTAAATAATTCTATTTTATTTAGTTAGATAATAGTTTTATAAAATTTTAGAAATTTGAAACACTCAAATTGGAGTTGGGATTTAAAAGATATGAATTTCACAAGTTTTAATCCTAATATTGAAATTTAAATGAATTCCTAAATACAAACAAGATTCAAATGATTACAATTTAAATAATTTTGGTTTGGTTAGCTAGATTTTCAATTTATATGAATTTAGAAATTTTAAACACTTTATTTGGAGTTAGGACTCAAAAGATATATATTTTACAAGTTTAAAACTTAAATGAGCAACTTAAACCATTTTGATTTCAAAAGACGATTTAAATTACTCCAAAACAAGTATTTATATTTTATTTAGCTAAGACATAATTTTGTAAGATTTTATAAATTTGACTCACTAAAATTGGAGTTTGAGATTCAAATGAATTTTATTAATTTTAACCTAAATTTGAAATTTAAATGAATTCTAAATTCTAAAACAAAACTAAACTGAACTCTAAATTGAATACTTATATTTTATTTAGTTATACAATAACTTTGTAAGATTTTAGGAATTTAAAACACTAAAATTGAAGTTATGAATCAAAAGATATGAATTTTACAAATTTTAACCTAAACTGGACTTTAATGAATTTCTGAATTTAAACAAGATTCAAATGAACTCCAAATTAAACCATTTTGGTTTAGATAGCTATATTATGATTTTAGATAATTTTAGAATTTGAATCACCCAATTTGGAGATTGGATGCAAAAGATATGAATTTTAGAAGTTTAAACCCCAACCGAATTTAATTGAATTTCTAATTAAATTTCTAAAAGAAAACCATTTATTGCGCAAGGCTGATGTGTGGGGTCTGCTGACCAGTGGCCAAAAGGCTTTTTCCGCCACGCCATGCCACGAGGTTGCCATGTGGGCGCCACACAAGCAAAACCGTGACGTGGGCGCTTGTGGCGCCGAGGTGGCGCCGCCACGCCGATTTATTTCGGCGGCTCGGCACGCATGGGCGCCATGAGCGGTGGTTCGGCGAGGTC
Source organism: Phyllostachys edulis (assembly GCA_036346405.1). Classification (NCBI taxonomy): domain Eukaryota; kingdom Viridiplantae; phylum Streptophyta; class Magnoliopsida; order Poales; family Poaceae; genus Phyllostachys; species Phyllostachys edulis. Next base: position 78,442 of record JAYEVD010000574.1, read on the forward strand.
CGGCGAGGACACGAGCGGTAGAGAAGTCTGGGATCATGGTGCTCACCATGGCGGCGCAGGGTTTCGCACGGCCACCGGCCATGAAGGCGAGAGGCGGCGGCGAGGTCGGCCTCATGGCGATTTCAGAGTTCGGCGGTGTTCGGTGAGGCGGCGCGAGCACCGGTCCACGTTGAAGTGGCGGTCAAGGTGGCGGATCGAGGCCGGAGCGTTGCCGACGGCGGCGCTAGAGCGGAGGCGCACGGGGGCGGCATGAAAATCTTCAAATCCCATGAGGTGAGAGCACGGGAAGGAGTGAGTTGGGGAATGGGATGAGTAGAGAAGGGCGCCCCGGGCGCCTTTATAGGGGAGGAGGTGAGGAGGGAGATCGCGCGTGCATGGCGACGGGCAAGGCGGTTTGCGCAAGCGAGACGGGGAGAGAGAGGGAATCGTGGGGAGTGGAGGCGGCTGAGGGGCGGGTCACGCGCGAGTGGCGCGGGAGGTAGGGCGGTTGAGGAGGACGGCTGAGGAGCTCCTGCAAGGCAAAAATGGCGCCGGTCCATTGGGGTGGGGAAGAAGGTGGGAGGAGGAAGAAGGGAAGGCAAGGCGGTTGGATTGGAATCGTGGCGCGGAGAGAGGAGGGCGTGGATAGAGGAACCGCCGGATTTAGATCCGACGGCTGGAGGAGGGGAGGGATTAAAGGAGAGAGGGAAGCAAGGGCCATTTGGGCCAAAAGGTGGGCCACAGATGGGGAAGGGAGTTGGGCAGGCGAGCTACCAAAAACAAAGGAGGATTTAAATTGTTTTATGATTTTAAATAATTCATTAATTCAAAACGCTTTTAGAAAATAGTAATTAAGCTCCAAAAATTTATAAAAATTATAAAAATTCCTAGAATTATTCTCGACTTAATAAAATTATTCCCAACTTAAAGTTGGCTTTTAATTTTGTAAATAAATTTGTTTTAGCTTTAAAATATTTAGGAAAAAGCTTTTAAAATTCCGAAATTCTCAAAATTATTTTAGTTTTTATTTTTCAACTTTAACTCAAATAAAACTTTAAAACTTTAGTAAATTTTATTTTTTGACTTTTAAGACTTCAAAAATTCAAATAAAGCAAATAAACTCTTTCAAATTTGAGAACATCCAATAAAATAATAACTTTAATTTAATTTAAATTGGTAATGTAACTTTGGGTCTGTTATAATCACTTAGCAAATAATCACCAAGTCAATTCAAATTGTACTTGCCTTTTCGTGTTATGACGCTGTTAGAGGCAAGGAAGGTGCCACTAATCCCAAAGCCACTCCTACACAATCGAAGTTACTCAAAATAAGATCGACATGGTAACATGATGCTATTCACAATGCTCCACAATGCCTTCCTATAACCCAATGTTTATCTATTTGATCTACTTAATTCAGACGACGAACTAACACTGAACTACACTGGACAGTGGCCTTAAAATATACATAACTTTCTCTCTGTAAATCATAAAAATGCATTCTTATATTCTCTAGAAAGATAACAAAATTATCTACAATAACTTAGTTGGCGAGATTCTCTAATTCTGCGATTATCTGAATCTAACATACAGTTGAAAACCTAAAGTCAGAATCTGTCAGACAGAAGTAGTACAAGAAAATCTATATCTTTCAAATGGCTGAACCAAAATTTATGATCTTTAATAATCTGAAAAGCTAATAGAATTTCCTACGAAAGTTGTGTTGGGAGACCTCCCAGAATAGGTCATTAACAAAACCTTATTTATTAAACAAGGCGATTGATGTATCTCGTCAGGATTTCTGGACAGTAGTAAAGAAACTAACATATCTCCCAAACTACAACTCCGAATTAGGTGATCTCAGAACCTATAGAAACTTGAAGATAAACCCCACAATTCTCTAAGAGACCCTAACCTCCAATTCTGCCTTGAACTAGCCGAAAACTACCGAACAAACAGGGTACAGATTACTGATTCCAATCACAACAGTTTAACGAATCTCTAATCGACCGCAATTAAGAAACTAACATGATCCAAAAGTGAGGAGATGATCGTTACCCTAGAAGACGCGTGTGCCCGTTGAGATCCCAGCGAGGCGCTCCTCTCCTCTTCTTCTCCCTCTCCTCCACCTTTCTCCTTGGCCGACAGCAATGGGAGAGCACCACCAAGAGGAAGGGGAATAGCAATGTGGTGCAAGGGGGAGGGTGTCTACTGTAGCAAGTTGATTTTCCCCTCCTTTTATTGGTGGGCAGCCCCTCATGGGCCTCCTGGGCCAAGTCCCGAGGCCTAGGTTGCTGAAGAACTGCAGAAACCCCCTTTTTATGTTTAATTTCTCTTTTGAACGCTTTCTTTCTTAGAATAAATCGGAGTAATACATGACTCCTAGTTGATCAAGATGGCACAAAAATAGAACCTCAAGCTACTAGCCATGATCCCTCTTTATAGTACGGCATCTAGCCTACAAATCCAGTCTTTTCTCAAAACACCGAGAACAGCAAAATACTATAAAGGGTCCTTAACATAAATGATACATTTGCCTTGAGCCATGTCGATCTTTATCACCTTTGCATTGCTTATATCCATACCATCATTCAACTTTTGGGACTTAACCTTTAAACATCTTAACACACAAGTTAGTCACTTAAAACATAGTTGACATTGATTACCAAAACCAATTTTTAGAGGTCTAGATGCTTTCAATCTCCCCTTTTTGGTAATTGATGACAAACTAAACAATAAGAATGATTTGAAAGATTTTGACTTTTGATTTGTAAGTAATTCTTGAAAAGAGTTCAAGGAGATAAAGAATTAATTGCATTCAAAGTCAATCAACAAATAAACAAAACTCCCTCTAAATATGTGCATATAGATTCAAGAAGTGATTGTTATGCACATTTTGAGAATTTTTGAAATTTCAGCGAAGTTTCCTTTATTTGTTGATAATAAGGAACATGTGAGACAATTCAAGCTTACAGAAAAAAATTAATCATGATAAACAAGATGCTTGAACACATAAACATTGATAGACACAAGATAATACTTAATAAGATAGCATAAGAGTCACAAAGTATTACGACATATTAACTAAGCTATTACAAGCACACATGTTCCAAGTACTTTAAGCATAAACATAATAAAGTCATTATAAACCACATGGAGTCTAAACATAGACAATATTATTAAGGAATAATTCATTATGAATTGGATTTGATTTTGTTCTATGTGTCTATGACATGTGGGCCCACATGTCATAGACACATAGGGGGGCAAAATCTGAAATCCATCTATGTCATAATGGCAAATTATGAAATCCCCCTATTAATAATATTATTATAAGATAGATAGTATAGCCCCTTGCTCTTCTTTCTTTCTCCCCCTTAATCTTTCATCCTTCTTTCTCCCCAGTTTCTCCCCCTTTGGCATTGAGGACCAAAAGGAATCATTCTTAAGGTGGAGCTTCCGAAGATGGATCTTGAGGAGGTGTATTGGGGCGACAACGGTGTCTAAGACGAACTAGTGCTGACATAGATTGCTCAAGGGTGTTCACTTGATCTGTTAAAGCAGCAAGACGATTGACTGTTTCATTGCGAAAATCTGTTTGAGCATCCTCCATCCTTTGTGGAGAGTTGCGAAGCTCCAAAACTACTGAGTGAATCTAAGATAAGGGGGCTTGATCTTCAGCTGGAGCATTATCTTGAACCTAAGGGGGTATTACTGCTTGGATTGGACCCCCATCCCTTGGCTTATATGGCTTGTGAACTCCTGGACGTCCTCCTCGGAATTGAATCTTCCTCATGATGAGATCCATGATATAAGGATAAATTCTTTTAATCATATCATTCTTGGAAGATCCAATCTCTCTAATGATGAGATCAATAACATCAAATTTTTTGCCATTCATGATACTCTCGATGATGTTCCAGGCATGTCCTCGAATGGCATCAAACTTTCCACTTTTGAGAAAGAAAGTGTGATTGATGATGCGATTGATCAAGCTTGGCAAAGGGAGAAGGCCTCCAATTCTTCTAGGTACAAAATTCATATTTTCATCATAGAATTAACGCCAAGCCTGGATTCTGAGTGCTCCTTTGTCATAGATCTTCTCTTGGGTTCTTGAATATGCCCTTAGAGCTTGCTCAAAATCGGCTTTGGTAGCTTGCATACGTTGAGTTCCTATCATCCATATCAAAAGATCGAAGTCTGGAGAAATATAGACAATAGCATAAAACTGTCGAATCACCTCTTCATTGTAGTCACACTTTAATGCTACTATCTCTTTTAGACCAGCTATTTGAAATAAGCGATGTGCTCCAGCAAAGCGATCAATGTTCTGCAAATGTGTCCAGTCTACAAACTTATGATATGCAAACTGCTTGTGAGGACTGTAGATCTTAGTATAGACTTGCTGCTGGAATCTGGTGTGAAACCTTGCGTCCGTTGAATTTGTTGGTTTTTCAAATTGATTAGCATGACGAAGAATTGCATAATCGTCACTTGAAATTTGAGTTAAATCAGCATCAGGCTCTTCAGCCTCTACCATATCCTCATCACCCTCTTCATCTTCAGAATACTCACTTACTTCATCATCTCCACTTTCTTCTTCACTTGTACTAGCTTGGGGTTGCTTTGAAGACTGCCCTTTATCTTTTGCCCTCATTGATACCATAAAGGCTTCTGTCTCAGGGTCACTATCTTATCTTGGAGTTGCTGCCTTTCGAGTGGCTACTCTTGGTTGAGATGATCTAGCACCGAGGTAGGAGGATCATATCTTTCCTCGGTATCTCCATCAGGAGTAGCACTCTTACGAAGAGCAACTTTAGTCCTTGGCATGGTTGCTATGAAGAGAAGGTAATTAGGACAAGATAGAATAAGATTTGATTGAAACAGTATGATAGAGTCAATTTTTTTCATTGAGCGGTAGTATCATTGAGACATCCCAGATACGAACTCAGTAATACCGATTGTCATCAAGCAGATATCAAGACCCGCAGATGTTCTTAGGGAAAATCCTTGAATCTTGATTCTAACTAATGTTTGGCATGAAATACTTCATGTAACAGACATAATAAGTCATCAAACACTAGTCTGTACCAAAATACCCAAAAGAAATTGATTATTTCATCCACATTTTGATCAAACCCTAGAAATGAGGTAGATGATAAAAGGATGAGAAAAGATATGAGAGCAAATACCTTAGGAATTGGAAGGGATATGACTCCTAGTATCAATCCCAATCAAAAGATTCAACAGAAATCCACAAAAACAAGAGATTTGAGATGAAGTTCATTGGAGAAGAGAGGAGGAGAGAGAGAGAGGCACAGGTTCGTTGGTTTTTGGAAATGAGAAGCGGTTATACCGCATGAGAGAGGAGGCCAAAGAAATAGGATTTTGGCTATAACTGCTTTGGAACCACCAGCCATATGCGGTAATACCGTTGTTGAGGTGCGGTATTACTGGGCTATGGTAGTATCAAGTGAATCATGCAGATATCTTGTTTTGCCTAACAAAACTGAAATTGAATAGAAAATGCAAATGACCTTGATTCAAACACTCAAATAAATACTTTTAGGATCATTATGCACGAGATTGATAATAGAAACTCCGATGAATACAGTTTTTATTGAAATAGTGAATTTTAAGATAGATTTTGAGATTATCTTCATAATATGCCAAGAAAACCAAATGAGAGCATAAAGACATGAAGCATGAGTTTTAAGCAATATTAGAATGATCTATAACATTTAACTCATTCCTCAACTTGCAAAAGCTGCTCTCACTAATGGTTTGGTAAAGATATCGGCTAATTGGTCATCGGTCCTTATGTGGCTAATTTTAATATCTTCTTTGCCCACATGATCTCTCAAGAAATAGTGACGAATATCTATATGCTTGGTTCTTAAGTGTTGGACCGGGTTATTTGCAATCTTCATGGCACTATCATTATCACACAAAAGAGGCATATTTTCAAATTTTATTCCATAATCCATCAAAGTTTGCCTCATCCATAGCAATTGAGCACAACAACTATCCGCGGAAACATATTCGGCTTCAGCTGTGGATAGGGCTACGAAATTTTGTTTCTTAGATGACCATGATACTAAAGATCTTTCTAAGAATTGACAACTACCTGAGGTGTTTCTTCTATCCACTTTACAACCTGCATAATCGGAATCTGAATATTCAATTAAATCAAATTTCGCACCTTTGGGATACCATAAGCCAATGCTTGAGGAATGTTTTAAATATCTAATAATTCTTTTTACGGCCACCAAATGACACTCTTTTGGTGATGCTTAAAATCTTGCCCATATGCAAACACTAAACATGATATCGGGCATAGATGCGATAAGATAAAGCAAACTACCGATAATAAATCTATAAAGCTTTAAATCTACAGGTTTACCTCTCTCATTAAGGTCGAGATGACCATTGGTTGCCATGGGAGTCTTGATGCGTTTTGCGTCTTCCATGCCAAATCTCTTGATCAAATCTTTTGCATACTTTGTTTGGCTCACAAAGGTTCTATCTTTGAGTTGCTTAATTTGAAGTCTAAGGAAATAGCTAAGTTCTTCGATCAATATTTCAAATTCCCTAGACATTATATCACCAAACTCTTTGCAAAAATCTTGATTAGTAGACCCGAAGATAATATCATCAATATATATTTAACAAACAAAGAAATCACCATCTAAAACTTTTGTAAACAAAGTTGAAACAATTTTTCCAATTTTGAAACCTTTTGAAACTAGAAAATCTCTAAGGCGTTCATACCATGCTCTAGGAGCTTATTTAAGACCATAGAGGGTCTTGGAGGGTTTATAAACATGATTTAGATTTTTAGGATCTTTAAAACCGGGTGGTTATTCAACAAAAACAAGTTTGGATATTTTTTTTATTTAGAAAAGTGCTTTTAACATCCATTTGAAATAATTTAATATCAAAGTATGATGCAAAAGCAAGTAATACCTGAATTGATTTGGAGTCTGGGGCATTCCTCTTCCTGCTCCTGGTAAAGAAGTTCTGGCTGGTGTAGCTCCCAAATTGAAAGGAATTGGTATCGGCCCTTGCTTCTGCGGACACTTGTTAGCATAATGACCTGTCTCATAGCAGTTAAAACAAGTAACTCCTGTAGCTGGATTGTTGGCTCTCTAATGCTGAGGGTTGTTGTTGTTATTGACATTGGGAATTCCCGAGTTTCCTTAATGAGATACTAGTGCAGGGGTTTTGAATCCGGCAGATGAATTATTAGAACAAAAAGGCTGCTGAGCATTGGTTTTGGCTCTCTGTAGTTGATTTTGATGAACTCCATGTTGTATCATTTTTCTTTTGCGAGATTCGTCCAACTCATGACGAGAATTTTCTATAAGTACGGCTTTATCTACCATATGCTAAAAATCCACATAATCATTTCCAACAACTTGCACATTCAAACCAGAATTAAGTCCACATTTGAATCGCTTCTAATGTGCATTATTCGTAGCAACATCTTCTGGAGCATAGTGAGAAAGTTGAGTGAACTTATGGAGATATTCACCCAAAGACATGTTTCTTTGTTGTAGTTCACGAAATTCTTTCTTCTTCATTTCCGCTATACCATCTGGAACATGCGCTTGATGAAAAGCTGTTGAGAATTCCTCCCAAGTAATGGCTTGCGAATTCTCATGAGCTACGATGTAGCTCTCCCACCTTTTACGGTTGTACCCTCCAACTGATGTGAAGCATAAAGAACTTTCTCACGATCATTGCACTGGGTAATGGCGAGCTTTTTCTCAATGGAGCGAAGCCAATCTTCTGTGTCCAAAGGTTCTAACGAATGAGAAAATATGGGCGAACGAGTCCTCATATATTATGTTAACTTGGAATGGTGATGAGCTGGTGGCGGAACAACTACTGCTTGATTATTCTAATTCAACATGTTGACTATTGCCGCAGCGGTCTGATTCGGTTGAGTCATCATATTGTTCATATTTTGTATCATTACACTTATAAATTAAGTCTGAGCTACTAGAAGTAGTGCCATGCTTGGATCTACGGCTATAGAGGCTAGTGACTGGCCACTAGCATTGGCATTGGCATTGGCATTGGCATCATCTGACTGAGTACGGCTCGATGTATTATGAGTATCAACCATCTGCGATGATTCTCCACAGGTTTTAGTAGGTAAGATAGAAAAGCAAAATAGATAAGAGGGAGTAGCACAGTAGACAAGACAGAACAGGATAGAGAAGACAAACAATTTAATTAGGGGAAATAGATTATACCCAAAGACAAAAGACAAAGAAGGCAAAGCTGAAATGCTATGAAAGAACAATTAAATTCTTCAAATTAAAGCTTTAGTGTGACTGCAACATAATGCTTGACAGCAAAACTGTAGCTCTCACTTACACACAATCCAAATAAAGACATATTGCAACAACGATCTAAAAGCGCTACTAAAGACTTTAATAGGACGACTCCCACTCTAGACTTGTCGGTGTTTTAGAACCGAACTTACGTAAAGATTGTTTGATTCGGGGGGTCTCCTAGAATGGAATCACGCAGAGAGATTGACACGGGATTTTATATGTGTTCAGCCTTCTCCTGAGAGAATAACAACCCTACTCCTGTGTGTGTGTGGTATTGAGTGTATTCGAACAATCAGGAAAAACTAAGACTATTACAGATAGTGCTTGTATTCCCGATGGTCCGATTCATCCTTTCCTTTCTCTCGATTACGCTTTTTATAGTACGTGAAGGAGGCAAGCACTCCAGATAAAGCGGCGCCTCATTACCTCCCGTGAATCAAGCGACGTTGGTAATAATCACCGTGTATTAACTCCTCCACGCCGCCAACAGCCTATATACCGTAGATAATGGAGTATTACGTGCCATTACTCCAGTAATAACAACAGATGATGACTGCTTGAATCCCTTAATCAATAAGACCCACTTGTCTCAGAGGTTTATTTGATCATAAGGTGGTCGAATGACCTAGTCGAGAAGAACTTACGATTATGAGGTAGTCGAGTAAGACTTACGACTATTGGGGTAGTCGAGCATAACTTACGATTATGGGGGTGGTCGAGCGTAACTTACGACCACCTATTAGGCTCTTCCTCATAACATTAAGGGTATACTCAAGGTCCACATGACGCCATATTTACCTATAATAAGAATTATAGATAAAAGATAAAATGAGGATTATTATATCCTCGCCATCTAGCCCCCACTTCAAGTGAAAGTAAGTTACTTGGTAAAGGAGTTATAGATTGCCTTACGACCACGAGAGGATCGAGAAAGATAGTCGAAGGAAAAACTCTTCGATTGTATACTACTTTGACCGTAAATATGCTTGGTCAAGAAAATTACCTACGACTATCAAGTAGTCGAAGCATTCCTACGATCACGAGGTGGTCGAGTATAATGATCGGAAGAAAGAACTTTCCGATTATCATTTCCTTTAGTTGAAAAGATCTAACCAAGGAAGTAATTTCGCTTGAGGTGTAAACGCAAACCTGATTTTCTTTAATCGGACATTAATCGGGAATCTCAAACGATGCCCGTTAGCCTATCTCTGAAGCGTTCCGAGACGGTGGCGACTTTGAATGTCACGCCCGGCCAAGGTACGGATTATAAATACCCACCGGGGTAAAACCTAAGATCTTACCTTTCCCCAAATCATTCTATCTGCTCATCGTTCTTGTCTTCTCCGCCACCAACTCAACGAAAATCTCCTCTTTCAAAAATGGCCGGAGAGTTTCCGAATGGGCCGAGTCGAGATGGATACGGCGAAGATGCAAACCCTTGTCAATGCCGAAGATTCCAGAGAAAGTTCTTGTGGAGTGGTTCCTGCACATAAGCAAAGAATGGCCGCTTGGGGAGGAAGGACAAATCCCCATCTTCCAAAGGACAGAGTTTGGTCTTCGACACTGCTTCACCCTTTCTCACATTGATACTCGAGCATTTTGGAGTGGAATTGGTGAACCTTGGTCCTAATTCCATCACCATGCCGAGCGATTCAGATATCTATGTGAGGCGTGACTGGAATTCCAAATGATCTTGAGCTTTTTCAAGATTTCTACTGTAATGGCTCGGCTAACTGAATAGCCGAAGTTGTGGTTTGAAGCTCCATGACGGAAGTCAAGGAGTATATTCAGATGTTCACTCGGTCTTCATGGCCATTGTGGAGGAAGAGGTGGTTTTATCGAAAGTCACCTCCAAGACAGCTTTTCCTTCAAGGAAGGTCATTAAAAGAAAGCTTCCTCGATTCGACTCCTAGGATATCAATCAATTGCCCCTATATTCAAGCCATCAAGGATTTGAAAGCAGAGGGGTTGATCGGATGGCATGTGGTGAAGGATTTCATCACACGTCAATTAGTCCTTTGAAGAAACGAAAGTGCCTCCTATGTGGAGGTACACGGGCCAAATGACCCACCAGGACTACGAGGAGGTAAGTGGTTTTTCGACTTAGCTCTCGCTTGGTCTTTCTCGCAAAGTTGTTTAAAGAATGCCTTTATCTGCTTTTATACGATCTTTCACAAGCGAGATTGACGCTCGAGTCAAACTTATTTGTGAGTGAAGGACCTGAAAGGCGACTAGAGGGGGTGAATAGGAGCACCTAATCTTTTTCGCAAAGAATGGATTCAACTTGTAAATCACTCCAATAGCTATGAGAGCTATGAAGATCAAAGATTGCCACGAGGAAGTCTTATGTTGAATCCACTCCTCACCCCCATTTCGCTCAAAGAAACAAAAAACAGAAGTTTCAACAAATCAGACAATCGGTACAACCGTTAGTAGAACGGCGGTTGTACCATGATCCAAGACAACCGCTAGTAAACGGCCGGTTGTACCGCAGTCCAAGATAACCGCAGTTGTTAAGCTTCGGTTCATCCGATTGTCCCGAACAGCAAAATCCGCCGGTTTCAAAACGAAAATCAACGAACTTTTGATCTACGCGCCAAACTTGACCAAAATTGAACCACACCTTCCTGAAGATATTAGGAACCTATTCCAAGCAACGATTTCAGAGATCCATGCCAAGGTTCCTATCCTTTTGCATTTGAACGAAGGTGGGTTCAAAACCGCAAAAACAAAACTTGATCTAATCACTTGCTCGTGGATGATTGATGATCTAGATCACCCTAGATGTATTCCCACACGCCATAGCAAGGTAGATTGGGGCAAGAAACAACCAGAGAAACAAAGAATCAAGAAATCTTCAAAAGAGGTCATCGAAGAAAGAAATGACAGAGAGCTCAAATATGAAACAAACACCATCTCATATTGATCTAGAGGAAGAGAGATACATGATTGATACAAGAGGAATGATTACAAGCTTTCATCTCATCCTCTCCCACTCTCAAACCTCAAGAACACACACTCATCCATTCTTGAGGAGGGAAGCAACGAAGGGGACAAGCAGGAGCACCCACCGCCTCCACCAACACTCCTCAACCACTAAAGCCTAAAGCAAAAACAGCCACTAAAGACTCTTTTGACTCTAGCAAACCCTAATTCCTTTTCAAGTGCTCAAGAGGGCATGCAGCCCTCCAATCCTTTATATAGCCTTGGCTAACGGGTCTCTCCCTCCACGCCCGCTTAAGTCCAACGGAGCTCGCTTCGCCAGCAAATTTTTTGCGACTTCCGATTCGCCTTCTCAGACCTTCCCGAAGCTCAGCGCTCCTTGTCTCAAGACGCCCGCAACCACCTCGAGTCCACGCTGCCTTCGACACATCCCGACTGTTCGACCTCTCGCCACCGCGCTTAGTCCAAATCCCGTGTCTCGCCACGACTCCGCCGACGCCCCGCAGCCCACACGCATAAGAAACACGAAACCGGAACAAGTTCTTCACAACTTGACCTAACGTTAGCTCAAACATGCAATATGCAACACATATGCATGAACACACCGATATGACCTATCCCAAAACTCAAATCACCAAAATGGCCGAACCTCACAATACAATCCAGATAACCGCTTATGTTACCACGGATCAACCGCGACCGGCCGATCGCTTCCAATACTCGCGGTCGCTCCGATTTTCAATGAAGACCGAACTCAAAAGAACAACTTCTCTCGAATTCTTCAACCGCTTATTTACCAATCGGTATAACCGCTTCATGGTCGCATCATCGCCCATAACACGGCCGTTCCGATTATCCCGACAAATCGATTGACTTTTATTTAAAACGCTGAACTGCAGCAGAACGACAAGGTCCGACCACACAAACCAAACTCGATCGACCTAAAACCTTTGTCAATTACTCATCACTCACACGGATTTACCTCCACATGGTCTCTCAATCTCCCCTTGATGAGTATATTGACAAACTCCAAAAAGATCAAAGTTGAGTTTGAGTTTGAAGAATCCAACATGGTCCAAAGAAGAAGAGTGAAACTAATGACCATGTCGATGTAATGAACACTAGAGCAACAACCGAAAGAGCAAATTGATCTCCAAAGCTCTAAACTGCTCCTAACAGATTTTTTCTTCTTTATTCTCCCCTTTGGCAATAAACGATCAAGATGCAATAGAGAGAATATGACATGTTAATGGATGAAAATGGTCAAGTTTGTTTATTTAAGCATTTTGAGCCATGAGAATTATCCATAATGACCAACATGTAATACACCAAGCCATAACTTAATAAAAAGGCTATCTAGATCATGACAAGATATGTATAAGCTAGCTAGAACACATAGATGACAATCTGAAAATGAGGTACATTATGTGAGCAAGTCAAGTCATCAATGAGCAAAGTCTCGCTAGAGATATCCAAGGATGATGCAGCCATGTCAATAAGCTAAGCGGAACTAAGAAGCTTAAATTGAGACCAAATAGAGTGCTATGCTCAAGATTGAAACATTGGTTAAAGTACATGATACTTTTTGTGGCTTTAAGCACATTGAACACATGAAACATATTTTCTTTTGAAATTCATGGTGGTTTCCAACCAGATTTTTGTTTTATCATGTGCTAGGTCTCAAGCCTTATGCGACTACTCCAAGCGAGAAGCTTAAGAAGATAGTCTAGGTCACCCAAAACTCCCCCTAAGTTCATGCCAAGTGCAATGGCAAGCCGTCTCATAGGAGAGAATTGGTGAGATCAGCTTTTTTCAAGACAAAAGAGATCTTTTTGCCTTTTAACAAGTTGTACTAACTCATGTATCATCAAGAGACTAAAACAGCTCAATCTAAGGCTCAATATAGATTCATCACTCTACCCAAATTTATTTGACATGGCATGAATCATAAAAGGATAGCTCAAGAAAGACTAATCTCGAAGTGCTAACATGACAAGTTTTAGTTTGTTGAGCAATTTTAATTAACTTATCATGGCAAAAGCTAGGCTACACATATGAAGTCATGATAAATCTAGCAAATAAGCACAAGTCATGGCAAGGTGTAAAGCATTGTAAACATGTCATAGCAGGATAATAATCAAGGCTCAATGTAGTTATATTACAATGCGTAATGCTAGAAATGCGTAAGATCCACTCCCCTCAACATTAGATGCAACTTTAGTTCAAGTTGAGTTAACTCAATATTAAGCTCCAAGCTCCCAAAAGAACTCCCTTGAACCAAAACAATAAATCGAGAAGTCGGCAAAGAAAACATAAAACAAAAATCCTTAAAGCATAGATAAGATATAGAGAATACTATGGCTCAGATCGACTCTCATCTACCCCATATGACTCTAGGACTATCAACCGCCTGCTAACACACTAAGGAGCAAACACGTTCTGTCTACCCAAGGGTGGCCCAACCTTGCTAGAACCTATAAGAAGTGAGTAAGCTCAACCTAGTGAGAAGAGACACTAATAAGCAAGATCCTAGAATCACAAGATAAGAGCAAATCTAAACAACTAGACAAAAGAAGCACTCTAATCTATGCTAGGAGGACTAATCCCAAATGCACCCAAAATGCAATGCAATAGTAAGGAGCAAGAGCATAAATAATATAGTAAAGCAAAGAAACCCAAAGCTCCCTCACTACAAATCCATAAGGACAAACCACCCCAAGCTCTCTCGCAGAGTCAAAACCTCGAACAATCCAAAGGCTTGGTGAAAATGTCACCAACCGGTGGTCACTTCCACAAACCGAGCACTATATCGCCTTTCTACATGGTCTCTAAGGAAGTGGAAACGAATATCGATGTGCTTGGTCCGAATGTCGTGACTGGGTTCTGGCAATGTTAATCGCAGGTGTTATCACAAAAAGTGGAACACCGCCGATAACTAACCCAAAGTCCCGCAGGTCGAAGCCATCCAGAGCACTTGACTACAAAGAATCGGCCGCAAGAATATACTCGCCTCTCGGTGGATCAGGTAACACTGCATCGCTTCTTGAAGACCAGAAACAAGAGAAGTGCCAAGAAATTGGCAAAGCGAAGTGTTCTTCCTATCTATCCTACTACCAATAAGTTCAGATCCGAAAAGGCTCTCAAGGAAAGACAGATGAGGAAGAGTACCAGATACCATAGTCAATGGTCGCCGCAGTACCGAAGATGCGCTTCATCACCGGGCGGTGAGAAACGCGAGGAGAAGCTCAAACGAGCGCACAAACACACGTAAAAATGTATGTCCGGTCTCGAGGCAAGTGAGGTACAAGAGGGAGCCAATCATGCCGCTAAACTCCTTTTGATCAACTCGTTCGCCATCCTCATCTCGATCAAGATAGGTCAGAGAAGCCATGGAGTCGACACACAGCTTCCCATCACTCATGTCAAGCGCCAGAGGTCACGAGTGTACTTTCCTTGATGAAGAAATGTACCTCCCGAGTCCGCTTGATTTGGAAACCAAGGAAGAAGGTCAACTCACCCATCATACTCATCTCAAACTCGGTGCTCATGACATCCGAGAACCGGGAAACCAGAGTATGGGAAGAGCCGCCAAAGATAATGTCATCGACATAGATCCGGACGAAAGGAAGGTCATGCTATGCCATGATGAACAAGGTCTTGTCAACTTTACCCATCTCAAAACCATGACTTATCAAGTAGGACTTAAGCCTCTCATACCAAGCTCGGGAGCCCGCTTAAGTCCATACAACATGGAAAGCTTGAAAACATGGTTAGGTATTTGGGGTTCTCAAACTCGAGGTCAGTTTGACGAGACTTCTCCTCAATAAGGCCATTGAGGAAGGCACTCTTCACGTCCATCTGTAAAGCTTGAAACCCTTAGAAGTCGCAAAGGCAAGGTGATTCTAATGGCTTCAAGTCGAGCCACAGGGCAAAGGTCTCTCAAAGTCTAGACCTCAACTCGAAAACCCCGAGCTACTAATCTCGCCTTTGTTTTGATGATTACCCCATCCTCACTGCTTGTTCTTGAACACCCACTTGGTTCCAATGATATTGTGGCCTCGTGGGGCTCAACAAGCGACTGCACCTTGTTCCTCTCAAATTTTCTAGCTCCTCATGCATGGCATTGACCCATGACTCATCGATAAAGCATGAGAAACATCTTTGGGCTCAAAAGAGGCAATGAAGGCGAATGGAGACAGAATTGAGATAAGCGATTTTGAGCGGGTAACACGCTCAAAAGATCTCCAATGATCTCGCTCAAGGATGAACTTTCCGAAGTGTCTAGGAGGTCCCGGAGAGATGAAGAAGTGGCCTCTACCTCATGAGCCGACGAGGTAGGAACAGAGCCACTAGCTCCAGAGGAAGCAGAAGGCAGGGTCGATCACCTCGAGGTGCGGTGGAAGACGGCACCTCAAGGAGTGGATGAGGGATGATCGTAGACAACCGTCATCTCCATCGCCCTCATCATCCACAAAGATGGTCTCGGATCGCTCTAAAGAACTCGAGATATCCGCCTAGTCCCTGACCGCCTCGCCAAAGGTCACCTCGCAGTGTCTCTACCATTTTGCTAGACTCGCAGCCTGCACTTATAAGTTCGCCAAGAAGTCGAGTAGCCTAGAAAGATACCGCCACAGAACGTGACTCAACTTGTCTAGGTTCCTGCACTTCAAGATAAAGCACTTGCAACCAAACACACGAAAATGAGAGACGCTGGCTTACCAGATCTCAAATTTCATAAGAAGTGCGTGTAGGAGTGCCCAAGAAAAACTCGATTCAAACATGGCACGCGGTCGCAATGGCCTCAGCCCAAAACTTCCTCTGTAGAGTACTCATCAAGCATCGCCCGCCATCTCGACTAAGGTACGGTTCTTCCTTCCACAACGCCATTTTGCCGAGGGACGATGGAGAAGAGAATTGGTGCTCTACACTGCCTCACCACGTAAACTCTCAAAGTAGGAATTTTGAACTCCGTGCCATTGTCATCATGCGGATCGCTCAGAAGGCACCCGGAGCTCAACAGATGACCTACTAAAAAGACCTCGAAATGTGTAAATGTCTCTGCCCTTCGAGGCTAAGAAAACACCCAAGAGTACCTCGAGAAGTCATCGACCACAACAAGAACATACCACTTCCTCCCCGCCGATCAAGACTCGAGCCGGTCCAATCGGTCCATGTGGAGCAATTGTCTTGCATCGGTCATAGTAATGTGGACCGAGGATGAGAAGCGGCAACCATCTTGCCGCGGCTTCAAGATGGAGTGCAAACAAGATCTTTGACCATCTTGAGTTTCGCAGACCACTTAATGAGATCATGGTCGCTAACTCGGTCAAATGGTCAAATCCAATATGACCAAGTCTCCTATGCCGTAAAGAGAGATCGCGGGACTCGTATAACCAAACACCGAGAGGATCACCAAGAATCGGAAAAATCAGCACGAAAGATCCTCCCATAACGAGAAATCCCGCAAACCGGACTACCCAAGAGTCAAGAATTTTGCAATTGTTTTTTTAAAGCTCACCTCAAACCGCCATCAGAAGTCGAGAAACGGAAAGCAAATTGTACCGCAGCTTACTAACCAAGGCAACATCCTTAAGAATAAAAGAAGCATTAATACGCGACAAGATTTTGGCGATGACGCCTGCAGACGAAGCTGCCCGAAGGTGATCGCCTCATCACCGAGCGCTGGCTAGGAGGAGAACCAACGGAGTCTCCTAATATATGACGAGAACAACCGAGTCTACAAGCCAAACCTTCTCCTTCCCTACCCGCGAACTCCGAAGTCAAAAGAGAGTAAAGTCTCAAGATCGATAAATCAACAATGATTTTGGCACCCAATATCAATAACACGCCGAGCGATGAAGTAGTCAAGCACGATCGACCTCTATCTACCCTACGCCTTCAGAACTCAAAGCGTAAGGTCTAAGAGTAGACCCGGTCGTTGTCGGGTCCGATCGCTACGGCGAGCGAAGTCGAGCACCGCAACATGTCGAACACGCCATGGTAGCTATCTCGATGGGGAAAACGAGATCTACCTCAGACGGCGGAAGTCACGATCAAAGCAAAGATGAGGACGAAAACCGTAAAACTCGAAAACCAAGTCCTCGGCGTCGCACAAACCCATCGAAGAAACAAGCCTAGACCTCGTGTTGGTCTTAGGTGCACTCAAGGTCCGGGGTCGACCTCAATGCGCCTAAGAGACTCAACATGGTCTCTACGCTACGATCTTGGCGCTACCAAGCATCGACGATCGGTGTCCATCCTTCCGATGAAGGTGCAAGGATACTTCACCTTCGAGAGGTAGAAGCAAGATGTGAAATTACTTCATCGCCGAAACTCGACATAGCCCGCCGACTTGAAATGGACTTTCTCGTCCCGGCTCGCCTCGATCACACCGGTGCTATGGGTCCGAGCACGCAGTGGATGCTTCCTCATGTCCTCAAAGAAGTCATATCCTAGACCCTCGATTAAATCTGCAGATCTTAGATTGGTCTAGAATAAGATTGAGCTTCTTCTTGCCTCCTACAAATCTCTCGAGAGTGTTCATAAGGTACCGACACTCCCGAAAGAGAGAGGTGCAAGAAGAGCAGGGGAAGAAGAGATGCAGAAGGTAAGGAGCAAAAGAAGAACCAAAGAAGAGGGAAGAATGGCTTGTGCACGCACACCAACTCAAGGGACAATCCCCATCATAGCCAGCTTGGTTCACGCCGCTAAGCTGCCTCATCCTTACCCCGGGCTTCTCCCTTCTCCACAATCATATTGCAAGCACAATGTGGCTTTTCTAGAAGGTCCTTAGTTAGCTTCACACATTTCTCATCCAAAGCAATCAAGTCGATTTTAGTTTGTTACACTTAATGCATGGTGAGCTAACAGGTCCTTAGAAGCAAACCGAGCCAACTTCCTTTCATGATCAATCATATCTTGAAACTGTTGGAGACGACCTCAAGTTCAGTAGCTTAACTTAGGACAGCTCAAGCATGAAACAATCGGCTCAAGTAAAGAAGCTTGTAGTTCAAGAATTTTATGATCCGCCTGCTTTAAGTTCATCTTCAAGTTATTGCAATTTTCACAAGACTCAGCAGATCAAGAAGCATGGCATAAGATCCTCTAGCAAAGAATGTCCTTACCCTCACATGAGGTGGGAGAAGTAGTCTCATCAAGAATAAGTAGGGTAATGTACCATCCTACTCAACTCTAACTCAAAGAAGGACTAACATTCTCCACCTTAACACTATCAAGTTTGGAGGACACACTATCATGTGAGGTCCTTAACTTCTCCATATCAACCAAAGAAAGCAGAGCATGTATCACAATCATCACTAGAAGGGCAGATGTAAGAGCAATAATCTCTAGTGACACTATCTATTTCCTTCTCTAACTCAAAGACACCTAGCCTTAGCTTTAGCATGAAAACCTCCTAGCTTAAGAAAAGCATGATTGAGCTGCTCAGAGGTGGGATCTACCTCGTCCGAAGTCTGAGTACGCTCATTGTCGCCGAAGTTCGCCTCGAGGGCCATGAAGCACATGCCGAGAAGTCGCCGCCGCCATCCTTGGGCTCTTGGTCACCCGTCCCGTCATCGCCGCTCCATCCCTCCACCTCGCCGAGGTCGAGGTCGCAAGGCGGTGAGGACGCGTGGAAGAGCTTCTTGGCTTTGCCAAAGTTATGAACTTCTTCTTGTCAAGGCCCGAGCTGGAGGCTTTTGTTGCGGTTCTTGTCGGTGTAGTCGTTTTGCCCGAACCGCCGAGTCGTTTTGCCCTTCTCGGCTTTTGGGCGTTTGTCTCAATGTGGTTGGGGCCACCACACTCAAGCAAATCACGGGTCCTCCTCTCTTTCGCCCCTCCTCCCTTTGTAAGCGTGGGAGAATCTTCGAGCAAGGAGGGCAAGCCGCTCATCCGAAGTTGCTCTAACCGATCATCGCTATGTCACAGAGAGCAGCAAGGAGAAACCGCAAGAAGAATCAAGAAAGCCCTAAGAAGAAATCGGATTGGTGACTAAGGCCATCGATCAGGACTTCGACCGACGAGAGACAACGCTAATCTCGTGAGTCTTGAGGCGCGAGTACAGTGCATCAAGAGTCGTGGTCGAGAGGTCTGCTCGTGTCTTTGATGGTGGTCACTTTCATCTCCCAAACACGCAGACGAAAGCCGGAGCATCCGACGAGCATTGTCCGAAGTCGGGTATGTGAGACCGACCGCCGAGGTTGCTCAAGATCTTGTGAAAACGCATGGGCACTCATCTAGGGACTCACCAAAGAAGCATCTCAAATTTGTTGTATTCTCGCTTGAACCGGGTCCTGCCGAACCGCCTTGATCTGGGTGGTGCCTCATGGTATGCGCCGAGGGTCACCCAGATATCATAAGGCGGACGACAGTGAGATATGCGGTCAAACTCACTACGACTCAAACCCCGGATGATGATGTTCTTGCCTTTGCATTCGCCTCAACATCAACCATGTTCCTAAGATTGATGTTCTCATCGGCAGAACAAATAATCGAACCTTGACCTTTCGCCAGATGGCATACCCGGGCCGATGTATGTCTCCATTCGCTCTTCCGAAGGGTAATCGATGCCATCGAAAACAAAGTGCTTGGTCGAGTACTTGTCCATCGCCATGGCTCTTGAGACCGTTAAGATCTATTGAAAAGAGCTAACCGCTCGATACCAATTGAAGGACCGGAAGGCGACTAGAGGGGGTGAATAGAGCACCTAATCTTTTTCGCAAAGAATGGATTCAACTTGTAAATCACTCCAATAGCTATGAGAGCTATGAAGATCAAAGATTAAGCACGAGGAAGTCTTATGTTGAATCCACTCTCACCCCCAAAGCCAAAGAAACAAAAACAGAAGTTCGAACAAATCAGACAATCGGTACAACCATAGTAAACGGCCGGTTGTACAAGAGTCGGCAGATAACCGTTAGTAGAACGGCCGGTTGTACCGCAGATCCAGAGACAACCGCAGTGTTAAGTCTTGTTCATCCGATTGTCCCGAACAGCAAAATCCGCCGGTTTCAAAACGAAAATCAACGAACTTTTGATCTACGCGCCAAACTTGACCAAAATTGAACCACACCTTCCTCAAGATATTAGGAACCTATTCCAAGCAACGATTTCAGAGATCCATGCCAAGGTTCCTATCCTTTTGCATTTGAACGAAGGTGGGTTCAAAAACCGCAAAAACAAAACTTGATCTAATCACTTGCTCGTGGATGATTGATGATCTAGATCACCCTAGATGTATTCCCACACGTCATAGCAAGGTAGATTGGGGCAAGAAACAACCAGAGAAACAAAGAATCAAGAAATCTTCAAAAGAGGTCATCGAAGAAAGAAATGACAGAGAGCTCAAATATGAAACAAACACCATCTCATATTGATCTAGAGGAAGAGAGATACATGATTGATACAAGAGGAATGATTACAAGCTTTCATCTCATCCTCTCCCACTCTCAAACCTCAAGAACACACACTCATCCATTCTTGAGGAGGGAAGCAACGAAGGGGACAAGCAGGAGCACCCACCGCCTCCACCAACACTCCTCAACCACTAAAGCCTAAAGCAAAAACAGCCACTAAAGACTCTTTTGACTCTAGCAAACCCTAATTCCTTTTCAAGTGCTCAAGAGGGCATGCAGCCCTCCAATCCTTTATATAGCCTTGGCTAACGGGTCTCCTCCCTGCTACGCCCGCTTAAGTCCAACGGAGCTCGCCCCGCCAGCAAATTTTGCGACTTCCGATTCGCCCTTCAGACCTTCAGGGAAGCTTCAGGCTCCTTGTCTCAAGACGCCAGAACCACCTCGAGTCCACGCTGCCTTCGACACATCCCGACTGTTCGACCTCGGCGCCACTGCGCTTAGTCCGATCCATCGTGTCTCGCCACGACTCCGCCGACGCCCCGCAGCCCACACGCATAAGAAACACGAAACCGGAACAAGTTCTTCACAACTTGACCTAACGTTAGCTCAAACATGCAATATGCAACACATATGCATGAACACACCGATATGACCTATCCCAAAACTCAAATCACCAAAATGGCCGAACTCACAATACAATCCAGATAACCGCCATGTTACCGGCGGATCAACCGCACTCCGGTCGTATCGCTCCAATACTGCGGTGCGTTCCGATTTTCAATGAAGACCGAGAACTCGAAAAGAACAACTTCTTCGAATTCTTCAACCGCCATTTACCAATCCGGATAACCGCCTCATGGTCGCATCGCCCATAACACGGCCGTCCGATTATCCCGACAAACGATTGATTTTTCATTTAAACGCGCGGAACCGCAAGAACGACAAGGTCCGACCACACAAACCAAACTCGATCGACCTAAAACCTTTGTCAATTACTCATCACTCACACGGACGACCTCCACATGGTCTCTCGGTGAGAAGCCCCGCCACCTAGTGTGGCGGTTCTCAAATTATTGCGGTTTTATCCGCGAGAAGAAAAGGTTGAGCGCCTAAAGGTAATCAAAAGTTGATTTCATCCTTAGGAACTTATAGTCGAGAAAGAACTTACGACTAGAGAAATGTTGTAGAAAAACTTACAACTTAGTAGTGACCGAGAAAATCTTACTGTCGAAGAAAGGCCGAGAAAAACTTACGACTTGATATTGGTCGAGAAGGTCTTCTGACTAGTTAGTAATTCTTCTTTTTGCTTTTGCTTTACGTAAAGTAGGTATGGAAAATCGTCTGGACGACGAAGAAGTCAGATCGATAACCATCGGTGCAGAGTTGACAAAAGACAAAGGCTTCCTCCTCGGCCCAAGAGACGCCGACTTACAAGAGTCACGACAAGGAGGAGCAAGCTCGAGTTCTAGCCCTTCGACTGGATCCTCTCAGAAAGCCTCGTGGGTCGATATAGCCATAGCTTGAAGCCGAGGCTAAAGCAGATGAAGCTGAGGAGGTCGAAGCAGATGAACCTCTTAAGCGCAAACCTCGCAAGGCCAAGGTACCTTTTTATTACGACAAGAAAGCTTTCACAGTTTCTGCCACTTCTAGATTTGTCAAGCAACTAGAAAAGGAGAACTCGAAGGAGTTTATGTCTTTTGTGAAGGACAATCGCCGATCCAAATTGAGCCTACTGCTGAGGGTAGCGCTGTTTTGGAGTGATCGAGACCGATCTCGGTCCTCCGGAAAGTCAAGAGACCATAGAGATGGTCCTCGCTCAAGACTCACGACCAGACGTGGTCATGGTGAACCTATTCCCAACTTGAACTACGCACCGGACGTGGTCGAGAAAAGAAGTCAAAGAATTCTTCCATCGGGAAGATGGCTCCAAAGTTTCGATTAAGTCCAGACGCAGAGGTATGTGAAACAAGCTAAAGTGTAAGAACAAAGATTTACCTTTTGCTTTCCACAATTTGACTTGCTATCCTTTTGTTGTTTTTAGCCCGACTCCTTCAAATTTTGAGAATGCTTCCGTTGAGAAGTTTATTGCTACCTCTCCAAATTACGGAGAGACAACAAGGAAGTGGTTGAGGATCATTCTCGCCCAGTGATAGAAGAAGTCGTGGCTCCAAGCGATTGTCACGATCACCGAAAGTCGTAGCTATGGCCACTAAGGCAGCCGCCATAGTTCTTGAGGTGGCATCTACAACCACCGAGGTAACCGCTATGACCACCGAGGTTGCAAGCTACTACTATCGAGGTAGCGGCTACACCTATTGAGGCAATGTTACGACGACCGAGATAGTCGCCATGACCACTAACGTGGTCGAGGGACCAGCAGAGGAAGTCGAGAAGCCTCGCCCAAGGTGGTGATGTGCCCGACCACCGCGGCGGGAAGGAAATCGCTGCACCTCCTTCCGGTACCCAAAGAGAAACTACAATTTCAGAATCCAAGATGAAGAATACTTCAATTGCTCGCTCGATTTCTTTGGCCCCGCCCATAGTGGGGTCTTCGCCTTTAGATTCGCCACCGAGTCCCCATCCCAAAGACATTCCCAATAGAGGGAACACTTTTGATAATGAGCGCCTTTGAGAAGGTTTGGTGGGACCAAGTTGAGAGAGTGGACGAGTCAAGCACCCAGAGTCGGTGTACTCAATATTTGCTCGATCAACCATGAATGTAAGTATTTGATGATACTTATACATACAGTATAATCTTCTTATTTTCACCGCTTTGTCTTTTGCGTAAAGCCATAGAGCAAATCGCCGTTGTCGGTGAATATCATCGACAACTTTAGAGTCGCGACAGAAAGAGGAACTCGCAAACAAAAGAGAGGTGGTAAGTCACTATTTTCATAATCATTTTTGACTACTTATATAGTGCTTACGAGGTTTGTCATGGAAAAACTCACGACTAGGTAATCGGTCGTTAAAGATTTACTTATCAAAGGGCTTTGTTCAGAGAAGAACTTACGAATAGGTGATGGTCGAGAAGAACTTACGACCATGAGATTTTGTCGAGAAAAACTTACGACTAGGTCGATGGTTGTAGAAGAACTTACAACCGATTGACCAATGCTTATGTTCACTTTTATCCTTTGCAAGTTGAATAAAGGACGAAAGACCTTAGCCGACTCGCTCGATTATGAAAAAGAGGAGTCAAAAAGCTATGGGAAAAAGTAGAATTCCTTTTGGGGAAACTTAAAGAAGCCAACTCGCAAACGCCAAATTGCGTGAAGGAATAAACAAGAAGTCTTGAACTTAAGATCGCCATTTACTTTGATCTTTATCTAACTCTCGCTTCTTTTCGAAAAAAGAAGATGAGATGAGAAAACTCCGAATGAAGTCAAAGAGAAAACTTCACCATTCACGAGCTTACTCAGATGTCCAAAAATAAAGATCAAGATCTTGAGATGCCGAGAACTCGAATATCGTAAGTAATTCTTTACCGCAGTCTTTACGAAGTTATTTCCTTTTCTTACTCCCACTCCTTTTCTAGGAATGGATCTTGAATTGGGAAGACTCGAGACTGAAATCACGAAAAAACCATGATTTATAAACTGGACCGTCCTTATTGCAAAGAAGAATGCAGAGGACATTAGATCATGGGAGAAAAAGCATGCCGAGACCATTGCTTCCCATAATGAAGAGGTCAAGAAGTTGATTTCTACTAGTGGGTAAGAAATTCTTTTACCCGTGATTATTTTTCTTTTCTTTTCCTCTAGAAGTTTATCTTTGTTTGACCAATCTTATTCTTTTCGTAACAAGTGGTCGAAAACAAAAGCTTCATGAGGCTTCGACTTGTACCCAACAGAGATGGAAGCAATGAAGATTAAACTTCAAGGCAACATCACGCCTGAACAATGTGCTTGGTGAGCTACATAGTGAGGGAAAGACTCTCAAGATGATACGATAACCGCCACATAAGTACTATTGGGGATCAAGTCGACTTTGCAAGATCCGTGACTACTCAAGGCCAACCAAGTCAATCGATAAAGGAAGCGGTATAAAACCGCAGAAGTTATGCATTAGCAAAACTTAAAGCTCATGACCCCAACCTTAATGTGCAACCTCTCGAAGCCGACTTCGATCGCTCTCAAGCGTATGAAGACGTCGATGGAGGAAATGCAATCATTGGTAGGAAAGTTTCAGAGGAGATGCAATTGGGATCTCCTCTTGAGTAGCTTGTAATAAACCCGTGAAAAACAAGCTTTTGTTGATGTAATATATGATCCATCTTGTTTCTCGCAAATTATCTTATCGAGTAGTTAGTAACTCAAAAGATAATTAACTAATTTTAAAGACTAAAAAATGAAGTCAAATTAATGACTTTATTCTAGCTCCCCGACTATTTGCTTAGTTTGTTGAAACTAAGTAAATAGTCTTGTCTCTCGCAAATCATCTTGTCGAGTAGTTAGTAACTCAAAAGATAATTAACTAATTTAAAGACTAAGAATTGAAATCAAATTATTCTAGCCTCGACTATTTGCTGAGTTTGTTTAGACAAACTAAGTAAATAGTCTTTAGAAAGGGTTTAAAACAGAGAGGTTTGTTTAACTTGTAGTTTTTGGCCCCAATTGTCATGCATCGGTCGTAAAGAGTGATAACTAATTGACACTAGGAAGTTCCTTCTAGTGGGCGGGACCACGCGCAGAGAGGAGAGGCTTCGACTAGGTAATGTTAACATCTCCGACTAGATTAATTAAATCGAGAACAAAGAACTTGAGTTAAACAAACATCCAGAGAACTTCAAAAATTCGTTTCGCCCTTCTTTGGAGGATTCAATAAGTCTGCCTGTTATCAAGAGTTGGAAATCGAACGATGCTAGGAAGTTCCTTCTAGTGGGCGTGACCACGCAGAGAGGAGAGACTTCGACTAGATGTGTTTCTTCCTCCGACTTAGTTAAGACGAATTGAATACACCAAAGGTAGTGAATAAATCTTAAAAAGTGCACTCGCTTAGAATATTTTTCAAAAATGAAGTGAAGAAATAATCTAAGGTGAAAGGAGTTGGCCTTCAAAAAAATTTCAACTAAATAAAACCCGAGTTCTTTGTGTTGGCAACAAAAGCGAGTAACGAGTTGACACTAGGAAGCTCCTTCTAGTGGGCGTGACCACATGCAGAGAGGAGAGGCTTCGACTAGGTGATGTTATCCGCCTTTAAGACCGGTGTAAAGAAAACTGGGTGTTTGAAACATAGTCGAAAAATTATGAAAGCACTACTCAAAAGTAAGACAATAGAGATAGAGAAAACCCGAGTCTTTATTGTCCGAATGATTGGTTACACATAGAACTTGCGTAACTGGTCGATGTTCCAAGAATTCGAGAGAACTAGCCGCCTTCCATTGCCAATCGCATCTAATTCTCGGACGAGTAACTTCACCATCGTAAGGACCTTCCCACTTGGGAGAAAGTTTGTTCCGATTAGACTTGGATTGGCAAAGCCTCAATACTAAGTCACCTACAAAGAAGGTCTGCGAGGTTGACCTTACGATCGTAGTATCTTCGCAGGCTTGTTGGTAGACCGCCAACTAATTAGGGCTCGGTTTCTCCTTTCTTCAAGTAGATTAATATCATCTCGTCAATTTGTTCCTCGTTGAGTCTGTGAATGTTTCACTGTGTTGACCGTAGCTTTAGTTCCGAGGAAGCATGGCTTCAAAGACCAAGACTAGAAAGAAAGGTGTTTCTCCTCAGAGTCTGACCGGTAGTTGTACGAATCGCCCATAATACGAGGGTAACTCTTGTACCCAAGCCCTCGAGCGCTTGTGAGCTGGTCGAAAACTCGAGTTTTAATTCCTCTCATTATTTGGCCGCTTGCACGCTCGACCGCCCCATTACTCGGGATGGGCCATGTACATAACACAACTTGGTACCCAACTCGTCGCAAAATTCCTGAAATTTTATGCCGAAAATTGCTTACCATTATCTGTAATTATTCGACTTTGTACTCCAAATCGAGTAATTACGATCTCATCATAAACCGCTTTGCCGCTCGCTGTTATCCCAAATCCACGTGTTCGCTTCAATCCATTTTGTGAACGATCAATAGCCACAAAAGGAACTCAAACCTCCCGGAGCTTTGGGGAACGGTCCCGTGATATCAAGACCCCAAAGTTGCAAAAGGCCAAGATAGAGGTATTGTTTGTAATGCCCGAGTGGTTGGTGTATTTGCTCGCTATGAAACCGCATCGACACACTTTTAACCAACTCTTTAGCATCGATAGGGGCTGTTGGCCAAGAAAACCTTGTCAAAAAGCCTTGCCACCAACGCTCAGAGGAAGCATGATTTCCACAGATGCCACCATGTATGTCGTGAAGGAGTGTTAATCCTTCGCTCATGAATGCATCGCATGAGCACCCCTTGAGTACCCCTTTTATAGAGAACTCCTTCACCAAAGTATACATTTTGGCTTTTTCGAGATAAGCGATCCGCTCGAGATCGCCTTCGTCATGTAACCCTTCAAGATAATCATAGATGGGCACCATCCATGTATCCTCGCATTCTAGAGAGGCCGCCTCAATAGGAGGTGTCTCACGCTCGTCGACCTGAGAAGGCTTCGGAGTTGTTCCAAGAAGACTCCTTTTGGTACTTCAGATCGGAAGAAGCTATTCGAGCAAGTCGGTCTCATGAGGAAATTATCCTTTCGAGGGATGAATTGTGCCTCAAACCTAAAAATGCTTTTCTAGCTTACGATTCGATAAGTACCGAGACATTGTCAAGTTAGAGCACCGGTACTCTTTGCCGACTTGATTCACGACTAGTTGAGAGTCTCCTCTCACGAGTCGGCGAATCGAGAGCGCCACGCTTCAGATACCAGCCTAGCAAACCTTCAGATTCTCGCCACGTTATTAGTGGCCCGAAGTTTAATTGTATGGCATACTTTAAGGTCTCTCCGAGGAGATACCAGACTACCTCAAATTTCGAGCCACTTAAAGTAAGCGACCCGTCAAAGTACATCGCCCATTTGGTCGGGAATCAGATCGGGATCCCTAAACAGTTCAGATTTGTCCATTCGGCGACAAAGTCCGCCAAGATCTGGGATTTAATGGCCGTTCGACACGAATGGATGTCGAACTCCCCAAGTTCGACCGACCATTTTGCCATGCGCGCCTATTGCTTCCCTATTCTCGAGGATCGCTCCCAAGGAAACTCAGACGCAAGACATTTAGTTTGTGCTCAAAATAATGCCGCAGCTTCTCAAGACATGAGGAGGGCATATAGAAGCTTTTGGACCCGAGGGTAACGCCCTTAGGTCCGTAAAACTTCACTTACGTAGTAGACCGGTCGCTGTACATTTTCACGCTTCTACGACCACTCATCTGCGCTTATCGCCTGTGGGCGTGGCACTAGGTAAACCAAGAGCGTTTCTTCCGCCTCGGAGAGACCGTAATAGAGCACTCATAAGGTACCTCTTGACATCCTCAAAGGCAGCGCTTTTCTTTCGACCACTCAAAACCTTCGTGTTTCCTTAGAAGTTTAAAGAAAGGTAGTCCTTTTCTCCCAACAGGCGATGAAACGACTTAAAGCCGCCATGCACCCAAAGTGAGTTTCGACTTCTTTCCGTAGTTGAGGGCGATTTCTAAAATGGCTTTTATCTTTTCGGATTTGCTTCGATTCCTCGTGATTGATACTAGGAATCCAAGCAATTCCTCAAGAGATTCCAAATACACACTTCTCGTGATTAAGTTTTAAGCGATGTTTTCGAGATTGTCGAACGTTTCTTGCGTGTCAAGAATATGATTAAGTCTCTTGATGCTTTTGACAACTAGATCATCAACATAGGCTTCTAGATTTCGCCTAATTGAGATGAAAAAGTTGCTCGTGATCAAGCGTTGAAAAGAAGCGGCATTTTTTAGACCAAATGGCATTTTGACATAGCAAAATATACCAAATGGTGTAATAAATGCGGTCTTTTCTTTCATCGCCTAGACACATATTGATCCGGTGGTATCCGAATATGCGCCTAAAAACTTAACATTTCACAACCCGCAGAGAGTCAACCAACCGATCGACACGAGGTAAAGGAAAATCGCTTTTGGACAAGCTTTATTAAGATCAAGAAAGTCTACGACATACGCCCATTTGCCGCTTGACTTTCTAACCATTACAGGTTAGCCAACCATTACGATGGTTGACCTCTCTTATAAAGCCCGCTTTAAGTAGCTTATCCAATTCGATTTAATAGCATCTCGCCGATCAGGCAAATCTCCGCAATTTTTGTTTTACGGTACTTTGTCGCCGTAGTAAAGCTAGCTTCGCGGCTCGATCACCTCCCCGGGACTCGGGCATGTCGGATGCTTGCCACGCTAATACATCTCAAGTAGCTCTGAGGAAGGTGATGAGGGCGCCTTCCTATTTGGGGTCGGAAGTATCCTCGATGCTAACAGCCTTCGAGGGCTCCCTGGCCCGTGAGGAACCTCTTTGACTTTGTCGCTCGGCTTTGGTGTAGTTTTTAGGCTTTCACTTGCTAGTCGAAGGTCGATTTTCTTCTCGAGTTGGTATTTGTCCTACCATTTCGAGGATCGACTATCGCAGTATGCGCCATCTTCTTGTCACAATGGATTGTGATTACTCCTTTGGGACCGCATCTTAATACATTGATATCCATAATGAGTAGCCATTAAGAATTTTGCCAAAGTTGGTCGTCCGAGTATGGCGTTATATGTCAGATCGAAATCGACTACATCAAAGGAGATTTTCTCGTCTCCGAAATTACTTGGTGAACCAAATGTTAAAGGAAGAGAAACTTGACCAATTGGTTTGGTCGAAGATCCCGTGAGATGATCCCATGGAAAGAGTATCGCATCGGTCTTACTTTGGTCCCGGTACTTGCATGTCATCCAGAGCACTCAGAATAAAATATTTATCGAGCTTCCACCATCAACCAAAACTCGATTGACCCGACAATTGTTGATGGTGGGTTCGACCACGATTGGGTATCGACCGTCGAGTCGAAGGAATCGGCGATCACTCTTCTCGAAAGAGATAGTGACTTCCACCACTTCGTAATTTATTGACGAGAGGAGGATCTATGGAGTTTACCTCACGCTCGTGACCTTAAGTTGTCGCTTTGATTCATATGCCGATGATCCCGTAGATGTGTTCGATGGTGTGTTGCGGATCCCGAACGGCATCTCCTCTTCACATCATCAAGATTTATGACCACTTGTTTGACCCACTGCTCGAGAGTGGGAAGTGGTCCTTGCCGCTGTAGTAGTCTTCAAGCTGCTGAAAGACCCGATAGCTATGAAGATCATGCCCTTCCTTTTTATGGAAAGGACACCACCTAGGCTTATCATTTTTCCGATCGTATGCTTACCTTTGCCTCGCTTGAGTGCGGCTTGATGTGCGTGGTTCTTTATCATTCACGCCAATACCTCCTTGGAACCGCTGGTTTGGAGTTTTTGACCCTTCGCCTTTGTTCTTGGATTTTTTGCTTTTTATCCTTCTTCTTACCAATGTCGCCTGGCTCTCGAGAGGTATTGTCTTCTCGATCTATTGTATTGTTCCACTCGACCGCCTCGTATAGCAGCATATCGATCACCATCTCAAGAGTTCTAAGAATGTAGTAGGTGGGTTTAAAGCAATGTCCTCTCGTTATTCTCCTACTACGGACTCGCTTGAATGCTCGATGACGATGAATCGTAAACTTCCGGAATTGAGTTACTGAACCCGACTAAAGCGCTTGATGAATTGGCGCAAGGTCTCGTTGTCATTCTCGTCTCATCCGTGCAAGTCATCCTCCTTTCCGTATGCATTGTAAGTGCCTTGGAAATTTGCCAATAGAAGGTCGCAGAGGTGTTGCTAAGAGTAAATCGACTCGAGTGGTTGATTCAAGAACCACGATCGAGCGGATCCTTCGAGCACGCTTGGAAGATAATTTGCCATTACATGCTCTCCTCCTCCCGCCGCTGGACAAATTGCTAGTAGATTTGAAGGAATTCGATGGGATTTTGGGAACCATCAAACTTCTCCATGTTCACCGGTCGAAAACGAGGTGGCAATAACGGCTTCGGAGATCAAAGCGAGAATGCCCGACATCCAAGAATGACTTCTGACGCCTTTGCGTGAAAGAAGGGTTGATATCATCGTGGTCGACTCGACGATACCCAAGAATAGGTTTACCGGACCTATGATAGATCTCGACCTTACGAGGGAATACTCGTAGTTTATCTCGTCGCCGCAGATTCCCATGTCGGAATGGTGAGCGATCACCTCCGAGGGTTTGTCGATCATCACCGCTCAAAGACATTCGAATAGGTGATCGACGCGATTTCATCAAGCGCCGATTCCTCCGTGGTGATATGTTCGATCGACCGTAGCCAAGAAGTCGACTATGACTTCTGAATGATGTCGGCGAGGCGCTTCCACCTTTGCCATCGTGTTCGAAGGTTTTGTGCGATCTCTTCAACGAAGAGGTCGAGTTCTGGTGCTCGAGCTAGCTCTTGAGTTGGATTCTCGAGCAAGTCATTGATATAATGAAGTTCTTGAGCTTCCTTCGATCGATATTGGATGCGCCTGCATGATTCTTCGGGCTTCAATTTTCTTCCGTCGAATAGCCTCAAGAGCTTCTATGTCGACTCTTGAGACCGCCTCAATGAAGTGTGAGAATGTCGAGGATTTCCCTTGCGTTCATGAAGGTGTTGGTCGTGTCCGCCGATGGTGGCGCCTTGCCAACGCCACGAGGGGCGTAGCAGGTGATTTTCGAAGAGTCTCCATCTCGGTCTCTAGAAGAGTGATCTTGATATGAGGGAAGGACGAAGACCTCCTGCTGACGATTCTCACTTGCGCCGAGGCCTCTCCGCTTGAGGAGTCGTCGAGACACCATCCTGGCGACTTAGAGTAATCCTCCGTAGGGAAGTCTGGTTATAACCGCCTCCATCGGCAGTGTGATCTGCGGAGAGATGGTCGAATTTGTAGGAAAAGCATGCTTGATCCCGCTCTCTCTGGCGCCATCCGAGAGAGAGGATCACCAGATGCCGTGAAGTCCTGCATTGTGGCTTCTAGAGCTTGTTCACCAAGTCGGACCGCCTTAGGGGGACTTGGACACTTCGAGGAAAAACTCGTCAGGTCGTGAGTCCACTGGTGCGGTCTGGTCGATTGACCTTGTCCTTTGAGAGGGTAGATCCTCTCTTGGACGCATCGTTAGGGGATAAGGATCCTCCTCAACTCATGGGCGACATTGTCTCCGGATGCGTGGAAAGATCCCTGAGGCAGAATGCCATAGGATGAGTCATCACTTGGTTCAGAATCGAATCCGGCAGATCCATGTCGACGTCTGCAGTAATCGGAAGATCCCCACGGACGGCGCCTAACTATCGGTGTTTTAGAACCGAACTTACGAAAGATTGTTTGATTCGGGGTCTCCTAGAATGGAATCACGCAGAGATTGACACGGGATTTTTATACGTGTTCAGCCTTCTCGGAGAGAATAACAACCCTACTCCCTGTGTGTGTGGTATTGAGTGTATTCGAACAATGGGGGAAAACTAAGACTATTACAGATAGTGCTTGTATTCTCGATGGCCCGATTCATCCTTTCCTTTCTCGATTGCCGCCTTTTATAGTACGTGAAGGAGCGGCAAGCATTCCAGATAAAGCGGCGCCATTACCTCCCGTGAATTCAAGACGTTGGTAATAATCACCGTGTTTTAACTCCTCCACGCCGCCAACAAACTATATACCGTAGATAATGGAGTATTACGTGCCATTACTCATGAGAATAACAACAGATGATGATTGTTTGAATCCCTTAATCAATAAGACCCACTTGTCTCAGAGGTTTATTTGATCATAAGGTGGTCGAGATGACCTAGTCGTGAGAAGAACTTACGATTATGAGGTAGTCGAGTAAGACTTACGACTATTTGGGTAGTCGAGCATAACTTACGACTATGGGGGTGGTCGTAGCTTCCTCATAACATTAAGGGTATACTCAGGTCCACATGACGTCATATTTACCTATAATAAGAATTATAGATAAAAGATAAAATGAGGATTATTATATCCTCGTCAAGACTAGAGAACGAAGACTCTTCAACTTCTGGTTCTGAGTCGCTGTAGAACACCCACGAGTTGCAAACTACCGGTGGAGACTCTGGACGAACAGCTGGAACAAAGCGATGAAGATACTCTTGACGATTGCCGATGATTCGACGCCTTTCTTCTAGATTGGGTGAAGTAAGTGACGGCAATGGAACTGGCGATGGAATCGAGGATTCTTCCAACTCTTCTTCCAATTCAGGAACCGCTGGTACTGACGCTACTTGCATCACATACTTCCGAACTAACTTGGACAAATTGATTAGGTGTAATCTGCAAATCCTTCGAATAGCTTTACGGCCAACCTTGACTGCTGACATGTCCTCGAGCTCATCATGGCACTTCATGCTGTGATGACGTATGTGGCCTCCAATCCTCACGATGAAATACACTCTTGTCTCGAATCCAATTCCGTGCCCCTTCGCTTTCTTTTTCTTGGTGAAGTAAGTTGCACCTTTCCTTGTTCCCAAACTCTGCAACAAGCAATGGAGAACTCTAGGCCAATATCCTCTTTGATCACGATACACTTGAACCATTTAAAGAAATTAACAGGGTAAGACAGTCAAATTAAGATTACAAATAAAAGTACAAAAAAGACAAGCGACAAGATCTCTAGCACAAGATGAGAAGGAATAGAATATGATAAGAATAGAATAGACGGGGATGGAAAAAAGAACTGGAATAGATGAGAAAGAACAACTTAAGTCAAATTAAGTTGATTTGATTTAGAAAATAAGTTTTGATGTTTTTGGCTAAAATGCTTATGATAACTAAGGTTGCGTTCTACAGTCGATATGGCTCTGATACCACTTCTGCCGGGATCCAAAAATACGATTCAAGAACTCTCTATGTATTCAACTAGTCTCGATCAAGAGCTAGCTCACACAAGAAACAGTGATGAAATACCATCCATTTATTCGATTTAACTAAAAAGATCTCGAAATAACAAATAGTAATAATAACTGGACCTTATAGTCAATGTTTACTTAACTTGCCATGTAAGGCTAAAGAAACAAATAAACTCTTGCAGAGGAACAAAACTTTTGAAAAGGTCAATCGACATGCCCACAAGCAATCGAGTGGAGAACATATCCTAATCCGCAAAACCTTCATGGTACTCGTGGGCGAAGAACTCTTGAGCAGCTTGATATTCGTCAACTGAGCAACAATGGCACAAAGCCGTGAGTACATAAAGCACTCAGCAAGTCGTGGGGAAGTGCATGTAAATAGTATTCTTGCAAGGCTTGAACAAAGGTTAGCTGTATGGTTTTTTTTTTACATAAAGCAACATTGACGAGAAATATAATAAATAGATTAAAATACATAATTGAAAAGAATAATAAGTAAATAAACAATTGCTTTGAAATAACAAGTGAACTCCCTATTCACTTCCCAAGACAAACTACCAAGTGAATTAACCATTCACCGAATCTAACATTATATTCATCAAGTGAACTTCTCATTCACACTCCGACACATTTTATAAAGAAACTCTACCTCTCGTGTGAAATCCCCGAGCACGTCCATAACCGTTGACATGGCTATTCGCATAGTTTTTAACACTCTGCAGATGTTGTATAGCTTTTCTCACAAGAGATAAACCACTCAAAGAGTCTAGCCACACTTCCTTAGGTGTGCGACTTAAGTGATCATCACAAGGCCTTTACAAAGCTCCTTCTTAAGCCAATTCTACCCACTAAGTTTCAACACTGAATGTCTTTTCGACCAGACAGGGCCCCTCTCTTGCGCCATCGTGAGTATACGTCTATCCCACAACTCACGCTTCCAAGACAGAACCGAAATTAAGATATTTCTAATTAATTAGCTAGGTCCGTCCCATACCGGCCATGTGGTTGTATGGTTAAGGCCCAGTTCAATCACTACACCATGGCATAGTATTAAGGGCAATTATCTGCCAGGGAAAAACTGGATTAGTGGCAATCTATCTGCCGGCAATATCCAAGATTTTAGGGGTCCCATTATCTACCGGAAATAATTATTTTCTAGAACAATCTATCTACCGGTAATGTTTTAACGTTAGCAACAATACATCCGTCGTAGAAAAAGTCAACTAGGTCAACCTATCTGCCGGGAATAAATATTGTATAGAACAATGTATCTGCCGGCAAGTTTTTAAATTAGGTACAATGCTTCTGCCCTAAAAAAAGTCAACCGGGTCAACCTAACTGTCGGGGATACCCTTTGAGCGGGAAGATGAAATTTTTTTGACTCAGGCGTGAAAATTTTGACTTAAATGCACTGTCACAATTGCGCAGATGATAATACAAATACATATATGCAAATGGTTCCTATGATTAAACTTACATGTTATCTCTACACCATGACATAGAATTAAGGGCAATTAACTGCCGGAAAAAAATAGGATGAGTGGCAAAACATGTGCCGACAATGTCCAAGAGATTACGGGTCCCGTTATTTGCCGGAAATAATTATTGTCTAGAACAACTTATCTGCCGGCAATGTTTTTATGTTACCTACAATACATCCGCCTTGAAAAGAGTCAACGACGCCAACAGAATCGCCGGGGATAATAGCTAAGTCAACCAGTCAACGAATCGTTTGGGATAATAGCAAGCATCGTTCACTGCTTTTAATTATTTGGTAAAAATTTGTAGAGTAGTAGTGCGAACAAGGATTACATAGGTAAATAGGGAATATTATTATAAGACCAAAATGTAACATCCCCAAGTTAATTAATGATAATTAGTATGCATCTTATCAGCATGCATGACATTTTGGAAATATTTGCATAAATTATTGCACTTGAAAATCTTAATCAAAGATTAAACATACACTTTCAATTTATGAACTCCAAATAAAAAGAGCAACCAAAACATTTGATTATCATCTAGAAATAATGTATTCAAATACTACTTTAATTATCTGGAATTAAAATAATTTTTCCCAATTTTTGGGATTACTTTCAAACCTTAGAAAATTCAAACTCAATCCAATAACCTATTTCTGGTTGGATTTATTTTTGTACAAAATATTTTGGGAACAGTAAGGTTTAATAATTTTTTGAGACACTAGGCCGTCGCAGGAACACCTCTGGATTATTTCAGAATTTTAGGAATTCTATTCCTATTTTTAAATCCCCGGTCAAACCTTGTGTGCTTTGGTCAAACTGAATTCAAAACCTGGGCTAGCACTGTTGGCTCAACCGCACCCTGGCTCGAGCCCGACGCACCACCTCACTTGACCATACCACCTAAACGCACTCGCACGCAGACCGTCTGATCATGATCGGAGAGCTCAAACGGAGTGGGTCATTCGGACCGTCCGAACGGCCACTCAAATCCTGACCGTCCAATTTAGATCTAATGGCCCGTAATGGTTGGGCTGTTCGGACCATCCGAAGATCCCGCGCAATCCTGACCATCCAAATCCAATCGTGTGGTTATCGAACGCCCTAGAGCTGATCGGACCGAGCCACAGCCTGTTCCGAGCCGCACCCAACCCTTCGCAGACTCTGACCAGCGGGCCCACATGTAACATCCCAATTTTCTGTGCTTTAAAAAAATTCTCTTAAATAGTTAGTAGGAGAAAATTGACCATTTGGATTTTATTTGACTTGAATTAAAAAGCTTAATATTGGACTTTGTGCATCAAAATAATTTAATATGAATAAAGTCAACATCAACTATAGTCAAAACTATTTTATTTGGGTTCTATGTGCTTGAATATATTTTCTACATTTTTCTAGAATTTTTCTGAGCTCATTTGCTTTTGTCTATTGCTTAATTGAATTTCCAATATTTTCTAAAAAGGAAAATGTATTTAATATCTCAGAAATCCTCTTTGGGCCTAAACCCATCCTTTCCCCGTTTCGGCCCAGTCCTGTTGGCCCAGCCTCTCCATGACAACAGTTGGCCCACCGGCAGTGGACCCCACTGGCACCTCCGCTCTTCCTCTCTCTCGGGCGGTGCTCGATCCTCGTCCCCACTGTTGGATTGTAATTGAACGGTTCGATGTTGTGTGGCTTTTGGACGGTCCGAACGTCCAAAGCGTTCTGAGCCGTTCGATCAAGATTGAACGGTTGGATCTTAAAGTCCTGTTCAGCAGTCCAAACATTCACCTTGATCTGGGCCGTTCGTTTAAATCTGGACGGTTGGCTCTTGTGGTCCGATCGTGCGCGTCCCTTTCTTTTCACTAACGCGTGGACCCCACCTGGCATCCTCCGTTTCTCTCCCTCTCTCTCTACGCACGCGCTCAGATCCTGTCCCCACTGTTGGATCGTAATTCAACGGTCCGATGTTGTGTGGCTTTCAGACGGTCTGAACGTCCAAAGAGTTCTGAGCCGTTCGATCAAGATTGAACGGTTGGATCTTAAAGTCCTGTTCGGCGGTCCGAACGTTCACCTTGATCTGGGCCGTTCGTTTAAATCTAAACGGTTGGCTCTTGTGGTCCGATCGCGGCGCTGCCCTTTCTTTTCACTAACGCGTGGGCCCCACCGCCACTGCGTCTCCACACCTGCACTCCTTCCTTGCAAAGCCAGCGCCGCTGCCGCCATTGAAAGTCTCCAAGCTCCATACGACAATGGAGATTTTCCAACTAAATCGCCTCGGATTTGTTAACCAAATTTTATCTCTAGCTATTACGCAACCGTATCTGTTGGAATCTTGTCTCAATTCGCGTTCTATCTCTAAGATCCAACGAACCCGAGTTGATCCCGATTTGGGGATTCCTTATCCTGTACCTCTTGTGCCCTATAAATAGTATCCCCGGGTTTGCGATCGCGTCCACAACTGAAAACCGCCACCTTCTTCCACCTTGAAGCCCTAGCACCGCCGCTATTTGAGTTTTAGGGTTCTTCGCCGCCGTCGGGTTTTCTTGAATTCCGCCGCCGCCGATGACGTTCTGTCTTCGTGGAGCGCACCATCGCCTTCCCCATCACCCGAGCAACCTCCAGAGCCCTTCACTGCCGCCGGAGCTTCACTAGAGCCCCCATCCGACAAGACCGAGCCTGCTCCGCTGCTTCGACCTTGCCTCCGTCCACCTCAGTGCACCCCGACCACCCGGAGTTGGTTCATCGGGTGCGCATTAGTGAGGGCTACCTCCTGGTACCATCCACTTCCACCGGTGAGCCGCCGTTCACCGTTGTCAAGTAGGTCCGAGCACCGCCGCTGTCATTCTGACGTGTCTGCTGACGTGGCTCACCACCTCAGCTCCTTTGCATGCGTGTCTGTCCAGTTATTGTAGTATTCACGACGGTTATTCACTTTTTCCTGACGGTTTTACATCGACGCGAAAAGTGCAGCCTGCATCGTGTTTGTTTTGGTCGCTAACGAGTGGGCCCCACCTGTCAGGACCGCCTTCATCTCTTGCTGCAATTTCGCTTTCTTCTCCAAAGCCGATCCTCCGCCGCCGCCGTCAATTCGGCGGCGTCCAACCTCCATTGGCGACGGGACTTTGGGCGTTTTGCTCCTGTTATTGAGGCGCACCCGAGGCGTGCCTTCCCAAAGCTTCTAGGCATCTATAGCGTCCTCTCCTTACTGTAGATAGTTGTCAGGCTACTGAGGATCACTCTCGATAATACCCGACTCGTCAAAATCTATTAATCGAGTAAAGCAGCGAATCAGAACAAATAACACCAAATGTAATCAAATTCAATTTTATCAACAAAGCATACACAGCAGGCATAACATAGTTTTTAAAGAATTATGGGTGAAAGTTTCAGTCCAAGAGGATTTTATTTGAATTTTCTATGATTTAAACAAGTTAAAGGCACAATTAATCATATTAAATAATTATCACAAATTTCTGGAACAGCAATAAGAAACAAACTTATACCAAATTAAAGTATAGGAAATATTAGAATTAACAAAATTAAGTTCACTTAATTTGGATCGAGATTTTAATGGGTCATTTCTCAAAATAATACTCTACTACTACATAAATTAATCTCTCAACTTTGACCAAGGCCCTAAAAATAGAAATAAATTTCTAAATTTTTTGAAATAATTCAGAGAT
Organism: Phyllostachys edulis; assembly: GCA_036346405.1. Lineage (NCBI taxonomy): Eukaryota > Viridiplantae > Streptophyta > Magnoliopsida > Poales > Poaceae > Phyllostachys > Phyllostachys edulis. The sequence goes on from JAYEVD010000574.1 coordinate 117,136, forward strand.
GTTCCTAGGATGGGATAATGTCCATAAAAATTATTAAACCTCACTATTCATGACATATTTTGTATAATATAAATTCAATCTTAGGCTAGGTCTTTTAATGGTGTTTAACTTTTCTTATGGTCTAAACCAGGTCCCAAAAAATTGGGAAAAATTACAATAATTCATGATAATTACTATAGTATTTTAATAAATTATTTCGAGAGGACGATTATAAGTTTTTGTTACTGATTTCTTTTGGGAGTTTATTATGAAGTGTATGTTTAATCTGTTTTTGATATTTTCCAAGTGCAATATGTAATGTAAATGCTTGAAAACAATGATTCATTTAGGGTTTTAGGTTGAGATATATGTTTATGTTCAGGTTACGGTTTAGGCTATTAGGCTTTAGGTTTAGGTCTACGTTTAGGTTTAGGTTAAGGGTTTAGGGTTTAGGTTAAGGGTTTAGGGTTTTAGGGTTTAGGTTTGGGTTTAGGGTTTTAGGGTTTAGGTTTGTTGTAGGTGTAAAAACTAAACACGAGTGAGAGGGTGGACGTCGGCCGTCTGACGGGCCGTCGTCCACGAGGGTAAAAAATGACACGAGGATTTATCTGAGTCGGGGTCCAAAGGACCGCCTACTCTGTCGGTGAGCCAACGGGGTTACCTCGGGAGAGGAGCCCCAGAGGCTCACCGGTTGAACATATTTCTTTATTGCTCAAGAGAGCCATCCTTTGAAAGGAGGGATACATGGGTATATATAGGCTCTCGGGCTGTACAAATGACCAAAATACCCCTTGGGGGATAGTTACACTATGAGTACAAGTGAGGGGTATTATAGTCTTTCATGAGTATAACTGCGTCGCCCGCAGCCACCTCGCGTCTCCGGAGCTCCCTGTGCCTTCGGAGCGCATAATCACCGCACCTTGCACGCCCACAAGACCGGGGAACCTCGCCCACGAATGCAACTACCATTCGAACCACGAGGACTTTTTGAAATATCAACCTCTGCATAAAGGCACAATTCGAGACTGCCCCCTTTGATGTTTCCCCTAAAACGCCAAGGGGCAGGGGGGCTAGTGTTGTAAGAATAATTCATCCATCACGCTAATGGGGCCCGCCTTGCAGAAGACTCGCATACAGATCATAGAAATGCAGTTATACTCATGAAAGACTATAATACCCCTCACTTGTACTCATAGTGTAGCTATCCCCCAAGGGGTATTTTGGTCATTTGTACAGGCCCAAGAGCCTATAAATACCCCATGTATCCCTCCTTTCAAAGGGATGGCTCTCTTGAGCAATAAAGAAACATGTTCAAACTGGTGAGCCCTCTGGCTCCCTCTCGAGGTAACCCCAGATTGGCTCACCGACAGAGTAGGGCGGTCCTCGGACCCTCGAACTCAGATAAATCCTCGTGTCATTTTTACCTCGTGGACGACGGCCGTGCCGACGGCCGACGTCCACCCCCTCACTCGTGTTTGGTTTTTACACCTACAACAAGGTTTGGGTTTAGGTGAAAGTTATAGCAGTTTGAATTTCATATTCCAATAGGTCTTAGTTTATGTAATTTAATTATTTACTCAAAATGTGTATAACAATGGGGAGTGCAAGGATTACATAGGTAAATATAGAATATTATTACAAGTCTAAAACATTTGGGTTCATCTCATTTGGATTTTTTATGAATTAGTTATGCATTTTCAAAGTTATCAGCCTTTTTCTCTTGTAAAAGTAATAGAGTTAATGGGTTATTTCCCAAAATAATACTCTCTGCTACGGAGACATGTTTGAAACCAATTGTAGTATAAAGTTCATAAAAAATTAAAATTATTAGCACTGGTTTGATCCATTTTTGACCTGAGATGAATTAGTTATGTATTTTTGAAGTTAATACAATTTTCAATGTGTAAATAATTAGAGTTCAGATTTTCTAAATCATTTATCCCTTTTTACACCGGGCGCTGCGCTAGCCGCAGTCATTGACAAGTGGGCTCGGTGAATAGTGTGTGGCAGTCACGCACGCGCGCACAAGTCCACGGTGAGTGAGTCCACATGGGCCGTTGGATCTGGACTGGACGGCTCAGATTGAAATGAATGTTCAGACCGTCTGAAGGCTTGTGAGATCTGGACCGTTGGATTCGCATCGGATGGTCTAAACGCGCGTGAACGTTCGGACCGCCCGACGTTCCTTAGATCTGGGGCGCTCATTTCTCATCGAAGGGCCCAAAATGATCCTAGTTGAGTATGGGCTTGGCTGGTGCGGTTCGGACCGTGCGTGTGGACCGTTGGATCTAAATCGGATGGTTCGCATTGAACAGTGTCAGGGGGTTAGGGTTAGGGTTTGGTGAGATTTAAATTAATCTCTCAACTTTGACCAAGGCCTTAAAAATAGAAATAAATTTCTAAAAATTGTGAAATAATTTAGAGATGTTCCTAGGATGGGATAGTATCCATAAAAATTATTAAACTTCACTGTTCATGACATATTTTGTATAATATAAATTCAATCTTAGGCTAGGTCTTTTAATGGTGTTTAAATTTTCTTAGGGTTTAAACCAGTCCCAAAAATTGGAAAAATTATATTAATTCATGATAATTACTATAGTATTTGAATAAATTATTTCCAGATGATGATTATAAGTTTTGTTACTGATTTCTTTTGGGAGTTTATTATGAAGTGTATGTTTAATCTCTTTTTGATTTTTTCCAAGTGCAATATGTAATGTAAATGCTTGAAAACAATGATTCATTTAGGGTTTTAGGTTGAGATATATGTTTATGTTCAGAATTTGGAGTTTCAATTTGGAGTGTATGTTTAGAATTTGTTTGAGATTTTCCGAGTGAAATAAATTCTGAAATGATGTTAAAACATGATGCATGTCAATGAGATGCATAGTAATCCTCTTTATTAATTTGGAGAGGATCAAGAGCAAAACCAAAGGAGGTCTTGCCTGTCAAGATCAACTCAAGGGGAGGTCCTGACGGCGGGAAAAAGGCGCGAAGGAGCAGGAGCTGTCAGATTTCGATCGGATGGAGCAGAACAAAAAGAACGTTCGGACCGTCCGGAGGTTGCAACGTGATCTAGCCATTCAACTAGATCGGGTGGTCCAAAATGATGCGAACGTTCGGACCGCCCGAATGGTTCACCAAATCGGGCCGCTCAATCATGATTGGATGACTCAAAAGGATGGGACGTTCGGATTGAGCGGGAGGTCCGAACGGACACGAGAGAAATCTGAACGAACAATAGGGAGGTCCAAATGAACACAAACCCGAGCTTGGAATATCTCGAGGGTGGTTGTGACTTAAAATTTTGGTGAGGTCAAAATAACTTCTAAAATTTTGGAAAAATTTATATTAATTCATGATAACTAATCTAGTATTTGAAATAAATATTTCCCAAGAGTGTTTACAAACATGAACACTGTTTTTAATAGAAACTTTAGCTAGAACACTGTTTTTAATAGAAACTTTAGCTAAGGTTCCATTTGAACAAGGTTTTACAAAGTTTACAAAAGTCCAAATTGAGCACAAACTTTATTATAGTATTTGAATAAATTATTTCTAGAGGAAGATCATAAGTTTTTGTTCCTGTTTTTATTTGGAGTTAAATTTTGAAGTGTATGTTTAATTTCTTTTTGAGATTTTCCAAGTGCAATATATAATGTAAATGCTTGAAAACCATGATGCATACTAATGAGATGCATAGTAATCATCTTTACTAATTTGGGGATGTGACAGTCCGATCGTCCCAAAAGTGATGTTCGGAAGGTCTGAACGTTATCAGGAGTGATGTTCGGACGGTCCAAACGTTACCAGGACTGTTGACTGATACATGATTTTGTTTGGTTGGTGGGATAGGTAGGCGCGAAACACACCTCACCTCACCTTATACATCCCCAAATTTATTAATGATAATTAGTATGCATCTTATTAACATGCATAGTGTTTTTGAAACATTTGCATAATTTATTGCACTTGGAAAATCTCAATCTAATTTAAACATAAAACTCAAATAACTGCCCAAAAGAAAACAGGAACAAAAACTTTTTCAAAGGATTTGTTGATTTCAAAAACCTAGTGCTTCAATTTATCTAGAAGCATAGTCCTTTGAGACTTTTAAAACAAATCTTGTGATCATCCTCTGAAATTATTTTTCCTAGGTTCTAAATCATCTCAGTAACTTCCTTGAGAAATTTCATAATTTTTAAAATTTATCTACTTTTGCATCATTTATTGCACTTGGAAAATCTTAATAAAGTTTAAACCTACCACTTAAAGTTACGTTCCAAAAAAAAAACAAGAACATAAACTTTTGATCCTCTTTTGAAAATAATTTATTCAAATACTATATTAATTATCTTGAATTAATATAATTTTTCCCAAATTTTTGGAACTTAATTTTGACCCTCTGAAAATTCAAACTCAAATCGATAACCTTTTCCAAGTTTGAATTTAAATTATTCAAATTATATCTTTAACAGTGATGTTTAAGATTCTATTTGAGTACTAGGATGTCCCAGGAACCCCTCTGAATTATTTTAGAATTTTAGGAATTTTATTCCTATTTTTAAATCCCCGGTCAAACCGTGTGAGCCTTGGTCAAATTGAATTCGAAATTTGGGCTATCACTGTTGGTTTGATCGCACCCTGGCTCGAGCCCGATGCACCACCTCACTTGACCGGACCCAACGTGGCTTGACCCAACCAGCTAACGCGTGGACCATTGGATTTGAAACCAACAGACCTGATCTGTTGGGCCGTTTGGACCAGTCCGTACGGCACCGCATCTAGACCATTAATTCTTGATTAGATGGCCCGTATTGGTTGGGCCGTTCGGACCAGTCCGAACGGCCATGAAATCCGGATCGTCATTTCTCAATCGAACGGCTCAAGCAATCCGACCCAACCAAACTTGGTTCAACCACACCAGTTAACCCGACTGATTTCGCGCGCACCGTTTGATCCTGATCGAAGGGCTCAAACGGAGTGGGCCGTTCGGACGATCAACGCCACGCAATCCTGACCGTCCATTTTCATTCGAGTGGTCCAACTAAACTGCACCTGGCTCACACCCGTTCGCACCTCCTTGAGCCTCTGACCGAGTGGGCCCGCCTGTTAGTTGCTTCTTCTTCCTCGGGCGAAAGTGAAAAAACAGGCGCGCAAGGGGTTCACTCATTCAAACACTACAGGCGCGCAAGTGAAAAAACAAATTGACTGAGGCGCGAAGACTTTATCCCCCCAAATTCTCTGATTCCTTGACGACCGCCCCTTCCTCTCCTCTGAAACCTCTCCCAGCGCCTCCTCCTTCCCCTTCCTCCCAGCACCGCCCCACTCCCTGGCCGCCCTACCACCCAACGCCGCCCCTCCTCGCGCCGCCTAGCCCCCACAGCCCTACTACACCCGCCTACGCCTCGCCCCCGCCGCTCCCCCCGAGCATCCGCTCCCTTCGATCTCCTCCTCCCTCATCCCTTCCAACAGTGGCACACCCTTGTTGCATAGATCTGGCGGCGGCGTTGGATGGTCATCCCCCCGGTGATCCTCTTCGTCTAACCCTTCGCCTTCTGCTCCGCTACCACCACTGCGGCGAGACAAGACAAGATGTCGCAGAATTCGCATGTACTTAGTTTTTTCATTGTGATTGTGATATATGGGATGTATGCCTCATTGACGGTGTAGTTCAGCTTTGACATCAGATACTTTTCTACTATGTTTATGGTTGAAGTTGTGGTGGTTAGTTGTTTTAGTGTGCAGAGCTTCCACTTTTAGTTTTACCTACATGATTGAGAAGGTTAAAATCTGAGGAATATAACTGTTTGGATCCATAAAGTTGCTTATTTCAGGTTTAGAGGAGTTTCAAAGTGGGATTTTGTGGTGATGTGGCCAACTATGGAGATCAGCCGAAAGGGACAATTGTTGTGGCTATTGGTAGCAGTGTTGTACTCCAATAGCCATGTGATAGATACAACATGCCATCTCCGAACCAATTACAAATTCAGTAATGATTTGTTTTCATACAAAGTTCAACATTGACATCAAATGCCTTTCAGCTATGTTTATAATTGAAGTTGTGGTGGTTAGTTGTTTTAGTGTGCAAAGCTTGCACTTTTAGTAGTGTTAGATGACAAGGGAAGGAACCCGTTGGATATTGCAGATGTTACAACAGGTATTGAGCTTGAAACGGCAACATTGCCTGGAGGTCTTGCGTTTGCTGCGAAACCACACAAATAATAAGGGCTCCACAGCATTGTACTATGTTCATATTACGCTTGATCAAGCCTAAACATGAGGAGTTGTGCAATATGACTACTATTGCCTACCTTGCCCTTATAGCTTAAGTTTTTGGGTCAGTTTAGTTTGTCGGTGCAAGAAACTCAGTAAACATGACTTGCTTTTCTTTTTCATATTTGATGCATACTACAAGCTCCCCTTCTGAGATTGCCATGTTCTTTCAGATCTTTCTATGTTGGTGATGCTGCTAGGAGAGAGAATGATCATAGTGACGCAGATATAGAATTTGCTAAGGTATGGCGAAGCCTCTATCCCTTGAGCTACAATGCATGAGCATTTTGATTAATTGAACCTTGTGTTTATGGGGAGTTCGAAGCATTGCATTTAGTTTTGACTTAGAAACTAGTCATAGCTTAAGAGAAGGTGCGAATCGTAATGATTAAATACATTCTTTGGCTTCCGCCTTTTTTCGAATTAGCATTTGAGATTTAACTGGTGGATCACTAAAAGGTCAGGTTTTGAACACAAGCATGCGTGTATAGCTTAACGGAGTAATGTTAGGAAAAGAAGGTTAACTCAAAATTTCTCTATTCCTACAAAAAATCGTCAAATATAAACAACAAAGGAACATTGTTTTGCACAGAAAATGTCACCTGTATGCAATTGAATAAGCAAACCATTTGAAAACAAAATAATTCAACAGTTTTGCTTGAGCTTTTATCAACTAAACTCTGTTTATCTTGGTTCCATGTACCGATTAGGCGTTGACAAGAAAGCTCCTAGCTAAAGATCCACGGTCTTTTTGTTCATAATTTTTAAGTATTTATTTGTAATCTTTATTGTTAAGAGTTGAAGAGATTTGTGAGACATTTCAATAATTAATCTCCTAAAATGCCCCCAGACTTGAAAACAAATTCTAAAGATAGCACAATGGTACATTAATTATTTTTTGTCAATAAGTACTACTCAATGGATAGCACAATGGTACATTAATTATTTTGAACTCTAAGTTCATCTTGATATATCTGTAGTCATTATTATTGACTTTTCGAATTTCTTTTCAGGTACAAAACATAAGGGCTGTTGAAGTTATTGTTTGCTGATGGAGTGATCGTCCTTATTTTGCAAATGGTGATATCGTGATGATTTCATTATGTGAACATCTTCATTGTCGACTTCTTTTGCGTAGATGTTTTGCACAGGCTAAGGATAGAATAGTATTGTGGTAGAAGGGGTTGGAGTATTTACATGTGTCAAGGATAAACTAGTCTTTTGTGTGGATGTTTTGTACATGCCAAGGAGACCGTGGCAATATTAGAATGCTCAGAATTCTGAAATTGCATGTGTATGGTGTACTGCACATGTACTGATGTGCTTATCAAAATTTAATATTTTAGGTTTATGTATTTTGCATCATCTGAATTTCATCTATGTGTTATAGCTGTATTTGATTGTTGATATGATATTTTCTAAGTGGTACGATTGAGAAAATTATATGTTTTGTAAATTCCGATTGAATGTTGCAAACTATTGGGAAAATATTAAATTCACTATTCCAGTGACATAATTAAATTTTATTAGTATTTAACATGTATATTCCTAGGTATCTAATCTGTAGGGAATCATGCCATGCCGCAATATATCTGGCGAGAAAATCATGACAACTCTCTTGTGCGGCAAACCAAGTTATTCAGGCAATTAAGCGCGGCAAAAATACAATCAAGGACGTAGTAGCTCGCCAAGCAATATGTATAATCTTAAGCGAAACTCCAATGCCGCGTGAAACTCTTACTACTGGTACTGCGGGGACCAAGTTATCTAGGGCAATTAACTGCCGGGGAAACAGACAATCAAGGGCCTAGTAACTACCGGCAATATGTATAACTGCCGGCAAAACTCTAACTGCCGGGAAAGAGCCGACTGCCGAGAAAACTATTACTGCCGGGGAAAATCAGCTTTTCTATTGCAGTTAATTGCCGGCAATAGACATATCTGTCGACGAATGTCTTTCCCGGCAACACTTTACCGGGCAGGCAATAAGTGCCGGGGAAACACATTGCTGGCAGTTAATTTGCTTTGCAAAGCAGTTTTCGTCGGTGGTTTGATTGCCCTTAATAATATGCCATGGTGTAGTGAATGGCGCACAAGATTAAGTCATTGACAAGTTACTTAGGCGAGTCTACCACAACCCACAACGTGTTAAATCCACACCCTCACTGCACAACCGCTCACTCGGCGAAAATCATTTTGTTTAACCAAGACCAGTGACATACCCTGTCATGGTATACAAATTTTAACAACAGTGACTAACCACCACAATTCCATATTTCATTAATTCAAGATATTATGACACGTGATAAAGAACCCATCGTAGCTATGCTTAACTAAGCATCAGACGTTACCCATGTTGGTGATACAAATATGTCCAACTAAAATTATCCATGCTATGGTGACAAACAATTCATGGCATTCAAATAATCAAAGAAGGCATAATGACAACAGGTGATAACTAATCCCAAAACAATTTGTATAAAGAGAGCATGCAACTGTATAAAATAATATACTTTTAAAATCATAGGTTCAATATGATCAAATGACCACAACTTTCCTTGGAATAAATCATGAGATTGATCTTGATCTTGGTGCACTCCTAGCTTCAGGAGATATGGGCAGCAAAGTGATTTTCTTTTCTTTAAATATGAGAGTATACTTATTAGTTTTACCATGATGCACCATATCTCTATCATATTGCCAAGGTCTACTTAACAACAAAGAACATGCTTGCATAGGTACTACATCGCAATCAGCATAATAATGATAAGAACCAATAGAAAAATATACTCTCACAATGTGGGTTACCTTCAGCTTACCACAATTGTTGAACCATTGAATGTAATATGGACGAGGGTGCTGTTGTGTGGTCAATGCAAGCTTCTCAATCATGTCCATACTCACCAAATTGTTACAACTTCCTCCATCAATGATCGCATGACATGAACGCTCTTTGATGACAAGCTTTTTTTTTAACAGATTGTGACGTTGATTCTGCTCAGCATGCTCCATTTGTGCACTAAGTACACGCTTCACTATAAGGCTTAAATACTTATCTGAAATTTCAGCACCATATTGTTCCTCTTCTCGTTCAGATTCTTGGTCATCATGCGCGGGATCAGTTGCAAACATAGCATATTCTTCCTCAATGTCACTAGCTGAAGTATACTCACCATTATCCTTTATCAAGAGAGCTCGCTTGCTAGGGTAATCCTGCATCATGTGTCCATAGCCCTTGTAGCGATGATATTATGTTTCTCGTGCTCTTCCTGTTGAAGCAATCGAAGATGAACTTTGTGCGGGGCTTGTACCATGCACTTGCTCATTTCTAATGCATGTGACGGTGTAGTGGAAGTAGATGGACGCTGGCTGTTGGAGGAGTTTGTAGGTGCAGGTGTTCGACTGGTGGGAGTAAATGGTGCTATTGATTGACCTTGAGTTATGCGACCTGCAAGAGAACCTACAAAATTTACTTTGTTCCTGGATTGACGTCCTTGTACCTCTCTTTCAACTTTACAAGCAAGATGAAACAAGTGAGTGATAGAATTGTATTATTTATAATCAAGTATGTCCTGAATCTCACAGTTTAAACCTCCAAAAAATCTAGCCATCTTAGCATCTTCAGTTGATTCTAAGCACAACGCAACAAACCAGTTTGCAATTCTTGACAATAATCCTCTACAGAACTACTACCTTGTCTTAAGCGTTGCAATTTATTAAGCAAATCACGATAATAATAAGAAGGTACAAATCTATGTCTCATTGTTCTCTTCAAAGTATTCCATGTTCTAGATATGTTCTGATTAGTACGATAGTATTCACTCCACCAAATAGAGGCAAAAATCAGAAAACTCACTAGTAGTAGCCCTAATTTTCTTATCTTCGGGGAATTCGTGACAAGCAAATTTTTGTTCTACGGTTAACTCCCATGTGAGATAAGCATCAGGATCATATTTTCCAGTAAAAGAATGCATAGTGAATTTAATTTTACCAAATGTATCATTATGGTCACATACCTCACGTTGATTTCTTCCCATACCTTGACGATTGTGACGAAGCTGATGATGGTTACGATCATTGTGAACATTGACTCTGTCTGTTTCCGTGTCAGTAGTGTAATTGTTCATGTCTTCTTCTTCCACCTCATCTGCCCAAGAGCGAGTAGCAGGTGGTGTGCGACGAGCAGGAGGGTCCTCCACCCTTGGCTCATGATCATGGGTCATGGTTACAGCAAGTGACCGACGTTCGAGGTGCTCAAAGTGTGTGTAGAGTGCCGCAAGGTTGTCATTGATCTGATCCAAGGCATTGTGAACGCTTTCATTGAGAAAGTGCTCAAAGTGCCACATGATCCCTCTCGTGCAAGGTGTGAGAGAACCTTCGCTCTCATGCTCCAAAGAGTGGTTGTTGTTGTTCCCACCATGTGTAGATCCACGTGACTCTACCATTGTTAGCAGAAAACAAAGAACAAATCACAGTGTATATGTAGGTGCTGGAGGTTCACAAGTCGCTCACACTCAAGCTTATACCAAGTTTTTACCAGTTCTTACCAAGCAAAGAAGGTGGTGACCGACAACTAGTGTCGGTGTCAAACGTTCTCCGAAGATTGACAAAGCGATTGCAAGCAAAATGTACCTATGCAATGGTAGAAGGTGGAGCTAGGATATGCTTCAATATGGTAGCAAGGATTAGCAACAATCAAATCAGTAAATGATAGTTGAAAAATTGTTCAAAGTACTAGTTAATGTTGCTGATTCTAGCCTAATCAAAACTAGCTAATCAAAGACTATGAAGAGAAGTGTATGAACGCACACGCAAAGATCAATGTGACTTGATGTAAGCAAAGGAAAATTCTCACACCAAGTGCTAGGAGAGACACTAGCCAACTACTCAAACTTCTGTCTAGAGCATAAGATTGTTCACACGACGTAAAGCACAAAAAACAGTATAACGTGCAATGTAAACAACCCTCTAGTTTAAGCACTAAACATCAACTAGTCTCAAAAGATGAAATAGCAAAGTTTTGTATGGCTTATATATACTCAATTGAAAGGTTTCGATAAGATCTACAACTTTGCAGTATAGGAAAATCTCAAATTCCGAAGGGAAGACCAAAAGAAACAACAAAAACAAAAACCAAAAACTTGTGACGCAAATTCAGGGCCGAAGATAGCAAATTTTGGAGCCCTTGTATGGAGACTATCGCAAGAAGGTCAGCTTTTTTTTTTGGATGAGCCTCGTTGTTAGCTTTCCAACGAGTACAAGAACGTTGAAAACAGACACCGTATGCAAAAGTTATGACCATTTTACTGAAGGTGTCTTTGAAACAGAATCCTGCTCGGACTCGAAACCCTCTTGGGTTCAAATTGAAACTACTATATCTTTCAAACCCATGGGCCAAACTTACTGATTTTTTTTGTTGAAGCTTTTGGTATATATAGAAGGACTCCACCAATTTTCACTAGTTTTGGCGTAAGATTTTTTTTCTTTCTACCGTGGCTTTTGTTCTGTGCAGTGGCCTCTTTCTCCTTCTATTATTTTGTCGGCCCTAGGGTTTTCCGCAAGTCACAAATAATAGCAAAGTGTAGATGCTAGACTTGGACACCAACTCTCCCAAAATGATTTCAGAACATATCGCAGTAATTCCTCTCGGTTTTCGGATTGACAACAGCAACTCACTCAGATTGATTGAACATGTTTTTTTTGTGCGGATTAGAGGACTTCTATCCCACAAAGTTTTTGTTTTAGATGCAAAAACTAAAAAACCTAAAAGAACGATCAAGCGACACGAAGGAAACACGAGATGCAATCTAGACAATGACCAACTAGACAACAACTAGAGCTAAACATCAGCACTTGACACGACCATGCAACCAAAGATTCAACAAGCAAACCGAAAAGAAAAATTGCAAAGGCTCAAAGGTGGTTCGGACAGGGTTGATAATGCGCAACAAATTTTTTTGTGGGATATTTTCTGGACTCTAGGTATGAAAAGAAAACCAATCTACTAAGCTAGGGTACTAAAATTCTCACCGAGTAACTGTAGCTCTAATACCACCTGATGTGATAATGTGTGTCCTGATCTTTCGATGAGAAGGATAACTCGATTTGGTGGAGACAACTCTCACGATTTGGCTACCAATCGTACACGACCAATATGCCTGGCAATCGCTGAACAAACTCTGTGATTGTGATCGACCTTGCTAGAAGCACAATTGACCTGACCACGAAGGTCTATGCCTGCATGCAATCGAAGAACAAGATAATAAGCAATCTAAAATTGCAAATATAATTGAAGTACTCAAAAGTTGGGGTTCTGAAGCACGATGACGTTGTTGCACTAGTTGAACATGAGGACACCGTATGGTTTCACAAGTGGAAAACTAAATCAAACAAAACCCAAACCCTAAAGTGTCGCACACATAAGAATATATGAGGGTGAGGGCCGGGGGTGGCAGCTAGGGGATGGATGCACGCCCCTAGGGTTACAAGGCCCATAGGCCCAAGTGGAGGTGGTGCAACACCCGTTTGACTCGGTCTCAGAATCAACGCTGGATTGTTTTGGCGATTGCGGCGTGCAAAACATTTCACGAGTGGAAAACTAAATCAAACAAAACCCAAACCCTAAAGTGTCACACACATAAGAATATATGAGGGTGGCGGCCAGGGGGTGGATGCACACCCCTAGGGTTACAAGGCCCATGGGCCCAAGTGGTGGTGGTACAACACCCGTTTGACTCAGTCTCAGAATGATCGCTGGATTATTTTGGCGATTGCAGTGTGCAAAAAAGGAATTTTTAGGTGGGGCTGGATCCGTTAGAAAGAGCTCGCCGTAAGCTTTCCATAAAGTACTCGTGCACCTCTAACGGACTCCGTATGTGAAAGTTATGTATGTTTTAAGTCGTTGCTCTTAGGCTGACTCTGAATTGATCTAGAATTAAAACTGGTTTGGCCTTGGCTTGTTGTAGTAGTAGTGCTGCTCCCCTTGCCTTGGTTCCTGAGTAGAATAACATCACAGGACTTAGGTAGCAATCCATCCTCAATAGGGCAATTATGATGATACAGGGATGCTCGATCTTCACAACGTAGGATCGATGATAACTTTGGATCCGTACAACCTGACGAACCGATGGCGCCAACCACTGTCAAAAAGCAACCTGCGACAAAAGAATTCGCCCAACCACATGCTCGTGATCCCGTCTACCCGACCACACAAAGTATACGTATCGCTACTCCTGCAAAACACAAGGAATCACAAGAACAACGGGGTTGAGGACGCCCAATTCTCCTCTAGGTTACAACTGTATGTCAAACCCTAGGAAGAACAAGCGTATAGCTCTCTCTCAAATAATAGGTTGATTTTTGTTTTGTCATGGTCTAAATCTAAAAAAACATGGTACGTAGCACCCTAAATAGGCCTCTGGCCGGCTCTCCTTGGATCCGACTCCTGAAGGTTTTCGGTCCCATCTAATTAACGCACACGATACAAACCGACCCATGATGGGTTCAGCCAAAATTAAGAGCACGCAGACCCTTTTGATTCTCGCCCAAACTAATCATCATGGCAGGTGGATTCCCTTATGTTATTTGTGCCTAACTTTCCTTGGCTGATCTAATTATTTAGTTGGCTCTCGGATTCTTCTCTTCCTCTTTCCTTCCAGCATCTCACACAACACACATGCATGCATGCAGACCTCACATGGCATAGCACAACCGAACCTCCATGCTGGAGCTACCAAAGATCTTGTTCAATGCTTCTTGCTCCATTGTTCTTGGTCTCGCATGCTTCTATATGTGTATAACTGCACAAGCAAAATATGGAACTATTAGGCAGTAACATATTCTCATTAGTAAGATTAAAATCGTTTAAGAGTGAGTTCACCTGTTGGTTAATTAATTTTGCTCTTGCTCATGTAATCGGCCCAAATGGCTGTTTTAGAGCACTAGAATCATCTTGAGCAGTACCACTTGATGAGAAAGATGTGCTAGTTGTAGGGGTGTCCTCATCATATGAATTCCTAGAAACGAAGTTACCTGATAATTTAGTTGACAAGCGTGTGCTCTGGTAATTGGTCCTTGCACATCAAGTTGAGGGGTAGCAGTAGTAGGCATGGTTGTATTAGTGGAAGGGATGTCCTCATCAAGTCCCATGATCAGTAGCTATCCCACACAGTACAGATATCGACGAATATCACATCCATACAACACATACATAAACAATAATTAAATATTATTACAGAACATGGTAAATGGGCCTTAAGGCCAAAGTTTATAGAACGGGTTGACATGCCAAATAGTTCAAGTAGCAGAGTAGCAGTGGAAAGACTTCAAAAGAGCATGACCTCCATGTATTGTCACAGGTAACCGACTTGGGCAGGACCTAGTTAACGCCATCGCCATCATCTCCATAGTCGGATTCATAAAAATATCCATAGATCTTCAGCTTCATAGTCTAAATCCACATGTTTGAGAAACCATGAGTACAAAAAGTACTCAACAAGTCCTCACCACAAAATGCAAGTATATAGATGTAGGACTTCCAAAGAAGGGGTTGTATATTTATTTTAGCACAAAGCCGATTTACTCAAATACTATAGTTATTTTCCAAACCTATGACATAGCAAGTTTTACTTCAAAACCAAGGTTTCTTTTGCAATCAGTACTATCTCTACCATGTTTACCCAGCATGATCACATCCCCGACGACCATGCTTCAATCCAACATGTGGTAGTTCCACCCACAATATCTTCAAATACAGGTGACCGTTCTTAAATCCAGCATGTCGCAAACCCTGCAACCATGCGTAAATCCAGCATGTTGCAAACCATAGAGACCATGCTTCCATCAAACATTTCTCGACTCCAGCGACCATGCTTAATTCCAGCATGTCGCAAACCATAGGGACCATGCTTCCATCCGGCATGTCCCGTCCCACAACGACCGTGCTTAAATCCAGTACGTTGCAACTTCAGAACCACCAAGATTTCCCAGCAAGTTTTAGCCCCAAATTTTAAGTTAATAAAACTAGCAAGTGTAACTTCTTCAGGGGCACGACTAGGGGTGGAAAAAAGCTCATTAGTAGGGCTCGTTGGCTCAGTTCAAAATTGCTCTAATTACACTCACTAATTGATTAAACATTGAAGTAAGTCAATTTCTAATGATATTGAATTTTGCTCTAGCTCAGCTTGGCTCATTAGCTTGATTGTAAAAATACTTCCAAACTCTAAATAAAATGATATTAAATCAATCTATGTCAATTTTGGGAAAAACTTGATAAGACGGGACTTGGCTCAATATCCACCCCGCACGACTATTCAAATAGATTTTTAAGACACACTCTCTGAGGTTGTGCGGCTTTACCCACAAGATATGATCAACTCATTATGTCGGCCATAACACGCTACCGTAGGCATGTGATGGAGATGATTATAACAAAACCTTTACAATACCTCACCATAATACTACACCATCCAATAGATCAATCTTTCGGCGATTGAGTGACATTAACTCCGAAGAAACCAATGTTGGGAGAGTACGTATTTCGACTTAGTACCACCATAACACTCAAGGGTGCATACACAGAGATATTTCCCCCTCCAGCCTAGGTCCAACGACCCAACCCAGACTGCCCAAAATTTGGCAATAGCACAATGACTTGGTAAATTATTCAGCTAGGTCTATCCCATACTAGACATGTGGTTACACAACATAGTAGTTTAGAAGGGAACACATGATTCAGTCCTTAATCGACTCAGGCGAGACAAACCACCAACCCACTGCATGCGCGTAGCACCAATCTCAACCAACCACTTCATAAATACATTTTCTTGTTTCTAGTGGTAACCCATGTCACCACTCTACTGTTCAAAGTATCCAAGTTCTCATAATGGCAATATTTGTGTCCTATCCATGTTTAGTTACTAAGCAGTATCTAAGCGCAGCCAATATTCATGTTCATTTATCAATGGGGGTTTTAGTCATGTAATACATATCCTTAGAGTGACAAGGTATAATGGAGTCAGCAAACAAGGGAGGGATTCATAATGATAATCAACTTTAGTATAGCTAAGCATCATATTTTAACATAGCATTTCACAAATAATAATATGCATGCAAGTAATAATTTAAAGCTGAAATACTTTGCATTTGATATGTAGGTTCAACATGATCAATGGTAAGGACTTTCTTTGCGCAAATGTGGATGGGTCTTGGTCTTGACTTGAAGTAGTGATGAGGTCGTCGGTGACGTTCAAATCTATTTAACACGAAAATGACAACTTCAAATAAATACCCATAACACAAATAAATTCAAATGAACTCCAAAAAGTATTATTTTGGTACTGTTGGAAAGATTTTGAATTTAGATGAATTTAGAAACAAAAATCACTTTATTTGGATTTAAAATGAGGGAGAACGAGCTCTCCATAGTTTGACCTGAGAGGAAATTCTAGAAATTCTGAAATTTCTAACATGTGGGTTCCACTGGGATTTTATTTTACTTTATTTAAAAAATTTCACTGTGACTGACAGGTGGGGTCCATCGAGATTTTTATTTTATTTTCTCTTTATTTTTAATTGGGAAATCCCGAGAGGCTGACAAGTGGACCCATGGTCCATTTGACTAGGTCCATACAACGGTGCACCGGGCTAGGGCCTACTGGTCAGAGATCGTGGTCCACAGACTCGGTCTATAGACTAACCGTACTAGACCAACATTTTAATTAACTAACTAATCGTTTCAAGCCCACTTGCCATACACACATTAGCTAACTAACTACGTTACTAATTACTGGTTAATGCTAATGACGTCAACGTGGTTGCCACATCAGCATCCATGTCAGCTCTCTTCCTCAGCATAGAGTAGAGGCAAAGGAGCTTTTGGGTGGCTTGGGTGGAGCTCGCCGCCGGAGAGGTGGGTCTTGGCTGGCACCCGGGAGGCCAAAACGGGATGCGCTGGCGACAACGAACCTAATGGTGGCGACGGTGTGTCGGGAGGTTGCCCGTGGCGGCAGCTCGACAGAGGGACAATAGCGGCGCTGCTGTGCCATGGGGCACTTCTACGCTACATGGTCACTGGCTTCAAATCTACGTGTGGGTGAGCTTCTATGGGCTACTATGAAGCTAAACGAGGCGACGGCGTGCAAGAAGGTGCACTGGAGTGCGTGGCGGCGCGAGCCGGCCGTGGAGAAGATGACCGATCACGTGGCCGGCGCTCTGATGGCTCAATGACCAAAATGAGTAGCCTAGAAGGTTCACGGTGGCGAGGCATACATTATGATGCGAAGGAGAGAGGAGGGGACTCACCGGAGAGGAAGCGGGAAGAAGGGGGCGATGGTGGTACTATTCTGATGGCAAGGTGCAAGGGGCTCTGGCGCTTCGGTGCTCCAACTGGAAAAAAGAAGGGGAGCATCAGCAAGAGGAAGGTGAGGCGATGCTGATTGGCATGAACTTCCAGGTCGAAGTTCACTAAGGCGGCGAGGAATGGGCGGCGATGGCATGGACTGCAGCGAATCGGGCACTTGGTCCTTTGCTTCTCTCCAACGATTAAATGAGAGAGAGGAAGTGAGTGAGGGAAAATGGTAGAGGGGGGGGGGGGGGGGTGAGGTGAAGGTGGTGACGTGCTCGGGCGGGCTTTATAGCCATGGAGAGGGCGAGATAGCGATAGCAATGCCTGCGCCAGCATTTAAAACTCGTGATTTCATAGGATTTAAGGGTGGTGAGCTGGTGTGGTTGATTTGAAAAGGTTGTGGCGGAGGAAGGCGCTCGAGGTCTGCTTGCACCAGGCACTCGAGTGCTTAGCCGTTAATGAGGATAGATAGGAGAATTGGGCGCTATGCTAGCACAGGCGAGTGGAGTTAGACAATGAACTGTGTTGGCTTATAGGTGGGGGCACAGGGCCACTATTAGTGGGTGCGTCGTGGGGGAGTGGGTTGGCAAGCGGGCGAGCGTGAGGTGTGGTGCTCGGCTGATGGGAGCTGGGTGCGGAGGGAAAAAGAAAGAAGGAAGGGGAGGAGAGGCACGGGAGGTTAAGCTGCGCACACGAGGAGAGGAACTGGGCCGCGGGTGGGTTTTGGCCCGAAGCGAGGGAGAGGGAAATGAATGCTTTGCATTTTGTTTGAATCAATTCCAAAATGAATCAGAGAGTTTTTGGGATTTAACTTTTCTTGTAGATTTTCATTTTTTCAGACGAGGATTTTGAATTAACTTTTGAAATGCACCCAAATTGTTGTAATTAGACAAAATGAAACAAAAGTTTTTTGAAAATCCACAAAATTCCATAAAATTTCAATTTGCGCAAAAATGGGCCGTTACATCTATGGATCTTATTTTCCACATTTTTATTATGCCTCTTCATATCAAATGTACCTCTCATGTCCATATTCCTCCCCCTTTTCACACCAATGATAAAAATTCTGAGTGATAGTACGTGCTTCATGCATGTGCTTTCAATCAGCTCAGATGCTTCTAGCAATTTATTGCAATCATACTTCTATTAGAGTACAATTTTTATTTGCCGTGAAACCAACATATATCTTGTAACTTTTAGCTTACAAAGTTATTAAGAAACAATGTGGTAATGGGTGGAATCATGTAGACATCAAATCTCAGGGCGCAAATTATTCTATGCTTGTTGGAGAATTATATTGTTTTCTTAGACAAAATGATTCTTCAGAGATCGAGATAAGTCCAATAAATTCCATTTGTTCATGTGTTACCGGGAAATCCTATTCCCCGTTTGCATACTACGCAATAATGCACGTAAAGAACTAGTGGATAAATAACTTATGAGGTTAATTGAGGGTTAGTGGATATAAAGACCACATTTTCAATAAATAGGCAAGACAATATATTATTTACAATGTCAGGCTTAAAATCCACAATGTTTTTCCATACAAGATTAAAGATTTTACTACAGGTAAGAGATGCTATTGACTAGCATTTACTACTGGTAAGATGTGCTACGAGTAGAGGTTAAGATAGGTAAGGTAAAATATCCTATACAACAGGTAAGTTCTACCATTTCAATAATTTACCCTATCATTCTTGAAAAGGTCATTAATCTAATACAGAAGATTTCAGCATAAAACAAAATATAATAACTTGCTCTACATGAGCATAACAAAGATCTATATGAACTACATCCAAACTAACAACGCGACTGGTAACAATGAGACTACTGCAGGTCTCTATATACCTCTCCCATTGGACTTATCCATACTCCCAATGCACCTGCTTTTAGTCTTGTCAATCAAAATAGCTTTAATAACGGAATGGTTACATAGCCACTTAAGAGACAATACGATGCATGATAGGATTATACTTCGCTACGGACTTCTTGTCCTAAAAGTATAATTGGATCTTGTCACATCATGCCTGCAAGTGCACAATTGGCTTTCACTGTTAGTGGCGTTCCTTCATGGATTGTCACAATGCTATCAGGTCCCTATCAGTCAAGCACTCAATCTTCGGGCAGTGTATACCTTTGCATTCTCTACGAGAGACTATGCATCAATGCCAACAACCTGCAAGTTAATGGTTTGACCAAGAGAAGAAACTGTGAGGTTAATCTAAATGTTCAACGCACAAGGAGGTTACTGCCATCAAGGGGCAAAAACCCTGATGTCTACCTTTTTTATGCAATTTTCTACATGTTTACTGGTGATAAATAATTTAAATGCATTAAAAAGAGAGCAAAATAGTATATATTAGTTTAATCTATGCAGTATACAATTTACATAAGTTCCCAAAATTTTCCAAGCAATTTTCAGGATTTTCTGGTATTTATTATGGTCTAGGTGCAATTTACAAAATTACCAAACCTACGGAAAATCAATTACCCCAAATAAACAATTGTCAGGAAAGAAACCATAAAAAATATGATGTTTCCAAAATATGTACTAAGCCAAAGGTTTCACAAATTTATGGAAGCTCGTAGTAGAATTTGTTCAAATAAATTTGTGTGGCCGGGCGGCCCAAAGCACGTGACTATTGGTCCGGCCCAAGCACGGCACGGCCGGATCGGGCATGCCATGCTTGGGTTGGAACCTCGCCCCGGAGTGCTGGCCCAGCCTGGCACAACATGCGGGGCATGCTTACGGCCGTTGCGCCCGATTAGGCATACCTGGGCACGACTGTAACATCCTGGCTATGCAGAAGCCAAGATACAACCTAAACTATTAACATCAATCAACCCTATAAATTTTTCTCAACAAATCAACAACTAATAATAGCTAAACTTCATCACACAATAATTTTGATGTCTTAAATAACATAAATTTCAGCAAGGATTTAAGCACTAAATTTCAGTTTATAACAATTCAATCAAGAGGAAAAATATTATGAATACGCCTGAATAATTTTAAATCATCAACTAGCATGAATAAACTTTAAGGACGAACAATAGAAGTACCATAAATCCAATTATTATATTCAATAATTTCCAAATGAAAGGTAGCAACAGAAATATTATTGAATTGGTAAGTATGAGATAATGTGGATTTCTTCATGTGATCTACTCCCTCCCAAGACCTGCCGTCCTCAACGATCACCTAAAAACAAAATTTGCAAGAGTGAGTCCAAGACTCAGCAAGTACGAACGAATGACATAAGAAATATTGAATCGAATACAAAACAGAAATATTGAATCGGATACAAATCATTCTCAAATTATCCCATACATATGAATATACTATGAATGCGATGCAAGATACATATGACTCCACTTCTCTTCTGCATATACCGGTATAGCCAGTGTAACACCCGTCGGTGTTCACTCAAGTCCACATTATCCAAAATGCGGGGATCCAAGGCCCGTATGAAGAATCTTTCATACGGGGATCTATTTGCCCATATTGGAATAATGGGACTTATTTGCCCATATTAGAATGATGGGACTTTCAATACCCGCTCCCATGGGTGAGGCATGAATGCTCGAATTGAATGAAATGAAATGAACCTCAATACCCACTCCCGTGGGCTAAACATGAAAACATGGAATGAATGTAATGAAACGAAATGACCACTTCCATACATTCCAATTGTTATAAGCATTTAACGGAAACAAGCAATCCGTAGAAAAATACTCATACTTCATAAGATCATCCATATCATAGTAATCCAACCAAGTTGTACAAACACACATCCAAGATGATCCAAAATGTACTTGCCTTTCGCATTGCGACAAATTGAATGTAGAGAAGGCGAAACCAAACCCAAGGTCACTCTGCCTACAACAATTAAGTTTCTCAAAACAAGTTTGATAAGGTAATATAACGGTATTCGCAACACTCTCAAACGTAATCTCAAAACCCATGGTTTAATCATTTAGTCTACTCAAATATGACAACAACTAGCAGAAAACTAAAACTGGATAATAGCCTTCTAAAATACATAAATTTCTCTTTGTTAATCATAAAAAGGAATACTCAGATTCTCTGGAAAGATAACAAAATTATCTACAGAAACCTAGTTGGTGGAAACTCCTAATTTTGCCTGTAACTAAACATAACAAACAAATGAAAACCTACTGTCAGAACTGACAGACAAAAATGGACAGCAGCACAAGATCAGCTATAACTTCTAATTGGCTGATCCAAACATTGAGTTCTTTATCAATATGGAAAGATAAGAACATGTACTACAAATATCATAATGGGAGACAACTCTGATTCGGCCTTTAACAAAATATTATCTAATAGTTAATATGACTGTTGTAATATGACAGGGTTTCTGGACAGTAGTAAAGGAATTGTCGTATCTCCCAAACTATAACTCCGAATAACGTGAACTCAGATCCTACGGAAACCTAATAACATATCCCACAAATATCTAGGAGACCTTAACTTCTAATTTCACCTTGAACTAGACGAAAACTGAATAACAAAAAGACTACACCTTATTGATTTATTTGCAGCAGGAACAACAATTCGCTAAACGACATCAAACCATAGAAACGAATTGAACCAAACAGCGAGGAGATGATAATTACCCTAGAAGACATGTGTGAGCTCGCTGAAATCTCCACGAGGTTCTCCTCTGCCCTTTCTTCTCCCTCTTCCTCTTCTTTTCTCCTTGGCCAGTGGCACCCGAAGGGTTCTTCTCCCTCCCTCCTTCTTCTTAGACAGTAGCAAGGGAGGTGGTGGCTACTGTAGCAGGCAGCACGGCACTGTAGCTAGGCGTGCTATAGTAGCCCTAGGGGTTTTGGCTGTCCCTAATGGGCCAAGGCTATGGGCATTTGGCCCAAGATTTAATCCCCTTCAAGAGAAATCTTGAAATCCCTTTTTAATTCCTGATAAAATGGTTGAAATTTAAATATAGTTCTAAAGATTGAACGGGGTATTACATTTTACCCCCCTTAAATAGGATTTGACCCCGAATCCTCGCAACGATCTACGCGAAAGAAAAACCACAACTGAAAATTAACAACGGAATACACGTAACCATTGTGAACAAATTCGGATATTGATCGCGCATGCGAGACTCTAGCTCCCAAGTGGTCTCTCTTTCCGACTGATGAAACCAAAGCACCTTGACATACTTCAAAGTTTTGTTCCTTAGAACTCGTTCTGACTCTTCCAGAATTTGCACTGGCTGAGATTCGAAGGTAAGATCTTGTTCGATGATCAACAGCTCTAACTGGATCACATGCTTTGGATCTCTCAATTATTCACTCAGCATCGGAACATACCAGATGTTGCGTACCTCATGTATCGACCCGAGTCAGTCCTAGCGATATACTAACTTCTTAATTCCCGCAACTATCGAAAACAACCCAATGTACCCTGGGCCTACTTCCCTATTGGTACCAAACCACACAACATGCACATAACACACGGAACTCTTATTCCATCTCTCAATCAAACTCTTCTGCTTAACAAAGAGCACTTCCTTTAACCCGGAACACACAAAAGAACTTGCTTTAAACAAACTCTTTTACAAACAGATCCCAACTAAAAATTTAGAATTCTCATCGCAACCCATAATGCCAACTCCCCACCAAAAGGGTCAAATCCAAAATCAAAAATTCATCACGAAAACCATTCCACTTTCTAATTAGGCAGTTTGCGAATGAACACCACGAAAGCCAAAGGAGAAATCACTCAAATGCCCAAATCAAAATTTTCTTTTATTCTATCTGAACTGGAAAGAATCACACATGCCAACACAGCGCCAACTCAAATTGTGAAAGAGATCAGTCATAAACACATAGTTCAAACAAGAATCAAGGGAGCGTTTCATTACCCAAGGCAACATTTTTTTCTCAATTTCTCTTTTAAGAATAAAAGTTCTCTCAAATTATGGAATTCCAATTCATCGCATGACACACAAACTCATTTCTCTTAAATTGGCAACCTCAATGCCATGCTCAAACTGAATACGTCAACCACACCTTTTTAGAGAGGCTCTATTGACTCCACAGAAACATACTCTAGCCAACTCCTCTACCGACGGAATTACTTTGACAGATGACTCCCAATGCATCTCAAAATAGATATCACACACAATCACATCACCTCAATCCTTTAAGAATAAACAACTCGGAATTCGCATCACACTCTCATGTACTACATCAAAAGGGTTCTATCAATGATCATCCCACTGTTCGGAATCCACCCTTATTCTAGTTCCTCTACACATAATCATTGGGCGACTAAAGGTCTAGCATAACAATGTAAAGCCCAAATTTAACCTCCAAGACTTCTATAATGAACTTCTCATATAAAAGATAGGGAAATCCTCAGATTAATTCCCTAAAATTCCCACAATCCAAACATACTCACTCATTAACATCAACATGGAAACATTTTCTCGAGCAAATTATCTTTAGAAAGATTCTAACTCTCAGAGGATTACCCACTAAAGCCAAATCGTTCCTGACAATAACTCAACATTTTCTACTATCCCAATAATTGTCATAACGATTAGATTTTTTCACAATTGTACTCATTAAACTACACCGTCATAATTCTCCTACACAAACCTTGTAAGGTACCCAACCGTGATACTCCAATAAGCTGATCAAGATTCCCAAACTTTTGATAATCCCAACATTCCAACATGAACTAAGATTCTTGGATTACAATTCACTATAAGTTCTACTAGTTGTAACACTAATCAGTTTTATTTCAACGACAATCATTCCGTTTAAATCAAATTATCTCCAAGGGTTGCAGGTCAAAACCAATTCACCTTCAATTGCTCTTCAAATATCTTGGTACCCAAAATCTCACTACTATCATTTACTAGACCACCACCAACCAGTTGCCATTTTGCACTTTACAATATTTTGCAACATAAGTCTGTTGATCCATTCTCAAAAGGAAGAGGCAAACAAAGAAAAGTTCAGCACACAGGAAAGCGTTACTCCTCGTAGTGAGCAAGAGATCAAGAGAAATAGTCTAATAGTGATGATCACGGAAAACAAAAGGCGAGACTACAGTTGAGGGCACATGTCCCATAAGAAGAGAATTTCAACCCTTAACGAATAACAATAAAACCGTTTTTGAAACTTAAGAAACCTTTCAGCGCAAACGACAGAAAAGTTAAACGCACTTTAATAAGTTGCAAGTTACAAAACTTAACTCCAACCTCAAATACTTCAACTACACTCTATCCTTTAACAAAGAAAATAGTTTTCTTTGATTACAATACTATTCTACCAACTCAGACTAGAAGAGCTTTTAAGTACAAATCACATGAATCACTTAAGAACCAGTAGAACTTTCCAACACATCACTATGCTCGAATCCATTTTTAGCTACCACATAAATCCTAAACTCCAAAAGATCACGAATTCGAAACTCAAAACATTTCATTTAAATGATATCACGAAAGATGATCAAATTACTTTCTTTCTATAAGAATCAATAACACATTCACAATCCACTGCTGACAACCTTACTATAACATGATCAAAGGGGGTGCTTTCCTTTCTTTGGTTGCTCTGAATACGAGGATGGAGTTTCGTCATAAAACTCGCTTGAACAATCGACGTTTAATCAAAAGAGCCGGAAGCAAATTAAATATTGTAAAATAATTTCAACAGCAATAAAATCCAAATATTTTGCATAGTCAGGTAGAGCACAATTTTAGATGAAATTAGAACAAAGATTCATCTCATTTGGAGTTTGTATGCAAAAGTTATTAACATTTTAATTTGCTTCAATTTGGAAATTCCAGGAAATAGAAAAATGTTGACGTCGAAAGCGTATTTTGCTAAGTTTACGCTTTCCAACAGAGAAAGCATATTCTTCTCCGAGTTCTACTGAGTTTTATGCTTTCTAGTAGAGGAAACATATTTTCCTCAGAACTAAAGACGACTTTTTTATTTTTCTGATTTTTATTAACTAACAGTTGGGGTCCACATGTTAGTCCCTCGGTTTTAAAACGTGTTTTAAAACTAGGAATAGTTCATGGTCCCACATGTTAGTGACACATTTACTAAAAATGATTGAAATTAGATTTTTGATTGTCTTTTCGGCTGGTTCCACTTGTCATCCACTCAATACATTTAACCACTATCATTTAGCGTTAACTAAATCCTAATCGATAGTGGGCCCACTAGTCAGAGAGAGAGATGGAAAGCAGCAGAGCTACACGCATGGCCGAGCCCCTTGGTGAGCTTGCCACTGGTGAACAGCACGATGAGCGGCGACGTTGAGCGGCAAAATGGATAGAGGGAAGAAGGGCGAAGCCATGGGTGGTCGTGGCAGTGATAAGGATGGCCAGAGATGGCATTGTGGTGGTGAAGAGTGGCGGAATGCCTCGGGTCCATGATGTACTTCGCATAGAAGGCATCCCCTGGGCTAAAGGAGGGGAGCACTAGGCTCGGTGAGTCCAGGCGATGCTAATGGGCCAGGTGCGTGGTCCTAGGGTCACCGGAGGTGAGCCAGCGGCATGCAACCACAACGACGCCATGGGTGGCTAAGAGGGAAAGTACACTAGAGGCTCGCCCTTGGCGAACTGATGCGCACATAAGGATCAATGACTCACCATGACTACGAGGGTGAAGAAAATGATGCCGGGGAAGGGTTGAGATGGCTTGTCGATGACAAGCAGCGATGTTGCAGAGGAGGTTCACAACGGCAGCTTAACACATCAACAGAGGAGCTACAAGGAGCATCGTGTTAGGTCACTGAGGTGTTAGAGCTGGTATAGGAGGAAGGAATTGGTTCAAGACTCACTGGGTTTCGAAGGAGAACAGAAATGGTGGTGGTGGCCATGACAGAGGAACATGGCGCTATGCTCGAATTCTTTGCAAATCTACCTACATTGAGTGAGGGAAAAAGCATCAGTGGGGTATGGAACACACTGTGACGCTCTCGGGTGGAGCTTGAACTCACTGAAGCAACGGGAACACATTGGCGAGTTTGAGTGCACGCCAGAGCTGAGGACGAAGACGGGCGTGATTGAGCTACAAGGTTTTTGGGGCTGCATTAAGCATGGAGGAGTGAGTGATGCATGAGGATCAAGATGATGCGGACGTCGTAGGTGATGAAGCTCACCAGAGCGGCAATGGTGCGCAGGTGTGCTCACTGGCATCAAGAACGACACATACGTTCCCACGAAACGAAGAAGCTATGAGGCTCGGGTTAGCACGAAATGGAACGTGGGCGAGCTAAGGATTTCAGTGTGCACGCTAGGGCTTAAATACCTAGGACAAATGCATGAGAAAAATGGCGAGACGCCGGTGGCAACACGAGAAACTCACGGTCAGCTCTGGGTCACTCCCCCAGCGCGGGATATACTCACCATGAATGAGGTGGGTAGCATGAGCGGAAGTTGGTGGAGGTGACAGGGTAGCTAGGCGCAAAAGTGTGGGCAGTGAGAGGAACCAACAGGCGAGTGGCGAAGTTGGCAAGGGCGCTCTGGTGTGCTGGCACGTGTGTGTGGGCGAAGGCGAGGTGGAAGACAAGCGCTGATGTGGACATCCTTAGCTACGCTGTTCCCTATAGTGTTTTCAATTCAACAAGTACCTCAGAACAACATGAGATTACTAAAAGAGTTGAAGAACAAGAGAAGCTTCTGGG
The DNA here is from genome assembly GCA_036346405.1 of Phyllostachys edulis. Lineage (NCBI taxonomy): Eukaryota > Viridiplantae > Streptophyta > Magnoliopsida > Poales > Poaceae > Phyllostachys > Phyllostachys edulis. Next base: position 144,420 of record JAYEVD010000574.1, read on the forward strand.
TGAAGCTTGTGCAAAGAAGCTTAACCAACAGGTGAATCTGTTCCATGAATTTCCTTTAAGTTTAATTGAGAATATTATACTACCTAATAGCGAGTCATCGCTTATTGTTAGGTTTGAAGGAGATACTTTATGTGAATATCAAGAAAACGATGCTTCTCGGGGTGTTTTGATGCTCACAAAAATAGCATACAGCCTATGGGACGCATGGAAGGTATATATTGAGTAGGAGTTCTAATTCTGAAATAGAGTAGGAGTAGGGCCTCTTGGCCAGCCATAAGGTGGAGAAGGGCACTATATATTGAGGGGTAGACCCCCATTGTGTCCTCAGACCACGATTAAAGATTTTGATTGCTTTTTGCATCAACGCTTGATTCTTCCAAGTAGTTTGGTGAAGGCCAACGACTTGAAGCGGAATAGGGCATTTTCTTCTAAAGACCGTTCTGTCTTTTCGTTGGGAATTGAGGGATCGGTAAAACTCCTCTTGGTGGTCGGGTGGAGTACACGTGAGATTGGGCGAATTAAAGAGTTGCAAGTTCATGCATTGGCATCGGGTGAGCAACTACTATTTGTCAAGTCAAACGTGCAAGTTATCTTCGATCCTACGTCGAGAAGATTGGGACCCCCCGTATCATCTTGGTATCAGAGCTCCGTTCACTTGGTAGGATCTTTATCTAGTTATCTAAATTTTATTTTTTTCCTATACATGAAAAAGCCATACAAAAAAATTCTATCAGCCGTAGTATTTAATTTGTTATTCTAGTGAGTTTTGTTAAGTTTTTGTCCGTTAGAATCAAGTTTAGTTTGCTGATCTTGAATTCTTTTGCGTTGCTTTTTACTTGAGCCTAGTTTGATCTTATTTTTTAGTTGTGTTTATACAAAAAAAAAATTAACACAAAAAGAAGTGAGACATCAATTTATCCTTTGTGAACCTTTCAATCCTTTTGCGAATACTTTGAACCTATTTAAGACTAGCTAAATCGTTGCTTAGGGCTGCATATTAATATTTTTGTTCTTGCAATTGTTCAAGGATCAAAAGGTGGGAAAGAAATTTTGCTCATTTTGGTAGAACAAAATTTAATTTGTAGTTTAAGAAAAAAGGGAAGGAAAAGAGAAGAAAAAAAAAGAAAAGAGAGAAAAGAAAAGGAAAAGAAAGTGCAAAGCCGAACCATAAACTTGAGCAAAAAAAAAAAAACAACCCCCACTCATTCTTAATTCAATTGTTAGAATATCAATATTTTGTGCAATCTTGTGCCCTAGTTTCATTATTTGCAACTAGCTAGCGTCTTTCTATAATTTGTGCAATATGAGCTATTTTGTTCTTCACTTATATCTTACATAGCTCATTCCTTGATTGCTGATATGAATTTAGTTTGATTGCTAATTAATTGATTATTTTGGGTTATATGTGATGATGGTTATTGTTGAGAGGTTGAGGTCGTGGTTGTGGCCCTAGGCTTTTGTGGATATCATGGGGATATGCTCATGATCTTAGGGTGATGGTACAATTGGCAATGGCGTTGAAGGCTTGTCGAATCATAGGTTTTCGGCGAAGTTCAAACTCTTTGTCGAGACAAGTGGCGGTCGATCGGCCTGTGGTGGTCTGACCGCTAGCGAAGGCGTCGACCGACTTTGGGAAATCGGTCAGACCGGCCATTATGAGATGTTAGATTTTGGAGCTGGGCCAAAAATAGAGGGTGTAGGTAAGAGAGGAGATTCTACTACCCTTGGTCTCATATTTTTTGGAGCTTCCAGGCAAAAGTTCTATTGGTTTGAAAATTCCAGTAGGTTTCGGATTTCCAGGAAGGAAATTTGGCTAAGTCGGTGGCGGTCGAGACCGACCAACAGTGTGGTCGAGACCGGCCAATAATCGGGAAGCCAAAGTGGCGGTCTGACTGGTTTTGGTTTGTTCTTTGGTCAACTCGGTGGCGATGATTGCTTGGTTAGATCATATTCATGGGTTTCATGGCATATGTGTTACATGATGCATGTTTTGACTAACATGGGTCAAGTTGTGAAGAGCTTGTTCCTGGAATCGATTTCTTTGCGTATTGTTGTGTAGATTGCTTGGAGGTCAATGACGGTCAACGGCGAGAATGATCGGGACTAAGCTTGGAGAGCTGAGATCCAGAACGATCGGGATGCCGGGTGAGGTCAATGGAGTCAAGCATGGCGCAAGAGGGACAAAGGTGACCGAACGGGCAATTCGGTGCAACGGGTTGGATTAAGCGATGTGGGGGTCGGTGCAAGTGCCATGGTGGTTTCGGTGGGAGCCAGATGGAAGAGACTTGCTGACATGATGAGAGCCGTTGGATCAACCTACACGTGGCGAAGCATGGAGATGCTTCACAAAGTTGGGACTCGGTCTTTGCAAAAAGATCAAGAAGGGGTATTTTGGTAATTTTACCAAATATCGTTTTGGTGACCTTTTGCCAACCCGCATGGTATAAATACCCAAAATTTCAATTTCAGAGAAAATTTAAAAATTATTTATTTTTGTGGAAATTTTGAAATTTTTAAAACTTTTCTTAATTAGTTATAGCTAAAACAAATTTAAGCGCAAAAGCTATTATCAAGTTTAAGTTGGAAATAATTTGATTAAGTCCAAAATACCTCTAAGAATTTATGAGAATTTTTCGAATTTTTGGAATTATTTTGCTATATTCTAAAGTGAAATGAATTAAACTGAATATTTAAAATAGAAAAGGAAAAGAAAATCAAAAAAGCAGTGCTTGGGCCAAACTTGGTCGGCCCATTTTAAATCACAAGACGCTGCCTTGGCTTGGCCCACCTTCTCGCACCCATCTCCTCTCTCGTGGACTGGTTGGATTACAATCCAACGGTCCTCACGCAAACACGCCACCCACGCCTTTCAACCACTCGATCTCAATCCAATGCCCATGACCCTTCTTCTTCCCGTCCCGTCTTCCTCATGGCAGCGCCATTCACGCCATTAAAGGCCGCCGAAGCTCCACTACCCCGCTGAATCCCTTCCCTCTCCACTCACGTTTACTCGCGTTTAAGTCGCCTATCAATGCCGCACCCGTCGCTCACCCTTCCCTTCTTCGCACGATTCTTTGAAGCGGCCGCATGCCATAAATGCCGCCTTGCCGTTGTGCCCGATCCTCTCCTCTCCTCCATCGACCCCTATATAAGAGAGCATCGGAAGCCCTTCTCTTGCCGAGCCGAGCCCTTGCTCGCCTTCCTCTTTTCCTCTATTCGCTTTGAATTTCAAGCTCCTTCGCGCCACCGGCAGGTATTTCTTCAATTCGGCGAGGTCACGCCCGCTTCGGCCCCGTCGTCTTCGACTACGGCATCGCAGCACCACCGCCGTGCCCGTGCGCGCACTCACCCGAGCCCAAGACACCCGGAACCACCGCGCCACCGTGAGCCCGACACCGCCGCAAGACAACTCCTCGTCATGGCGACCCGCTTGAGCCCTAGTGCCGCCGTGGTGAGCATCTTTATCACCATCGCCTCCTCTCTCGTTTGATGTCATCCATTCCCCTCGCCGGAGCCCCTAACGACGGCGAGCTCGCCACCGAGCGCCACCTCGCTGCGTGTTTCGTGGCATCGCCAGCGTGGCGCCACCTCATCTCCACGCAACCGCCACGTCACCACATTTGCCCACATGGCGCTTAGTCGTGGCGTCGTGTACGGTTCACCATCTTCCCGATCCATTGGTTGGGTAGAATTGGTCTCTAGTGAACCGTGTCTATGACACGAGGCCCCACTCGTCGAAAAATTCTTTTAATTCATTTAAATCCCGAAAATCATCGCTGACGTCATCATGCTAATATTTAGAATTTTCTTTAGAAAAATAATTCGGGAAATTGATTTAAATAATGATTTAGTTTAAAATTTGTAAAATTCATAACTTTTGCATTATAACTCCAAATTAGATGATTCAAGTTGCTAAAATTTTAGAAAATTATTGTCTAACTAAATAAAATATAATAATTCAATTTAGAGTTCATTTTAGTTCTGTTTTAGAATTTAGAATTCTTTTAAATATCAAATTTAGGTTAAAATTTGTAAAATCCATATCATTTGAATTCTAACTTCAAAAATTAGTGAAATAAATTTCTAAAATCTATTAAAATGATTTTATAGCTGTTTAAAATGATATTATATTATTTGGTCTCAGCTTAATTTGTGCATTTGAGTTCTATTTGAATTTCATTTGATTTATTTTATTTTCACGTTTAGACTACTGCGATTATTCGGGGAAATTGATACTCCTCAAGACTTAGATTTTCCAGATCGCAACGAAGGCAAGTTATACTTTGACCATTTTGCCCCTATTATTTTAAAGTTAATTAAATTAAAATTTTAAATTATTAAATGCATGCATAATTTTATTCAAGTATTTCAAATTCTGTTTAAATAATTAGTTATTCCTATTATCCTTGTATGCCAAATTTTGGATGTTGCCATGTCATTCCTTTGTCACTTTAGATAAATTATTATGTTTAATAATCAAATGCTTCATAAATACTTAGACCATGATTTATGTTTTTGGGAGAATTTTAGCCAACTCAATAAAATTTGCTGAAAATTAAAACTATGGTATTGTTTTACCATAGAGAATTTGTAAAGATGGTTTTATAGAAATAAAATCAAAAGGGTTTGGACTTGGGCAAAAGGATGAATGGTGGGTGCGGGTTTATGCACGGGCTTAGTCTGGTTAAGATTAAGACCCAGGGTTTAAATTGAATGACGCCCAAGTCAATTGAGGACCGGTCTTTGAGCGCATTTTGTTATGCCTTATCGTACAACCACATGTCCTGTATGGGCAGGACCTGGCTTAATAATTTGTAATACCTCTTAGTTATTTGTGCTATGTTGTATGTATGGGTGTCGGATAGACAGTTTTCCCATCTGGCGCAAGAGGGTTTTTGAGGACTGGTCACCCAATAGAAGCGAAACCTTAGCTGCACGAGTACTTTGAGGTAGAACATTGTAATGACCTTGTGATGTTTGCTCACACACGCCTTAGGAAGCGTGGATTGGCCGACACAAAGAGTATAATATCTCGTGTGGGTAAAGTTGTACAAACTCTGCAGAGTAGAAACTATTGAATAAGCGCGTCCGGTCATGGACATGCTAGCAAAGCCACTCGAGAGTTAGTTTTGTTTTTGGTTTTAAAAGTGATTTCAACAGATAATTTCGGGATGGATAGTCCTGTGGGAAAATTAGGCGGGTAGCCATTGTGATTGGAGGATATCCATCATCTTTTATGGAGGTTATCCACAATAAACTATTGTCATTTAAAATGGTGATTTAGATTATTGTATGAAATGGCTTTGTAATCTAATATGATTATTTAAATTAAAAGCCGCCGCCGAAAATAACCTTGCCAATATCCTTTGTCTACCTTATGCATGCATATCAATTCCATATTGGTGTAACTTGCAGCACGGTAGTAGTGCTCACTCTTGCTTTGAATAATCTTTATTCAGAGAAGATATCTACCGGGACGGTGAGGATCTTGGCGCCTAGGTTGCGCTTCTGCAGCGATTGCCCGTGGCGTAATCGTTGGGTCTACTACTATTATTTCGCTTCATTGTGTTTTACTTTATTTGGCCTCGGGCCCTTTGTAATAAACTCTGAATAAATATTAATAAAATCGTGATATGTTTTGATTATCACTTTTGTTTGACTGTACATTAGCTATCCCGACTAATGTATGAACACAGAGAATTCGGGATCCTTCGCTCCGGGTTCGACAAAAGTGGTATCGAGCCATATCATCAGAGGTCGTGGCCTTAGAATCGCCTTAAGGATTTATTTCTCAAAAATTAAAAATATTTTGAGTCTATCCAAGAGTCTTCTCAACATTTCTTTTTAAAATGGTTATCAACTCATCTTATTCTCTAAATTGTAGATGGTGAACAACCAACCCGGATTTCCCATGGAATTTTCACGGACATCGGGCGCACTCCTATGGAAGATGATGCAACACCTAGGCTACAACCAGAGACCAACTTATCAAGGGTACATGTATAAGCGGAAACCAAGAGCGTTGGAGACTTGAAGTAGTCCTCACGCCAATCTTCAACCAAACACAAACCACCACATCTTGACGCCCCAATGAGACGCGATAATTTCGCTGATGGACTTCAGGACGCAGCTAGAGAAGCAACACGTCGCCTCCGCCATATTTACAACAATCATTTTGAAGACTCCGAGTTCCACTACCACCCCATGCACATTCCGACTCGGCTTGATAGTACCTTTCGTTCAGCTGAGAACGAGGACTCTCCTGAACTTACTCACCAAGTGGACCTGTCTAAGGCAATGGATTATGCCTACGGAAACACTCTGGATGAACTGCGTAATACTCGTAAACGACTGCTAGATGCAGAAGAAAGGTTGAAAGCTGCAGAAGAAGAGCTCGCTACCTACAACATGGCGCAAGAGGGACAAAGGTGACCGAACGGGCAATTCGGTGCAACGGGTTGGATTAAGCGATGTGGGGGTCGGTGCAAGTGCCATGGTGGTTTCGGTGGGAGCCAGATGGAAGAGACTTGCTGACATGATGAGAGCCGTTGGATCAACCTACACGTGGCGAAGCATGGAGATGCTTCACAAAGTTGGGACTCGGTCTTTGCAAAAAGATCGAGAAGGGGTATTTTGGTAATTTTTACCAAATATCGTTTTGGTGACCTTTTGCCAACCCGCAGCGCAAGACGGCGCATGATGAAGCGGATTAGGTCAAGTGGAGATGAAGACGGCGCTTTAAAATACGTGCGTATGTAACCCGTTTGTTGTGGGCCTTAACGGGAGCCCATTAGGGTTAACTCTTCTAGAAGGTTTAGCCTCCACTATAAATACAGGAGGGAGATGGCTGCACCCCCTTCAACCCTTTCATTATTGAAAACCCTAGTTTTGCTTTTGTGCTTGGGGAGAAGATAGTTGGAGGTTAGGGTTCTAGAGAGTTGGATTTGATTTCGTGCTCATGTATTGAGTCTTTATCCTCCTTGATGGAGTGGCGTAAACCAATATCATATCAAAATCAATCCAAGGAAAGTTTCCTCAAGATGAGTCTATTTGCTTTCCTTCTCTCTATTTGGTGATTTTGAGTATTTCTTTGATCCGTGAGTTTTTACTTGGTTTCTTGCCTTGATCTAACTTGCTGTGACATGTGGGAACCCATCTAGGATCATCTTGATCATCAATCACCCACGAGCAAGTCTTTAGATTATATTTCGATTTTGACTCAGTTTTGGAGCACCCTTCGTTCAAACTGAAAAAGATAGGAACTTTGGCATGGATCTCTGCGATCCTTGATTAGAATAGGTTCTTAATATCTTTTAGAATGTGTGGTTCAAGTTTCGTGGAGTTTGGACATGAGAATCAAAAGTTAGATCGATTTGAGCTTTGAGTTTTCAGGCTGTTCTTCTGTTCTGGACAAAATCGGTCAGACCGAAGTTTTAACGTCGGTCAAACCGCCCTCCGGTCTGACCGCCCCTTAGGGTTTGAACCTCGTTTGATATTTTGCTTTGGGGATTTTGGTTTGGATTCAATACAAGTCTTCCGTTGTACTTGTAGATTGATCTTCATAGCTTCTATAGCTACTGGAGTGAAATTGGTGTTGAATCTGACCTAAGTGAAAAAGTGAGCGTGCTCCTATTCACCCCCCCTCTAGTCGCCTTTTCGGTCCGACAAGTGGTATCAGAGTCGGTTAGTTCAATCTTGATCTTAACCGGTCACTGAACTTGGCGATGGATAAGTACTCGACTAAGCCGCATGTCTTCGATGGGCTCGACTATGCCTATTGGAAGAATCGCATGCGAGTCTTCCTTGAGAGTGAAAGACAAGCTATATGGGAGGTTGTTTGAGCCCCACTCATTTTGTCTAAAGTTTCTTTGCCGGCTTCAGCAACCCTCTTGGCTAACAACAACAAGGCAAAGAACCTTCTATATACTGGGCTTGGTAGACAGGAGTACGATAGGATTTGCAACCTTGAGACCGCACATGAGATTTGGCACACCCTCGAAACTTACCATGAGGGATCGTCCCAGATCAAGCAAGTGCGCCAAATGGTCTACAAGCGAGAGTATAACAAGTTCGAGATGCGTCCTGGTAAGAGCATCGATGACGTTTTACTCACTTTAACAAGGTGATTAATGAGATGAGAGCTGTTGACATTGAGTACTATCAATCTGAGAATGCCACCCACCTCTTGGCTACAATCAACACCAGGGAGTGGGAGATCAAGGCTACTGCCAATGAGGAGAACGTTGATCTCTCTACTCTCACTTTGGAGCTGCTTTATAGCAAGCTCAAAACTCATGAGATCAAGAGAGGTAGCCTTCCTAAGAAGGATAACATGGCTTTGGTGGCTGATCCTCTCAATGGGACTTGACGAGGATATAATAATCCTCATTTTATCTTTTATCTATAATTCTTATTATAGGTAAATATGACGTCATGTGGACCCTGAGTATACCCCTTAATGTTATGAGGGAAGAGCCTAATGGGCAAGGTAGTTAGGATCGCGATCCAAGTCTTAAAGTCTTACGACTCTACGAACCCACGACAGCTTGTCGATCCAAGTCTTACTGCCGATCCGATCCTACTCAAGGTCGGTAGGATCGCGATCCTACTCTTAGAGTCTTACGGTTCTCTGAACCCACGACGACTGTCGATCCAAATCTCCTTGTCGATCCTACTCGTAGAGACTTAGGGCAATTTTTTTAGAGGCGAGTTTTGTCGATATTTTGTTTTAGAGCAAAATTTGTTGATATTAATTTCGAGGATGAAACTATAAATAAACAAGGAGCATGCGAAATATTGTATCGGTGTGGTAATGCTAGTACAAATATCTATATTATGGCATGAACAATCTTGAGCTTGATAATGATAAGCTATTTTTATTCTGGAGTATGTCTAGCTACTTTTAAGGAACATGCAAGTGGTAAACCATATAACAATCATACAAACTTATAGTATAGATGTTAAATATGTGTATTTTTTACAAATCCGTAGAATCGCCGATTCTACGATTCGATACTACGATTCGATCCTACCGGAGGCAAATCGATCCGACTCGGGATCTCGACTCTGACTACCTTGCTAATGGGTGGTCGTAAGTTCTTCTCGACCACCCCCATAGTCGTAAGTTATGCTACGACTATCCCATAGTCGTAAGTCTTGCTCGACTATCTCATAGTCGAGGTTCTTCTACGACTAGGTCACCTCGACCACCTTATGATCAATTAAACCTCTGCAGACAAGCGAGGCCTTATTGATTAAGGGATTCAAACATCATCATCTGTTGTTACTCAAGTAATGGCACGTAATACTCCATTATCTACGGTATATAGTGTTGAGCAACGTGGAGGGGTTAATACACCGGTGATTATTACCAATGTGCGTCCGTTACGGGATGTGATGAGGCACCGCTTCACCTGGAGTAACTGCCGCTCCTTCACGTACTATAAAAAGGCGCAATAATCGAGAAAGGAAGGCGGGGCAATCGGGCCATCAGAATACAAGCACTATCTGTAATAGTCTTAGTTTTTCCCGATTGTTGAGTAATATACTCAATACCATACACACAGGGAATAGGGTTCTTATTCTCTCCTGAGAAGGCCTCGAACACGTATAAAAATTCCGTGTCAATCTCTCGTGATTCCATTCTAGGAGACCCCGAATCAAACAATCTTTACGTAAGTTTGGTTCTAAAACACCGGCAGTTGGCGCCGACCATGGGGATCTTAGGTAATCTCTTGTCAACATTCTCTCTGTTTTTCCAAATCTCATGCATTCATGGCGGAGAATGGAGCGAGGAGAACCGGTTCGACTTAGCAGATTATGCAGACGTCGACATGGATGCGGTTTCGATTATGAGCCAAGTGATGACTCATCCGATGGTATGCCGCCCTCGGTGATCTTCCCACGATCCGAGGAGACAATGCGCGTGATGGAGTTGAGGAGGATCCTTATCCCCCTGTGATGCGTCCGAGAGAGGAATCTACCCTCTCAAAGGACAAGGGTCAATTTGACCAGACAACAAGAGTTTTTCCTCGAAGTGTCCGAGTCCCCCGAGACGCAGTCGACTTAGTGAGGCAAGCTCTGGAAGCCACAATTAGGGACTTCACTAGCATCTCGTAATCATCTCTCCGGATGATATCGAGACAATGAGGATCAAGCATGCTTTTCCCGCAAATTCGACCATCTCTCATGAGTCATACTGCCGACGGAGACAGTTATAACTGGACTTCCCTACATGGAGGGGATTACTCCAAGTCGCCAGATGGTGTCTCGGCGACTCCTCAAGCGGGGAGGCCTCGGCGCAAGTGAGAATCATCAACGGAGGTCTTCGTCCTTCCCTCGGATCAAGGTCACTCTCCTAGAGACCGAGATGGAGACTCTCCCGTAAAATCACACTGCGCCCCTCGTGGTAATGGCCAGACACCACCATGGCGGACACGACCAATGCCTTCATGAACGCCAGGAAATCCTCGACATTCTCACGCTTCATTGAGGCAATCTCAAGAGTCTGACATGGAAAATCTTGAGGCAATTCGAAGGAAGAAGATTGAAGCTCAGAAGAATTTGCCTGGGCGCATTCAATATCAATCAGAGGAAGCTCAAGAACTCCAGTACATCAATGACTTGCTCGAGAATCCAACTCAAGAGCTAACCCGAGCGCCAGGCTATGACCTCTTCGTTGAAGAGATTGCACAAAGGCTTCGGAATACGATGGCAAGACTGGAAGCACCTCGCCGACATCATTCAGGAAGTCATAGCCATACGACTTCTTCGCCTACTGATCGATCGAACATATCACGCTGAAGGAATCGGCGCAGCGATGAAGTCGTGTCGATCTCCTACGGAGAAATGTCTTCAAATGACCGATGATCAACAAGTTCTTCGGAGAGGTGATCGCTCACCACTCCGACATGGAAATCTGCAGCAGCAGATGAACTACGAGGAGGATTCCCCTCGTAGGACCGAGACCTATCATAGGTCGGGTCAACTCACATCGCATCGTCGAAAGTACGACCACCGATGATATTAACCCTTCTTTCTCGCAAAGGAGGCGTCAAGAAGTCATTCTTGGATGTCGGGCATTCTCGCCGGATCTCCGAAATGCTTGCCACCTCGATTTGACCGGTGAACATGGAGAAGTTTGATGGTTCCCAAAATCCCATCGAATTCCTTCAAATCTACTGGCAGCCGTCCGAAGCAAAGCAGGAGGAGGAGCGTGTAATGGCAAATTACCTTCCAACTGTGCTCGAAGGATCCGCTCGATCGTGGTTACTGAACCAACCACTCGAGTCGATTTACTCTTGGCAACACCTCTGCGACCTTCTACTGGCAAATTTCCAAGGCACTTACAATCGCCCTGGAAAGGAGGATGACTTGCACCGGATGAGACAGAACGACAACGAGACCTTGCGCCAATTCATCAAGCGCTTTAGTCAGGTTCGTAACTCAATTCCGGAAGTTTCTGATTCATCTGTCATCAGGGCATTCAAGCAGGGAGTCCGTAGTAGAAGAATAACAGAAGACATTGCTTTAAACCCACCTATACATTCTGCGAACTCTTGAGATGGTGATCGACACGCCATCGCCTCGAGGCGGTCGAGTGGAACAATGCAATAGATCGAAGACAATACCTCTCGAGAGCCGAGCAATATTGGTAAGAAGAAGGATAAAAAAGCATAAAAAGTCCAAGAACAAGGCGAAGTGTCAAAAACCCCAAGCCAGCGGTTCCAAGGAGGTATTGGCTGTGAATGATAAAGAGCCACGCACATCCAAGCCGCACTCCGACAGAGGCAAAGGTAAGCACCCCGATCGGAAAAATGATAAGCCTAGGTGGTGTCCTTTCCATAAAAAGGAAGGGCATGACCTTCGCAACTGCCGGGTCTTCCAACGAAAGCTTGAAGACTACTACAACGGCAAAGGACCACTTCCCACTCTCGAACAGGACAAGAAGAGAGGTGGCCCTGTGACGTGCTATGAGTGTGGAGAGCTATATCATATCTGGGCAAACTGCCCCAAGTTGAAAGGTAAGAGCAACCACAAGGAGGAAAAGCCAGCTTGGAAGAAACCTCAAGGGAACAAGCCCAAGTACAATGCTGCCAAGCTCATGAAGGCCGCTCCCTGAGTCCTTGCCACTTTTGGAGAGCAATCCATGAGCGATGTGGACTCCGGGAGCGAGGAGGACAAGGAGGAGGAGCTCCCTCAAGACAAGAAAGGGAAGGCCAAGGACTTCACCAGCATGTGCTTCATGGCAGACATCGTCGACATCAATGACAACGATGAGGTACCTCCTTCCTATGATGTTCTTTCTGCTAGATGCGACGACATGTTTGAGCAACTCATGAGTTAGGATAAGGCCTTAGAGTTTACCATGGCTAGGAACAAGGACTTAGAGTCATAAGTAGATAATTTAACATTAGAACTTACAAATGCTAAGACTCTTGAATCTGATGAATGTTCCTCTTGCCATGCTTTCCATTCTGAATTTGCTAAACTACAAACTGCTCATGATATTGCTTTGCATCAACTTGAAAATGCTAAGACTGAGCTAATTGATGTTAAATCTGCTCCCTATGAAAAATGTTTAGAGTCTAGCAAGTTGGATGCTTCTAGTAATGTTAAATCTAGCTTTTGCTCTTTCTACATAGAATGTGAACATGAAGTTAAGGACATTTTAGAAGTAGTTAGAGCCAAATATGCCAAGCTTAAGGACACAATTGAGTCTACACCTTGTGCCTCATGTGCAGCCTATAAGCTTGAAGTTGCTCATCTTAAGGAGAAACATGCTAGAGCCATTGTGAATCATGTGTCAACGTTGGAAAAGAAAATGCTTATCTTAAGGACACATTAGAGAAATTCTCTAAAGGTAAGAAACAGCTAAACATGATTCTGGACACATCTAAGACTCCTTATAAGAAGCAAGGTTTAACTCTGCCCAGGACACATCCAAGTCTAATGTCATTCAGGTCTTGGAAAATAGTTTAGTTGAATTCAAAACCCAACCTGCAAAAAGTGTTTTTAAATCTGCAGGGTTTGTCCAACATTCTTTTGAGTCAAAAGGTGCTTCTCCTAGTGGTGCCAAATACCATTGCACCTATTGCAAGAAGAGTTGATATTTGGTTGAGTTACATTGGCGTGAGGTTGAAAAATGCTAGGAAAAATATTGCTAGAATTTTATCTCATCAACCTAGAGCTTTTATGAGACATGGTCACTTAGAAAATAAGAAACCTAGACTAGATTTATTTTACATGCTCATCATGTTCCTAGACAGGATGCTTCTCATGTTAAAGTAACCATTGCTCATAATAGAACTCCTAATAAAATCAAGGACATCATACGCTGCATACTACTCATGAGACGTGTGTCTCATCTTGGGTTCCCAAGTCGCTTTTAACTAACCCTAGTATTGAGATACATCGTTCTTTTGTGCCTTGATTTTCGGGATCGCCATGAAGGAGGAAGAACACGTGGCTCGTCGACTCATTATTCACGCCACATGACCGGAGACTCAAGATGGTTCACTTCCTTCACGCTGATCGACGGGTGATGACTTCATCACCATTGGAGATGATACACAAGGCGAATTGAAGGCAGGATCAATAAAGGTGAATGTGATTCATCTTGAAGGGCGTTGCCCTTGTGGACAAGCTAAGGTACAACTTGCTTTCTGCATTCGCGACTTCTTAATGATGGCTCTGAATCTCGTTTTAAGAAAAATGCATCGTGTGTGCTTGATTCTGTTTGGTGAGCTTGTTTTTGGGATTTCTAGAGTTGGTAGAATCTTTGGAGCTGATTTTTCAGAATCTCTTCTTGGATCTCTCAAATGTTTAATTGCATCTTCTTCTGATATCTGGCTTTGGCACCGACGTTTGGGGCACATTGGTTTTTATCATCTGACACGAGTTAGCGGCCTTGATCTCATGACAGGTTTGCCTAAACTCAAAGCTGTCAAGGGTGCTGTATGTGCACCCTATAGACATGGCAAGCAAGTTGCCGCCTCACACCCTTCATTGACTATGGTCATGACTGACGGACCGGGACAGTTGCTTCACATGGATACTGTTGGTCCTGCTAGGGTTCGGTCAGTCGGTAGCAAATGGTACATTCTTGTCATAGTCGATGATTTTTTGAGGTACTCTTGGGTGTTCTTTCTTGCTTCGAAGGATGAGGCTTTTGATCATTTTCATGATTTGTTCTTCGTTTGGCTTCTGAACTTCCTGGTGTCTTGAGAGCGATCCGTAGTGACAATGGCACGGAGTTCAAGAATGCTTCTTTTGCCTCTTTTTGTGCTGAGCGTGGTATTGAGCATCAGTTCTCTTCTCTACACGTCCCTCAACAAAATGGCATTGTGGAAAGGAAGAACAGAACCTTAGACGAGATAGCTAGGACGATACTAGATGAGTATAGCACACCGAGGAGGTTTTGGGCCGAAGCTATTGCTACAACTTGCCATATTTCAAACCGTGTCTTTTTGAGACCGTCTTTGGGCAAGACTTCTTATGAGCTTCGATTTGGCAGAAAACCCTTTGTTTCGCATTTTCGAGTCTTTGGATCGAAGTGTTTCATTTTGAAAATAGGAAAACTAGATAAATTTGAATCAATGACTTGTGATGGTTTATTTCTGGGTTATCTTGCTCATTCGAGGGGTTTTCGGGTTTTAATGTTGAAACTAACATTGTCCAGAGACATGCAATGTCACTTTTGATGAGACTAGCCCTAGAGCTAGATCCGATGTTTCTGTGACTTCTGGTGTGAGAGCATTTTTGTTGAAGAAGATGAGGATGAACTTGATATCGCTCCTCCACATTGCTAATGTTCTGTGCAAAGTGCCCAAGCTCGAGAACACCTTCTGTTGCTTCACCTCCAATTGAGGCTCCTGCTACGACTTCTTCATCAGCAGTACCTGCGGAGGTCGAGGAGACACTATCTCTCCCAAGCGCTCCTTTGCACATTCAGAAGCAACACCCTCCGGATCAGATGATTGGTAATCTCCATGAGCGAGTCACTCGCTCCAGGTATCATGATCCAAGTCTTTTCTCTCACTCTGCATTTGTAGCTTCTTTTGAACCCAAAGATATATCACATGCTTTATCTGATGCTAGTTGGGTCAATACCATGCATGAGGAGTTAGAGGATTTTAAAAGAAATAAAGTTTGGAACCTTGTAGAATCTCCTAGTGGTCATAATGTTATAGGAACCCATTGGGTGTTCAAAAATAAACAAAATAAGGATGGTTCTGTGGTTCGAAACAAGGCTAGATTGGTAGCTCAAGGCTTTAGCCAGGTTGAGGGGTTAGATTCTCTTGTTGCTAGATTACAAGCCATTCGCATTCTGCTTGCATTCGCTGCTTCTAAGGGCTTTTGATTATTTCAAATGGATGTCAAAAGTGCCTTTTTGAATGGTTTTATAGAGGAGAAAGTTTATGTTAGGCAACCCCCTGACTTTGAGAATCCCAACCATCCTAATCGTGTTTTTGAGCTATCCAAAGCCTTGTATGGTCTTAAACAAGCCCCTAGAGCCTGGTATGATAGACTTAAGACCTTTCTGCTTAAGAATGATTTTGAAATGGGAAAAGTTGATAAGACTCTTTTCATTCTTAGGCATGGCAATGACTTCCTGTTTGTTCAGATTTATGTTGATGATATTATCTTTGGTGTTTCCTCTAATGCTCTTGTTTCCAGTTTTTCTGAGACCATGTCCAGGGAATTTGAGATGAGCATGATGGGAGAACTCAATTACTTTCTAGGGCTACAATTCAAGGTCGCGAGGAAGGATCTTCATCCATCAAACGAAATACACCAAGGATTTGCTCAAGCGTTTTGAGATGGGTGACTGCAAACCGATTGCCACTCCCATGGCAACTTCGACTGTTTTGGATCTAGATGAGGAAGGAGAAGCCGTGGATCAACAAGAGTACCACAGATGATCAACTCCCTTCTATACCGACGGCCTCAAGACAGGACATCCACTTGATGCCGCCTCTGGCGAGGTTTCAGTGTCACCGAGGACTTCACATCGCAAGCCGTTAAGCGCATCTTCAGGTATTTACATTCTACCTTCCAGTATGGCATTTGGTTTTCCTGCTCGTCTTCTCTGTCCATTCGAGGGTTTTCTGATTCTAATTTTGCGGGCTGCCGGCTAGATAGGAAGAGTACCTCTAGCACTTGTCATTTCTTAGGCACTTCTCTTGTCTCTTGGTCGTCTAGGAAGCAGTCCTTTGTTGCACAATGCAATCAAGTTGAATATGTAGCTGCTTTGCTAGTTGTCAGAGTCGATTTTGTGGATGATGTTCACTCTTAAGGACTTTGGGTTAAACTTTGCTAGTGTTCTTCTTTTCTGTGATAACACTTCTGCTATCAACATTGCTAAAAACCCTGTGCAACATTCTAGGACCAAGCACATAGACATTCGCTATCACTTCCTTAGAGACCATGTTGAGAAGGGTGATATTGTGCTGCATTTTGTGGAGTCCGAGGCTCAGTTAGCTGATATCCTCATCAAGCCTTTAGACCCAATAAGGTTTGCCACCTTGAGAAGTAAGTTAGGGGTAATTTATCCCTATGGGTTGGTTTGAGGGGGAGTTGGATCTTTTCTGATCTTACCTTGTTCATCCGATCTTTCCTTGATCTTTTTGATCCTTTTTATCTCTTGCATCTCATTGTATCATATTGCATTCATATGAAAAACACAAAAGATGCATTGTAATATAAGCTTTTCTACTTATCTTTTAAAATTGATGAAGCTTTGCTTATTACCCTTTGGAGCTTTAGTATTTCAATTCTTGCTCAATGACATGTCTAGTTCTTTGACTTGCTAGAATTATCATGCTTTCACATGTGTAGCTAAGTCTTTGCTGTATGAGCTAGAACTTTAAGACAACTCGAACTAAAAAAAACTACAATTTGTGGATGTTTTAGTTAGTTGCACAATAGTGCTCCTTTTGTGACACTGGCCCTGTCAAAATTACTGCGTTAACTCTTGAATCTAAAATTGATCATTACTTGAGCTTCTTGTGCTTCTGAGAATCTAAAACTGCTCATGTGCAAAATGAAAAAAATAATAATTTCAAGATTGTCTTATGCTTAAATTGTGCCAAACTATTCTTACGAGACTGCATGTCACAGACAAGAACTTGGAGATAGTTTGATGATCCAGACGATCTCATGGGGACTACTTGTCAAAACTAACATGAACCTCAAGATTTTTTCACCCTGGTAGAAGCTTAGGAAGAGTTTGTGGATGGCTCCTAGTCCAGGATCTTCTTCACTAAAATATACCTTTAATCAATTTCTGGTCGAAGCTTAGGAAGAGTTTGTGGATGGCTCCTAGTCTAGGATCTTTTCACTAAGTTAGACCAATAGTCAACTTCAATATTCATTGCAAATGAAAAACTATTGAAAAATGGGCATTTGAGAAAATTGAGCAAAATGATTCAATTTAGGACCTGTTTGCCTCTTAATGTGGTCTTTGTTAGCTTTTTGATCTCACATTGACATTTTGACATGGCCATTATCATTTTAGGATCACTGTTGATGAACTTGCTAAATTTGAAGCTTTGCTTAAATTGATAAAATTCATTGCTTTACATTGAGCTTTCATGCTTAGCTTTGATATATATGTCTTAACATGATCTTGCTAGCGCTTTCAGGCTTGATATGTTCTTGTGCAATATTAGAAATGCTAGCTTGTTCTTTTGGGTAATCTTCAAAGCTTCTTGTACTCAAAAATTGAAAAATACAAAAAAAAATATGAATGAAGCCACTCCGTTGCATTTCATGCATGCTCCTTCTTATGCTTTTTCCTCATTCTGCATTTGTTATCTCTGGACGAAAGGAAGGCGTGATTCCTTGATGACTCCATTGTCAAAGGGGGAGAAGATATTTCAAGATGTTTAAAGGGGAGAAGATATAAAAGTGTTAAAAAGGGGGAGAAAATTGGAGAATTTGAATTTTTCTGAAATCTGAGGATCATAGTATGGGGGAGTTTCTTATTTGCATTCTTTTGATCTTATTGTCTTTTTTGAACTTGAATTGCAATTCTTGGATCCTCACAATGATCAAAGGTCAATTTGAACAATTGTTCTTTCATATGGACCTTAAGTAGGGGTGTAAGTGGACACGGGCTGCCCGCAAACCCACTTAGTCCGTCCTGCGAAAAACACTAAACGAACTCCCGCAAACTAACTTCTCTTTTAAATGAACTTAAGTGGTAGCCCACATAACCTGCGTAGCCCACTTCTTATCATCAATTAACTATAGCTCCCGGCGGCCAGGTCGAGCGAGCGCGACGGGCAGAGCCCCAACGACCGCTCCGCCAACGAGGATGGCCTTGACGCTGAACCTTTGTGTGAGCGATTGAGTGGCAGCAATAAAGGGGAAAAACCAACCAAAAGCTTGGGATTTCTTAGAAGAAGACTAGAATAGGGAGCATGGCTGAGCATAAGGAGTTAAATGAGTCGGTGGTGGAGTCGGTGATGGACAAGATCTCAGGCAAGCCGCACGGCGAGGACTCCCGTCCTCCGACTCGGAGGACGAGAAGAAGGGGTCCTCATCGGTGGCATTTTCTTTAGAGTTGGCTCGAAATCACCTAGTCATCTTCGAAGTTGACAATAGCTCAATATCTTCTTCCGAATAGCTCAATCTCTTCTTCCGATTTGAGCATCGTGGACCTTACAACTTGCAAAGAAGTGACAATAGCTCAATCTCTTCCTCTGAAGTTGCGAAGATATTCTTGTGGTGGCAAGTGCAAGTCTTGCACAAACCGGCTAGTACTACCTAGGTGTGGCCGGGAGGGTGCTTCAAGCAAAATCTCGAGAATGTCCATGTCCTCACAAACAGCAGGAGGAGCCTAGAGCATCCGAAGAGCCAACCAAAGCTACTAGTTGAGGCAATGGGCATTCTTGCACGCTTAGCTTTGGATGAGACCGGAGGGAAGAGATTGGAGGTTCTTTGGCATCATTAGGAGGCTTCTTTCTTTCCTCGTTGCAAGGGCACCAGAGATTGTAGAAAATGCCTCTAATAGAATCAACGTAAGTGAAGGCTGCTTCTTTGAAGCATTAGTTATTGGCCATAGACGAAGGAAAGCAATAGGTCAAGGATCCTAGAAGAAATGAAGCATGAAAACATGCAACAACTTGTTCAGATGCTCTCTGTAGACTCGGAGAGCTCAAAACTATGGTCGCAAAACTCTGTGGAGTTCTGGCATAACTCTAAAGAAAACTCCTATGAAGGGGTCCTTCTCGGTGATTAGAGAAGCATTTGGAGCTGTGGTTTTAGGATCTATGGTGTATTAGCGTGTATCTAAAGCTTTGGAGGGTGTAGTGTTTAGGAGGCCAGTATGTGGGCTAGTGTCTGCCGCTTATGCCCGCATAACGGTAGGCGAGCCGCCGTATTTGCCCACTTAACATCAAAGTGACGATCTTGAAGCAAGTTAAGCGGCAGCATGCGAACTTGTCCCACTTGCACCCTGAACCTTAAGTGAGATTTTTAACTCATTTCTGGAATTTGAAGCTTTCTTGCTTTTTTTGCTCAATCTCACTTGCCTAGGCTATTCTGAAGCGAGCTTGGTCATTTCCTTTGCTTTCTCTTGCATTTGGACCAAATTGTGCCTTTGCGCGAAAACGAAAGTTTTTTACTTTTCAATCCTCAAAACTTACTTTTTTGGGAAATTACCAATGTGTTCATCAAGGGGGAGATTGTGGATATCATGGGGATATGCTCATGATCTTAAGATGATGGTACAATTGGCAATGGCGTTGAAGGTTTGTCGAATAGCGTGTTTCAAATGAAGTCAAACTCATCAAGCAAGTGGCGGTCGACCGCCCGGTGGTGATCGACGGTCAGCATGTAAGACCGGCTTTGGGAAATCGGTCACACCAGCCATTATGAGATGTTGGATTTTGGAGTGGGCCAAAAATAGAGGGTGTAGGTAAGAGAGGAGATTCTACTACACTTGGTCTCATATTTTTGGAGCTTCAAGCAAAAGTTCTATTGGTTTGAAAATTCGAAGGTTTGGATTTCCAAGAAGAAATTTGGCTAAGTCGGTGGCGGTCGAGACCCGATAGCAGGCGGTCGAGACCAAGCCAAAGTGGCGATCTGACCGGTTTTGGTTTGTTCTTTGGCCAACTTCGGTGGCGATGATTGTAGTTAGGTCATATTCATGGGTTTCATGGCATATGTGTTTCATGATGCATGTTTTGAGTAACGTGGGTCAAGTTGTGAAGAACTTGTTCCCGAATTGATTTCTTTGTCTATTGTTGTGCGAGGTTGCTTGGAGGTCAATGACGGTCATGGCGAGGATGATCGGGACTAAGCTTGGAAGTGAGGTCCGAAACGATCGGAGATGCGGGTGAGTCAATGGAGTCAAGCATGGCACAAGAGGGACAAAGGTGACCGAACAGGCGATTCGGTCTGACAGGTTGGATCATGCGTGCAGGTCGGTGCAAGTGCCATAGTGGTTTCGGTGGGAGCCGGATGGGAGAGAGTTGCCAACATGATGAGAGCTGATGGATCAACCTACATGTGGCGAAGCATGGAGATGCTTCACGAAGATGGGACTCGGTCTTTGCAAAAAGATCAAGAAGGGGTATTTTAGTAATTTTACCAAATATCGCCTTGGTGACCTTTTGCCAACCCACGGCGCAAGGCGGCGCATGATGAAGCAGATTAGGTCAAGAGGAGATGAAGACGGCGCTTTAAAATACGTGCGTATGTAACCCGTTTGTTGTGGGCCTTAACGGGAGCCCATTAGGGTTAACTCTTCTAGAAGGTTTAGCCTCCACTATAAATAGAGGAGGGTGGTGGCTACACCCCCCTTCAACCCTTTTATTATTGAAAACCCTAGTTTTGCTTTTGTGCTTAGGGAGAAGATAGTTGGAGGTTAGGGTTCTAGAGAGTTGGATTTGATTTAGTACTCATGTATTGAGTCTTTGTCCTCCTTGATGGAGTGGTTGTAAACCAATACCTTATCAAAATCAATCCAAGGAAAGTTTCCTCAAGATGAGTCTATTTGCTTTCCTTCTCTCTATTTGGTGATTTTGAGTATTTCTTTGATCCGTGAGTTTTTACTTGGTTTCTTGCCTTGATCTAACTTGCTGTGACATGTGGGAACCCATCTAGGATCACCTTGATCATCAATCACCCACGAGCAAGTCTTTAGGTCATATTTCGATTTTGACTCGATTTTGGAGCACCCTTCGTTCAAACTGAAAAAGATAGGAACTTTGGCATGGATCTCTACAATCCTTGATTGGAATATGTTCCTAATATATTTTACAAGCTGTGGTTCAAGTTTCGTGGAGTTTGGACGTGAGAATCAAAAGTTAGATTGATTTGAGCTTTGAGTTTTCAGGTTGTTCTTCTATTCTGGACAAAATCGGCCAGACCGAAGTTTTAACGCCGGTCAGGCCGCCCTCTGGTCTGACCGCCCATGAGCTGTCAGTCTGACCTCCCCTTAGGGTTTGAACCTCGTTTGATCTTTTGCTTTGGGGATTTTGGTTTGGATTCAATACAAGTCTTCCGCTGTACTTGTAGATTGATCTTCATAGCTTCTATAGCTACTGGAGTGAAATTGGTGTTGAATCTGACCTAAGTGAAAAGTGAGCATGCTCCTATTCACCTCCCCCCTCTAATCACCTTTTTGGTCCAACATCTTTACCAGGTTACACCACCGATCGTGGTATGGGATTAGTGAAGTGGTTACCTCGGTTATCTTAGTATAGGCATTGATAGTGAGTATCTTTAGAAAAGTTGTTCTCTTCCTTGAATTTGAATTTGGTCAATTCTTATCCAGTTGTGATTGATGAATTTCTCTTGGGTTATTAGTTCATTGCGGTTGATGGGTTGCTTTGAGAAAGGTTGGTGTGTTTCCATTGGCTTACTTTGTCCCGTAAAGCAATCAATGTTTTCCGAACTGATGAGTTATTCTTGCGGCTGGTGAACTTGGTTGATTGTCAAGATTGACCTTTATATTGGAGTTTTGTATTTCTCATTGAAAAATATGACCCATTTATTCGCTTGATGTCTTTGGTTAATGAAAGTTTCCTTTTGCAAGTCCTTTAGTACGTGAGACTTTGACTCAATATATCTCTTTTGGGTATTTTGAGTGTTGAAGTTTACTGGTTCTCTTTTATGAAAGAAGATGTCAAACCCTTTAGCAATATTTTGTCATGATAAAGTGAGAGGTTATAATTAAAGCAATTAATGGTTATGATATGGATTATCAAGCTGGGTCTGCAGTGTGTGCATGATCGATCTTAACTAAGATCCTTGAAAGGGAAGTTGATTAATTTGATAGTGTCTTGTACTAGTTCTTAATGAAATGTGATTAAGAGTATGGCTATACCTAATTGGAAGCAATAGAATTATTAAAAGTGTGAGGTATTGATGAATTAGTTTGATCGCTAAGGTTGATAAATTGGTAAACTTCTTGGGTAGAATGGATTAACGGGTCCCAGTGGATTAACCTAACCATTTAGGATGGTTAAGTTCAGAATATGTTAAATTATTATCTTAGTGGAAATTAATCTTCGAGTTATTTCATGTGGAAACGTAGTGATCATATGTACAAGCTAGGTGCATTTATTGTGTATAAAAGTTTGGTGTTGAACATTACTACGAGATGAACTGATGGGATTTGCTATGTGATCTATGTTTACATGGTGATGGAATTGTCGGATATTAGTATGTCCTTGATGAAATGGTTGATCATTAAATTGTTTAGGTTGCTAAACTTATTGGATTATTTGGTCTCAATGGATTGATCCAACGGTATAAGGGAAAGTTAAAGGAGTGTTCGACTGTTGTCTTAGTGGATAATAATCTGAAAATTTTCTTTAATTGACTATTTGATGATTTCTTATATGCTAGTGGGAATGCAAATAGAGAAAGGAATATAAATTCTTCCATGATGGAATAAACGCCAATTGTTTATGATAGCATCTGGATTGGAATTAGTATGAACTAAATTGGTATTGAGCATTTGCTAATAGGTGAATAGTGGAAATTAAAAGTAGTCGATATATGTGTGTTTTGTGAGGATGACTAGGGGCAGCATGCCCGTGTTAAAAGAGGTTTACTTCGATAAGATAGTTTGTGCATTAGATATTCTCTTGAACAAGTTGATTGTTGCAATCTTATTGGAAAGAAAAAAAAAGAAATAAGTTATTGTGTTCTTTTGGAAATGTTTATGATGGGATAGTAGGTTGTGATGATTCATGCTAAGAGTATATAATGATTAGGTTAGTAAGATTGTGAGTATGAGATAATGGTGGTATTGTCGATTCTTTTAGAAGAAAAGGAATTTGATCGTCTTCCGTGTTATCATTTAAATGAAATGTTTTGAGTTTTGGAACTCATGATCTTTTGGAGTTTAGGATTTATGTGTAGCTAAAATGGGTTCGAGCATAGTGATGTGTTGGAAAGTCCTACTGGTTCTTAACTGATTCAAGTGATTTGGACTTAAACGCTCTTCTAGTCTGAGTTGGCAGAATGGTATTGTAAAAAAAAAATTGTTTCCTTTGGTAAAGGAAAGAGTCTAGTAGAAGTATTTGAGGTTGGAGTTAGGCTTTGTGATTTGCAACTTATTGAAGTGTGCTTAGCTTTACTGTTATTGCTGCTTAGTAGTTTCTTGAGTTTCAATAGCCATGTTTAATCCTTATTCGTTGAGGGTTGAAATTCCCTTCTGGTGGGACTTGTGCACTCAACTATGGTCTCGTATTTTGTTTTCCAAGAACTTGGCTATTTGACTATTTTCCTTGGTCTTGTGTCTACTGCGAGTGGTAAACGTTTTTATATGTGCTGAAAATTGTTTCCATCTATACCTTCTTCTGAGAAAGGATTGACCTATTTGTGTTGCAAAGTCTTTTAGGATGTATAATAGCAACTTGATAGTGATAGTCAAGTAGATGATTTGGGTGAGGCTGTAGGTGTCAAGTTGTTTGAGATTCACTCGGTGATAAATTGATTTCTTAGAGTAATTCTCGGTGAGGATTTGATTTTAATAAAATGGTTGTCCTTGGAGCTAACTGATTTTGATGCTGCAATTAGTAGAACCTAGTGATTTGTGGTTCAAGATTTTTATTTATTTGATGGAACATTAGAACAGCATGATTGAGTAATTTGCAAGGTTGTGTAGGTGAAATATGAAGGCGTAGTTTAATGAGAGTTGGACTAGCGAAGTAATCTAATCGTCGTGGCAATTAACGGGATAGCAAAAATTGACGAGTATTGTCAGGTATGGCTTGGAACCAGTGAGCAACCCTCTGGAAGTTAGAATATTTCAAAAGATAATTGGGTCGAGAATATGTTTACATGTTGATGTTAATGAATGAGTAGGTTTAGATTGTGGAAATTTTAGTCATCGAGAATGAGGATTTTCCTATCATTTACACCAGCTGTTAATTGTAGGATTCTTGGAGGTTCAAATTGGCCTTGTGATTTATGCTAGAACCTTGGTCGCTTCACGATTATGTGTATAAGTAGAAGAACAAAAGTGGATTTCAAAGAGCGTTGATCATTGATAGAATCCTTTGGGTGTAGTAAATGAGTATGTGTGCTCAGAATTTCAAATTGATTATCCTTAACAGAATGAGGTGATGTGGTTGTGGGTGAACAATCTTTATTGAGGTGAAGGAAACCATTTGTCAAAGTAATTCCTTTGGTATAGGAGTGGACTAGAGAATCCTTTTGTGGATTAGTAGGGTCCCTCTAAATAGATATGGTTGTTCTTTCAGTTTGAGGATTGTTTTGGGATTGACGGTTAAGAGAATGAGTTAGTGTGATGAATTGGAAGCCCGTGATTTGGGAAATGATTTATTTCTTAAGAGAACATCTGAGAAAAGAATGTCTTCTCGAGTAGATAAGTGCTCTATTGGTTCTTGTTTGAGTTGGGTTTTTATGATGGAAATCATATACAATTTGAGTTGACTTTATGATCGGCAAGGTGGTTCTTTCCGATTCAGGAGAATAAATGAAGTGTTTGATTTGGGTATTCAGGCGAATTCTCTTTTGGCTTATGTGGTGTTTATTAGCAATCTGCATAGTTGTAATGTGAAAAGGTTTTCTTGATGAATCTTCGATTTTGGATTTGAGCGTTTTGGAGGAAAGTTGGTTAAGGTTGGGTTGCATTGTGAACCTTTTGTTTTTGGTTGAGTTCTGATTATTAAAGCTATTTAAAATAAGTTGTGTTGCGCGTCCCTACTTAACGAAGGTTCTCCTTGTTAGGATGAGGAAATCAATTGAGAGATGGAACAAGAGTTCCATATGTTTTTGTGCAAGTTCTGTGGATCGGTTCCAAAGGGAATGATAGCCCAAAGCATCTCTGGTTTGTTTTGGAAGTTGTGGAGATATTGGAAGAAAAGAATTCGCTAGAATCGTCTCAAGTCTTGGAGCGGGGTATATAACGTTTTAGATGAACCGGTGCTAAGAGAATGCTTGAGGTATTTTGGAGTGTGAAGTTTCGTAAGGGTTGTTGACTAGCAAGAAATACCGCATCTTCGAGTCATGTCAGTTGAGTGGTTCTGGTTAGGTCGGTACGAGTGATGAGGCGTAATACACCAGTTACATCAAGGTGCAGTAGTCCCATAAGTCCGGGGGAAAAGTGACTTGGGAACTGAAGTCTCGCATGCACGAGCAATATCCGGAAATATTCACAACAAGTACGTGGTAATGTTGGTAGAATTATTAGCTAAGATTGTTCATTGGCGTTAAGCGTGGTTAGAATTAGGGTTGAATTGCATTTAAGGGGGGTAGAATGTAATACTCCAAATTAAATTAATTGAGAAGAAATAAATTAGAGAGAAGGACTAATTAGAAAAGTGGTTTTAACAAAAGATTAGAGAGGGGTTTATGCATAATTTGGACAACCTGGGCTGTGGGCTTCCGGCCCACAACATTGAGGCCCAAGGGGGAAGGGCAGCTGGCCACATAAGAAGGAGAGTGTAGCCTGGGCAGGGTCACCAGGGAGGTCCTTAAGACCACCCAGAGGTCCTCCAAGACCTCTCGGAAGGTCCTTCAAGACCACCTGGATGTCCCCAAGGTGGACTCGAGACAGCCACGAGATAACCCCAAGTGCCATGACCCGACCTAGGGTGGTCGAGAGACCAAACCCGAGGAGGTCGTGGAACCAGAGGTGACCCAAAGACCTCCCACGACCAGGCCCGAGGGTGGTCGTGGAGGGCTAGGATCACCCCAAAGACATCCCACGACCAGACCCGAGGGTGGTCGTGGGGAGCGGGGATCGCCTCATGGTTCTCTGTGTGAACCGAGCTAGTCCAAGGATCAACAGCTAGCTCTTCACAGCATACGACAGTGGTAACATACATCAAATGCAAGCTTTATTAACAACAAAGTTGATTACAAAGGGGAGGCTTACAAGCCTGCAAACCAAATACATCAGAAGATAAATAAGTAGACCATCCGATACACCACAGGCAATCGGCTGGAGGGCGCATCCTAGTCAGCTTGGACCTCTAGGTCCACAGCGAAGACCTCCTCAAGCTTTCTCTTCCTGCTTAATAAGAATATCAAGCAAGTGTGAGCATGACAACCGAGCTCATGAGTTACACCGTCAAATAATGAATGACATGCATAAGTGGATATCTCAAAGGAAGGCTTAATATGGTTGATTTGCACAAAGCCAAGTTTATTTCAAATACAAGTACTAAGTTCCAAGGTAGATAACAATAATTAAAATTCATTTTCTAAATTTTAGTTTTCAGTTGGATAACATTCATCAACAAGTGGTGAAAGATACCCTCCTGTCACAAGGCTCCCTGCCCAAACCCATTGGATAGAAATCCAAAACCAATTTATCAAGTCCTTTTGAAAACAAAACCAACATCTAACTGTGAGAGGCCTTGCCAGCACGTCCATGACCACGGACACGGCTATTCGAATAGTTTTACACTCTGCAGAGGTTGTACGCTTTACCCACATGACATGATTTCTCTAGTTTGTTTAGCGACCGATAGTGCCACCACTCACTTCCGAAGGTAAGTGGTCTAGAGCTCATGACAGGGCCTTTACAATGCATCATTTCACCGCAGTCCACCCTCGCTAAGGTTTTGCCCCCATCCTACAGATAGAAACCCGCAGAGATCAAGGGCCCCCTCTTGTGCCAGGTGGAAAAAACCAAGTCATAAAAGACAGGCCATGAAAGACCTCCCACCACATCCACAGGATCGACCGCAATGGAACTTTGCAAATTAGTCAGCCAGGTCCTGCCCAGACAGGACATGTGGTTGCACGATAAGGCATAGCCCATTATAGGCATAGCAAAGGGATCGCTCGCAGACCGGTCCTTAACTAACTTGGGCGACATCCTCAACCCTAGAGCATCGGATCATACGACCCCCGTGCATAGACATGCACCAACCAAACAACCAAATTCGCCCAAGTCAAAACCATTTTCCTTTTCCTTTGATTTTCGAAAACATTTATGAAACCTCCATGACAACCCAATGTCATAGCTTGAAACCTTTTGACAACATTGGTCTTTTGGCAATAAGACTCCCAATCAAGATTTTGGTCTAAGCATGACTAAGCATACATTTTTCAAGAGATCCTGATTCACACTATTGCATCAACCAGATTTTAACTAGGGTGATAACAGAGTAGAATCAATATCAATAATGGCCATACAAAAGATTCGGTATAACTATGAATTTTAAAGACGGGTATTAAAATACTGAGTATAAATAAGCATGTAGTAATTTTAAAATAAAACTTAAATAATTTGAGATACTGGACACAACATGATCAAGAGTGTAACTTGCCTGGCTTGAAAGCTTTGAGGAACTAATTGGGAGAACTCGGGCTCCAAGAAATCTAATCTACACGAGACAAAGCAAAGCAAAATCAAATAATGACCAAATAAGATCCAAATGAACTTCAAACAAACCCAAATAGCAAAGAATGAAGAACAAGAAGAACTAAGAAGGGGTTCTCGGAGGAGGAGGTCCAGAGGAGGACCCAAGAGGGTAAATCTTTGCAAAAGACCGAGAGGGTCATCCTTGAAGAGACCTACAACGACCGAGAGGGTGGTCTTTCATGAAGACCAGCAAAGACCAAAAGGGTGGTCTTTGCCAAAGGAGGTCTTGAGGAGCTCAAGGGACGTCTTGAGGTCCCAAGGAGGTCAAGGAGGACTTTGAGGAGGTCCTGAGGAAGAGATCCTGAGGAGGTCCTCAGAGGGTCATCTACATAAAACGACCAAGAGGGTCGTCTTTGCAAAAAGACCGAGACGGTCATCTTTGCAAAGAGGAGACCCTCAGGAGATCAAAAAGGGGAGGTCCAGCAAGGCTATGATTATGCGAGGTGGTCGCACAAGGAGTCAAGGGAAAAGGAACAAGGCATGGGGATACTCACAAAGGCCGAGAGGGAGGTAGAAAAGGAGGGGGAGGTCGAGGGCTCGGCGGCGATGGTCGAGGACGACGCGGCGCTCCAGCGAACTCCTTCGGCGGCGAAGTGGCGGCGCAAACTCTGGCGAACTCCTTGTCGACGAGGAGGCGACGTCACTGCCTCAACGGACTCCTTGGCGAAGCTTCAAGCACTGAGCAAGATGGAAAAGAGTTGGAGAGCTAAATGGCCAAAGGTGAGGAAAGGAGGGCTGCTCAGGCTATTTATAGCTAAGAGAGGAAGAGAGAGTGGCACTAAGAGACTCAGTGACTCCCAAGTCAAAGGCAGGTGAGGGACAAGAGAAGGCATGGCTGGAAAAAGGAGGAAAAGATGGGGCAGGTAAGGGAAAAGACAAAAAGGAAAACAAGGTACCACAGAAGTGACAGTATTTAATATGATACAACAACATTTAATGCGCGAGGACCCCGACGAGGGCATCACAAGGGATTTCAGCGAGAGCAGAGTCGCGACTAAGGGGAAAAAAGGAGGTGGGCGAGGTGTGGGTGGGGCAGTCAATATTCGGGATAGGTGGTCAAACCGAGGAGGTTGCGGCTAAGCGACAAAGGAGGAGGTCGCGGCCTCAAGGGAGAGATCGCGGCTAAACGACAAAGGAGGGGAGGTTGCAGCCTCAAGGGGGAGATCACGGCTAAACGACAAAGGAGGGGAGGTCGCGACCTCAAGGGGGAGATTGTGGCTAAATGACAAAGGAGGGGAGGTCGCAACTCCAAGGGGAGGTCCTGACCGCAAAGTGGTCATGACCAGGAGGGGGGTCTTCACAAAAAGACCACAAGGGTGGTCTTTGCAAAAAGACCACGAGGTCCAGACCACAAGGGTGGTCTGACCCGCAAAGGTGGTCTTTGCAAAAGGACCAAGAGAGGACCTCAAGGTCAAGATCAACTCAAGGGAGGTCCTGACGGTCAGATCAACTTAAAGAGAGAGGTCCTGACGGTTAGATGAGATCAAAGAAGGTCTCAAAAGGGATGGGACGTTAAGGTCACCGATCGTGCCAACAAGATCGGTTGTCGTCTGATTAGACGGTTCCAAACAACGCTGAGCTGAGCCACGCGAGGAGGTCTTAGACTGAAAGGAGGTCTAACCCACGGGGAGGTCTGGGCCCTCAGATCCAAACGAAGGGAGGTCTGGACCCTTAGATCCAAACGAAGGGAGGTCTGGACGGAGCGGATTCAAAGGAAAAAGTATCCAACGGAGGAGATCCACGGAAGGTGGTTCAAAGGAGGTCTAGACGGTCGAGATGGAATCAGAGGAGATCTCGACGGTCAGGACCAACACAGGGGAGATCTCAACGGTCAAGATGGAGCCAAAGGACATCTCGACGGTCAAGACCAACACAGGGGAGGTCTCAACAGTCAAGATGGAGCCAAAGGAGATCTCGACGGTCAAGGCCAACACAGGGGAGGTCTCAACGGTCAAGATGGAGCCAAAGGAGATCTCAATGGTCAAGACCAACATAGGGGAGGGGTCTCAACGGTCAAGATGGAGCCAAAGGAGATCTCGACGGTCAGGACCAACACAGGGGAGGTCTCAACGGTCAAGATGGAACGAAAGGAGATCTCGACGGTCAAGACCAACACGGGGAAGGTCTCAACGGTCAAGATGAAGCTGAGGGAGATCTCGACGGTCAAGACCAACACAAGGGAGGTCTCAGCGATCAAGATGAAGCCAAAGGAGATCTCGACGGTGAAGACCAACACGGGGAAGGTCTCAATGGTCAAGATGGAGACAAAGGAGATCTCGACGATCAAGACCAACACGGGGGAGGTCTCAGCGGTCAAGATGGAACCAAAGGAGATCTCGACGGTCAAGACCAATACGGGGAAGGTCTCAACGATCAAGATGAAGCTAGGGGAGATCTCTACAGTCAAGAGGAAGGCAAAGGAGGTCCTAACGGACACGGGGAGGTCCAAAGGGATACAGGGAGGTTCAAACAAAGGGGGAATTCAACCCGAATTTGAATTTCGGACTTCAAAGGGTAATTGAAACACAAACCCGAGCTAGGAACACCTTGGGGGTGGTCGTGACCCAAAGGGGAGGTCAAAACCCAGGGGAGATTCAAACGGAGAAGGAGGTCTAGACCACAAGGAGGTCTAAATAGAGAAGGTGATTTAGATCAAAAGGAGGCCTAAACTTCGAAGAGATTCAAACCAACAAAGAGGAGGTCTGAACCACAAAGAGATTCAAACCAAAAGGAGGTTTGCACCACAAGAGAGGTCTAGGTGCAGAGGAGGTCTGGACATAAGAGAATGTCCAAACAGCATGGAGGGAGAGAGGTCTGGGCACAAGAGCTTGGCAAGGGGAGAGCAGAACCTACAGAAAAAGGAAGAGATAGCTCCAGAGCTCGAATAACACCAAAAGAACCAAACTTTGGGATTTAGTTGAAGTTCGAATTAGTCATTTTAAACACTCAAATTCTGAAAATCTCAGGTTAAGCTTTAGGATTTCAACTAAACCAACTGGTTCTTTTTATTTTTGAAAATCTTCAAAAAGGCTCAAAAAATTGAGGTGTTACAGAGAGGAGGCAACCTTAGGGTTGCTCTGAAGCCTCGACCACGATGCTTCACCGTGCTATAGTGCCCTCCCACCCCATGCTTTTTTGCCAGCCAAGAAGGAGGAAGGGAGAAGCTTCCTTGGGTGCTACCGGCCAAGGAAGAGAAAGGAAAAAGTGGAAGGAGAAAGAGGGAGAAGGGAAGGAGAGGGATCGCGGGCTGGTGTTGGTGTTCTTTAGTGGTTCTTCAAGGGTAAACCCGATCCCCATTCGATTAGTAGTGTATTTGAGTAAGTAGGCGATGTCGGTAATAGATCTGTTTAGGGCAGACAGTATTGGCTGACGTTTTTGAGGAAGTTAAGTGCAGATTCTGGCCTGGCCACCTTCTAGAGAGTTGTGGGCGATGTCGCTAGATTTCTGTAGAGTATTATATCAGGTCGTTTGGATGAGCGGATTAGGAGATATGATTTTCGTAGCGTTGCTGTTCTGTAGTTCTGTCTTAATTCTGACAGTTAATAGTATTCGACCATTAGGGATTAGTTATTTGATTATTTAGAAGCTCTCACCATAATGAAAGTTGTATATATTTTGATTAGCTTTCAGAAAGCTAAAGAACACGAAATTGGGATAACTGTACTGAATGATACGATAATTTTAATGTCGCTTTCCAGAACCCCTGATGGGAATTAGCTGTTCTCTTAATCAGTTTGGTAAGGGTAGAAGATGGTCGAATTTCGAAAGCTCACCAAATAGGTTTAGGTGGGGAATTTGATAATATTTCTAGGAAGTCTAAGAACTCTTCATTTGGATCTCGGATCGAAAAGTTATGAATTTTGGATTATGACTGTCTGTCGAGGGGACAAATCGACATCTAAGAGTTTGTAGTTGGGATCGTGCTAGAGAGTATAGCGAGTTCGTATTTACTTCTAGTTTTGTTCTTGGTCTAGAATCGTTATCTTAGAGTGTGTGTTAAATTGATTCAGGTGGGGGATTGGTTCCGGGGGCAGCGCCCTCTTCGCGTCTTCCATCTTCGCACGGTTGAGGCAAGTACATTTATTGATAGATAATCTATGAGTGTTTGATCATGGTTGCAAGATATATGTACATATTCATTATGCATGGATGCTAGAATGATATGTATCTTAATGATTGTGAATGCTAGAAGTATGAGTAAGTTTATTCATGTATGATGCTGCTGCTAATACATGTTAATGATGGATAGTGTAATTGTTCATGTGCATGATGCTATCATATTTGAGGCTTGGTCACGTGGTGACCAAGCATTTCTTTGAGGTCCCCGTAATGTATATGATGGGCTTGTGGTCCCCACACTTGTGGAGTGTGGGCTTGTGGTCCCCATACTTGCGGAGTATGGACTCTTGGTCCCTGTGCTTGAGAGCACAGACATAGGTATGCATCGACGGTTGGTCCCCACAAGGTGCGCTGCAGCGTACCCTCCCCCAAGGCGCTAGTGAGGTATTGTGGCTCCTAGTAGGTTGGCATCTACATTTTAAGAAAAGGGAAAGTTAGTGATCATTTCTACACATAATAAGAGATATAGATAAGAAATGATACTAAGACAAGAAAAGAATTGTAGCACAAATTTTTATTCGTTCTCTACATTATTTAACCAACACCTATGGTTTACATTCAGGTCAGACCACCCCTTGGTCTTTATGTATAATTAGACCTTCATAATATCAATCAATTTAACACCAAATGAAGGTAAGAGGGGTTTAAAGAATAGACATCACATCATTTTTGTAATGACATCTTTGTTAGTTTAATAATGGATTTCTAAAAGAACTTCATGTAGGATGTTTTAGGGACTTTTCAAAACATTTTGGATATGTTTTAATGCTTTAAATATGATTAAAAACATTTATTTTTAGAGGGCATATCTTCTCCCAAAACTAGAACTATTTGAAGGAAGACGACAGGAGATATCAAAAGAATGACTTAGATAAGAGGAGAATGCTAGGGGAGGTAAGAGTAGCAAAAACTCCTAAATTTTCACAACTATTTTTATAATTAAATAGGTTGCTTTTTGAATACCAATTCCTAATCTAACGACCATTCTAACTAAGGCTTGTCATACAGCTAGTATGACTCTAATACCAACGCTGTCGAACCCCAGGCTTTGAATACCCGACACCCTCGTATGTATACCGTACTAGTCCCATGATCAGTGGCATGTACACGCATCCACAACTTTGGTAATCACATACATACATACATTCATACATACAGAATACAATAAATTATGGTACAGCCATCTACACAATGGAGGCTCTACCGAATTTTACTAAAAAGGCTTAGTTTTATTTTGTTACTCTATTAGTTTAGTAGCATTCCAGGCTCATGTTGAGCTGGGGTGTTACACTTGCTCTCGACAGTACGGAGCCAGTCATCAGCATCGAGAGGGTCTACTGCTGATGAGAAGGTCGGTGGCCGAGTCCGCATGAACTCGCCCATCCTTGACTGAGATTGGTTCGCAATAGCTCCGCCTCCTCCAAAGATGCGAGGTCGGTGTGTTCTGCACCAGTTGTTGGAGCAGAAGAGATTGCTCAGCTTGCGGTGATGATGTAGAACGATGCAGCAGGTTGGGATGCGAAGGATTTGGAACATCGCCTCCCCGTTGCCATAAGCTAGCTAATAGAGCGTGTTACCGGTATCATGTCCATACATCGAATAATTTCAACAAACGTGAGCGGGATGAGGGGAATAAGCACAAGTTAAGTGGGTGACAAGTAACATCATCCCATACTAAAATAACTTGTCTAATTTGAAACATGCATGTTTTTTAAACCATGAGGGCAGACGATGAATCTTTAACATACTAGTTAAAGGTTACATGGTTCGCATGCCCGTTGCTTAAGCATTACAAAAAGCAACTAAACCACCACAAGTAGCAATTAGAATCATGATACTGTACTATGTTACATAAATTTTGGCCTACAAAATACCCAAAAGTGCTCACACTAAAGTCCTACAAGTGAGCTCTTGACTGTCAGCCTCCGTCTAGTCATTGCGATCGTGCCGTGCAGCAGCTGAAGACTCCGGGGCAGCAAAGGATGAAGGGCCAAGGTAATCGACCTCCTCGTGCCCGTCGTGGAGAAGACGGTGTAGCTTCACTACTCACGGTGGCTCCTCCAGAACAAAGTAGGTGGCCATCACACGACGATGGTGACTGATAGCCGACATGCGGGGACGCTGGGCTCCTGATTGGATGCGGATGGTGGGCTCTGGTAGCTCCTTAGTGGGAGCTAGTACAGTATTCTCCCCGTACAGTAGCTCCCGTGAGAAGAGCCCTTGGGCCACCATCAAAGCGATGTTGTCCTCGAGGGTGGAGATCCTCTACTAGGCCTTCAATAGCTCGCGGGTCATGCGATAGATATATCGGTCGAGTGATCTCACGAGACCAGTGAGGTGCAGGTGGGGAGTAAGGAATGGCCTGCCCTCTACCTGGTAGGTATGCTCCTCCCTATCCACCATCCGTGCGGGGGAGCGGAAGAACGGGTCCTCCAACTCTGGTAGCTCGTGTCGTAGGCGTACGATGGCGACGTAGGCTGCTTCGTAGAGCAACATCAGGATGCTAGAGCCCCGTCCATATTAACAAAAAGTGGGGTCTCCAAAGTGACGCCCTTGAATGAGCACCTAGGTGAGGTACTCGGCGGATGCCACACTGGAGGTGTGCTGAAGACTATGTACTAAGACGTGTATGACCAGTCAACATGTTGTAGCATCACCCACAAGGTGCGCTGCAGTGTACCCTCCCCCAAGGCGCTAGTGAGGTATTGTGGATCCTAGTAAGTCGGCATCTACATTTTAAGAAAAGGGAAAGTTAGTGATCATTTCTACACATAATAAGAGATATAGATAAGAAATGATACTAAGACAAGAAAAGAATTGTAGCACAAATTTTTATTCGTTCTCTACATTATTTAACCAACACCTATGGTTTACATTCAGGTCATAACACCCCTTGGTCGTTATGTATAATTAGACCTTCATAATATTAATCAATTTAACACCAAATGAAGGTAAGAGGGGTTTAAAGAATAGTACATCACATCATTTTTGTAAAGACATCTTTGTTAGTTTAATAATGGATTTCTAAAAGAACTTCATGTATGATGTTTTAGG
The DNA here is from genome assembly GCA_036346405.1 of Phyllostachys edulis. Classification (NCBI taxonomy): domain Eukaryota; kingdom Viridiplantae; phylum Streptophyta; class Magnoliopsida; order Poales; family Poaceae; genus Phyllostachys; species Phyllostachys edulis. The sequence continues at coordinate 179,458 of JAYEVD010000574.1, forward strand.
GACTTTTCAAAACATTTTGGATATGTTTTAATGCTTTAAATATGATTAAAAACATTTATTTTAGAGGGCATATCTTCTCCCAAAACTAGAACTATTTGAAGGAAGACGACAGGAGATATCAAAAGAATGACTTAGATAAGAGGAGAATGCTAGGAGAGGTAAGAGTAGCAAAAACTCCTAAATTTTCACAACTATTTTTATAATTAAATAGTTTGCTTTTTGAATACTAATTCCTAATCTAACGACCATTCTAATTAAGGCTTGTCATACGACTAGTATGACTCTAATACCTTAACGCTGGGACCCCGGGCTTTGAATACCGAAACCCTCGTATGTATACCGTACTAGTCCCATGATCGGCTAGCTACACGCATCCACAACTTTGGTAATCACATACATACATTCATACATACAGAATAAAATAAATTATGGTACATAACTTAAGCGATTACATTATTTACAACACAAGGGCCGACCGACCAAATAAAAGCATAAGTATCAGAAGTAGCCAAAGAAACAGTGGAAGCAAAATGTGTAATAAGTCCAAAATTCTAGCGGCATGCCCACACGAACCATCAGGCAACCAACTAGAGACAAGTCCTAGAAAGACCCGTCACCGAACACACCAGTTCCGGGTGCAAAAAGGTGTCGTCCGGCATAGGCTCATCCTCCAAGTCTGAACAACAAATTAAGTAAGATTGAGTACATTTCGTACTCAGCAAGACTTGTAGTATATCACAAATTGTTTATACATGCATGGCTAACAAAGGATGAGGCTCTATGCTACAAGTTATTTTCAGCATCAAGCAAGTTTTATTTGCAATATCTATATGTAGTACTTTGCAACGGAAATTTAAAGAGCTGTTAAGTATATAAAGGACAACAAGTACGTAATTGAATAAATAACAACTTGCAACCCTCCTCGGCTGCGAGCAACATTTTATTTTTAGCCATTGACATGGCACTCAACTCAAATATAAATCAACCACCATTTCCCATATTTTCCAACGAAACTGTTTTTATGAAAACCAAGACTATACCCGGCAATACTACACTTAGCACGCTCATCACCATGAGCATGGCTATTTAAATATATTTATACTCTACAAAGGGGTACAACTTTACCCACAGCACATGAATTCTCTAGTTTGTTCGGTATCTGTCGATACCACCGCTCACTATCTTTAAGCAGTCTAGAGCACGTGTCGAAGCCTTTACATCTTCTAGTCCTATCCTTGCACTAGCCCGGTGAAAAAACAACCTCACTTCGCTCGGGTACACCCCCCGTCTCAGTGAAGCATTCATCGTTGTGTCGAAAGGCTTTGTTCCCAACGCCTTAGTGAAGGGAGCCCCTTCGAACATACCTACACCGGTCATGCTCGCACTACTATGGCCTACCAACGTGCAAGGCTAGTTTTCAATGACTTAATTAGCTAAGGTTGTCCCATACCAGCACATGTGGTTGTATGCTTACCCATCAACTCCGGCGCTTCGTTACCCATCACTCACTCTTTTCTTTTACTCAATGTAGCTCTGGGAGTCTTGTTGCACTATTGCGCTCACCTTCGTCCTCAACTCCGCCATGCAACAAATCTTCGCCCAAGCGTTCTCGTCGCTCCAGTGAGTTTGAACTCAACCCGAGCGCGTCAGAACATGTTCCATACCCCCCATTGATGATATTCCCTCACTCAATGCAGGCAAGCTCACCGTGAATCTGAGCTTCACCACTATCTTTCTCTCTCATAGCCACCGCCGCCATTTTCATTCTCCTCCAAAGCCCAGTGAGCCTCAGACCGATTCCTTGTGTCTACACCAGGTCTAGCAGGTCAGTAACCTAACGTGACACTCCTTGTAGCTTCTCTGTTGCTGTGGTGAGCTATCATCATGAACCTCCTTTGCGTCGTCGCTGCTCGTCGTCGACAAGCCGCCTCAACCCTTCCCTGGCCCCATCTTCTTCATCCTCGTGGTGGTGGTGCCTCACTGGTCTTCATGCGCACATCATTTTGTCACGGGCAAGTCCCTAGCGCCCATTACTCCTTAGCCACCCATCGCGCCATCGCGGTTGCATGCCGCCAACTCGCCTCCGGAGGCCTTAGGTCCCCGTACCTGGTCCATTAGCATCTCTTGGACTCGTTGAGTCTAGTGCGCCACTCCTTTAGCCTGGGGGATGCCTCCTACACGAAGAACATTACGAACCCGAGGCATTCTGCCACTGTAATGCCACCTCAGGCCATCCTTATCGCGTGCCACCACCACCAATTGCTCCACCTTGCTTCCCTCTTTCCATCCCGCCACTCAACATCACCGCCCATCATGCTATTCGCCACTGATGAGCTTGCCAAGCCTTCGGCTGCGAGTAGCTCTACTCTCCTCCCCCTCTCTCTCTGACTGATGGGACCCACCCACATTTAGGATTTAGTTAAGACTAAATGACAGTGGCTAAGTGTAATAAGTGCATGACAGGTGGGACCAGTCAAAAAGATTAACAGAAATCTAATTTCAAATATTTTTAGTAAATGTGTCACTGACATGTGGGACCACGCACTATTCTTGTTTTTAAAATACGCATTAAAACCGAGAGACTAACATGTAGACCCCAATCGTCAGATAATTAAAATAAAAAGTAGGTTTAATCATATAGTTAATAAATAATGAGCCTATGACTTGTGGGACAAGATCTTCTTTATAAATAAAATCCAGAAAATAAAACTATGAGAGACTGACAAGTAGGCCCCACATGTAAGCTAATAAAATTCGAAAAAATGAGAAAAATCGCTTTCAGTTTAGAGAAAAATACATTTTCTCTGTTGGAACGTGTAAACCTCAGTAGAACTTGGAGAAAAATACACTTTCTTTGTTGGAAAGCATAAACCTCAGAGAATACGCTTTCGATGCCACCCTTTTATTAACTTTTGGAATTTCAAAACCGAAGCAAATTGAAATGCTAATAACTTTTGCGTACGAACTCCAAATTGAATGAATCTTATTTCTAAATTCATATAAAATCATGCTATGTCTGAATATGCAAAAATATTGGACTTTTTTGCTGTTGAAATTATTTTTCTATATTTAATTTGTTGTGGCTCTTTTTGAATAGATGTGGATACCTCGGTTTAAATTTGACGATTTATACTTCATCCTCTTATTTAGAGAAACTAGACCAAAGCAAGCACCTCCTTTAACCATGTTGATCCTACTATTTCAATTATTGTACTTCTTTTTGCAAAATCAATTATGCATGCGTGTGTGTTTGTTTAAAATTGCTATATTTGGGGATAACGGTAGTTATATTCCTATTCAATGCATGATCCTCCTTGAAATATTGGTATCCCTACTATTGTACACAATAGGTTATGTTTTAGGCAATAGATGATGTTGATTTGGGTATTTCCAGTGCAAATATCGCACAAATGCTTAGCCAGACTCTAGATTTACTAAAATAGGAAAATGGATGAAATGTTGAACAAGAATTTGGGAGATTTTGAAATGATGGTACAGAGGGGTTTACCTCTGTTATTTTGTATGAAAAAATAAAAATAAAAAACTTAGTTTGTGATGCAGACGAATTATATTATATTTCGAGAAGTGTGAGAGGTGTATCCCACAAGGAGATAGGAGGAGATCCTCACCTTGGTCAATTAAGGACCGAACGCCGATGCTACCAATCTAAGCCTAAGCGTACAACTACATGTGCTGGTATGGGATGGCCTTAACTAATTCGTATACTGTGGGCAAAGTTGTACACCTCTCCAGATTGTAAATCTATTTAAATAGACATGCTCGTGGTCATTAGCATACTTAGTGCAGTCACATCGGGTATTGTCTTGGTTTTTGCAAAAAAGTTCTTGTTGGAAAACAAGGGAAGGGTTTTGTTGTTGATATTTGAGTTGAGTGCCATGTCTATGGCCGAAAGTAAGATGTTGATCGCAACTAAGGAGGGTTGTGATTTATTATTTATCAAGTACTTACTCATTGATTCTTTCATTACTGAACTGCTCTTTAAATTCCGTTGCAAATTACTACATATTGATATTGCAAATAAAACTTGCTTATTGCTGAAAATAACTTGTAGTATAGAGCCTCATCCCTTGTTAGGCCTGCATATATATGAAGTTTTTGATACACTACAAGTCTTGCTGAGTACGCAATGTAGTTAATCTTGCTTAATTGTTCAGAGATAGAGGATGAGCCTATGCCGGACGATGCGTTCTTTGTAGCCGGTACCGAAGGGTTCATTGATGGGTATTTCTAGGTCTTATTCCTTGTTGGTTGCCTGAGGGTTTGGATGGGAATGACGCTGGACTTTTGCTTCTAAGTTATTACATTTCCACTGCTACTTCTGATACTTGAGCTTTTATTTGGCCAGTCAGCCCTTGTGATGTAAACTTTGTAATCGCTTAAGTTATGTACCATATTTGTTTCATATTTTATGTATGTATGGATGTGTATGCCAATATTGTGGATGTGTGTACTAGCCACTGATCATGGGACTAGTACGGTACGCACACGAGTACTTCAGGTATTCAAAGCCTGGGGTCCAACATAGTGCTAATTAATAGAGCTTAAAAAGCATTGAGTCTATTGCAAGTGGGATCGGTAGAAAAGTTAACAGGAATCTAATTCAAAAAGTTTTTAGAATATGTGTCACTGACATGTGGGACAACTCACTATTCTTGGTTTTAAAACGTGTTTTAAAACCCGAGAGACTAACATGTGGACCCCGGCTGTCAATGGATTAAATCAAATTGGAATTTAGTCATTTAGTTAAATAGTTAATGAGTGTATGACATGTGGGACCGCCACTATTTTATAAATAAAATCAAGGAAATTAAAATATGAATCACTAACATGTAGGCCCCACATGTAAGTTAATAAAATTCAGAAAAATGATAAAAGTCGCTTTTAGTAAGAGGAAAATATGCTTTTCTATTGAAAAGCATAAACCTCAGAGGAAAAAATGCTTTCTCTGTTAGAAAGCGTAAACCTTAGAGAATACACTTTCGACATCATCTTTTTTTATGAATTTCTGGATTTTTAAAACCGAAGGAAATTAAAACGTCAATAACTTTTGCATACGAACTCCAAATTGAATGAATCTTTTTTTATAAATTCATATAAAATCATGCCCTATCTGAATATGCAAAAATATTTGGATTTTGTTACTGTTGAAATACTTCGAACAAAATTTACAACAATCCTCCATGCCCATACTCTTAGACACTAGAGCAAGGCAAGCACTTCCTTTGACCATGTTGATCCTACTATTTCAATTATTATACCTCTTTTTGCAAAATCTATTATGCATGCATATATGTTTGCTTAAAATTGCTATATTTGGGGATAATGGTAGTTATATTCCTATTCAATGCATGATCCTCCTTCAAATATTGGTATCCTTACTGCTGTACCCATTAGGTTATGGTTTAGGCAATAGATGATGTCGATTTGGGTATTTTGAGTGCAAATATTGCTCAAGTGCTTAGCCGAGCTCTTGATTTACTAAAATTGGAAAATGGATGAAATGTTGAATATGAATTTGGGAGGTTTTGAAATGATGGTCTAGAGAGGTGAAGGATCGGTTATGGTGACTAGAGGCAGGGTGGGGTGAATAGGCGCAAATTAAATTTTCCCACTCAAGTATTTCTTCTCTTGAACTCTAGTGCTATGAGGAAGACACTAGGTTCAAGAACACCAAAAACACACCAAGAACAGAAAAATTAGAACAAGAATTTCAGAAACTTGGCTGTTAAGAAACCTCAAGAACTCAAGATAAACTTAACCAAAATTGATGAAACTTGAATCATAGCAAGATGCGGTCCTCAGGGTTATGATTCCAAAACTAATTGCAGAATAAAGCCCAAGAGAGATACCTTTCTTGCTTAAAGTCCACGTTGCATCAAAACAACAATTTCAGCAAATCTGGAATTTCAAAAACTTGCCCGCTAAGAAACCTCAAGAACTCAAGATCTAATCAACCAAAATTGATGAAACTTGAACCATAGAAAGATGAGGTCCTCTAGGTTATGATTCCAAAAGGAATTGTAGAATAAAGCCCAAGAGAGATACCTATCTTGTTTCAAGATCACGTTGCTTTAAAATCTGGAATTTTAGAAACTTGGCCACTAAGAAATATCAAGAACTCAAGATCTACTCAACCAAAATTGATGAAACTTGAACCATATCTAGGAAATGATCTTGGTGCTATGATTCCAAAAGGAATTGCAAATATATGTCCAAATTCTCAACCTTTCATGCAAATAGTTTAAGCTGCATCAAAAACAGCAATTTCAGCTCAAGAACACAATTAATGTTAACACAACTTGAGCAAGAATGAATTCTAATGGATCTTATTGGGTTGGAACATGTTCTTGATGAACTCCTCAACCTCTTACACATCCTAGATCCAATATAACTGTAGCATGTAGAAGGAGGGGAGGAGAAGCTCAAGTTGCTACAAAGAAAAGCTAGAAATTGCAAGAAATAAAATAAATTTCAGAACATGTAAGAACTTAGAACTTTCATTGCTTCAAGAGAAACTTTCATTGCTTCAAGAGAAAGGATTACAAGCCATACTCCATGGTGGGCAAAGCTCAAAGGAGCATAAGGAAAACCCTAAATCCTTCTCCAAGACTAGGTGGTGGAGGCATGCCTCTACCTCTCTATTTATAGCCCTATGGAAGCACCCTCAACCCATGGATCACGTCAAGGGCTAAGATTAGCTCTCTCCACTCATTCATATCCACTTAGAGTTTAGCCAACTTTACCACTTACGTAGAATACCCCTCTAGGCTAGCTACAATTACAACACATCACATAGCACACATTACAAAGCGGCTATTACAAAATCTGAGCCCTCGGCTCTACACAACCCAACGCACCGAGTTTATCTAGCCCTAAACCATCTCCAACAGTGCACCGTAATATTCTCCACCTCGAAGACTCCCGGTAATATGCCAATTACATCAATGCCATTATGTTGACTTTGGTCAACATAAGCCACCTGGAGTTACCATGCTGCTCCACCTTGACGGCCTTCGCTCCTTATTGATTTGTCACATCCACGCTTTGTGTCTCGAGCTCTGAACATCCTCGGAATGCCTCGTTGACACTTGGACACTGCCAAGTCACCTTGAGTCACTGCACGGACCCATGTCGCGCCATCTTCATGAAGACTCCATCTGTCGGGACCCAAAAATGCAATTCAGGAACCCTCTGTGTATTCTGAACTAGTTCCAGATCAGTAGCTAGCCCACGTAGGAAACAGTGATGAAATACCATCCATTTATCGATTTAACTAAAAAGATCTCATAATAATAAGTAATAATAATAACTGGATCTTATGGTCAATGTTTACTTAACTTGCCACGTAGAGCTAAAGAAACAAATAAACTATTGCAGCAGAATAGAAAAATTTGGAAAGGCCAATCAACATGCCCACAAGCAATCGTAATATGATTGTGGCCCGATCTTCTGAAAGGTAGTGATATGTCGATTGTGGAGAACACGACGTTGATGATCCAAAGGCTCCAAACAAAACAGATCGAACCCCTCGCAATCACTACACCACTGATCCGATGGTTATCAACCGTGCCGAACGTGGTTGACCTCGCCAAGAAGGCTATCTCCTGCAAGCGAATCAAGAACACAAGCAAGAGAGTAGAAGATGAAATCTGAAATTGTATTGCGAATAAGGATTAAGCTCACAAAGTTGGGGTTCCTCAAACTGAACGTGCGGCGAAACTGCTATTCAGAATAATCTAAAAAGAAAACCGAACGAAACTAAGAGATGGTGGCCACTATGTAAAGGAGGAAGAGGGAGGGGTGGCGGCACTATTCACATGTGAATAGTGCCATTTGAACAGTACCTAAAACTCTAAGTGACCGGCCATATGGGCTACATGGGCCAAATAAGCCCATTACAAAGTTTGACTCAAACTAACCCTTAGGGGGGTTCGGATACAAGCCTTGTAGGCTAAGGAAAGGTGGCGCAACACCAAGTAGAGGGTGGCCGAAACTCTTTTTATTAGAGGCCACAAAATCTTCATCTCCTTTTGGGTGGCTTCAAAGGCCTGAAGTCCTCTCTAGAATTGTGGCCATTGTTATTGCCTTCTCCTTCCTTGATGCACAACAAATCCTTGCTGTCTATTCCTAGATTCCTAAGCACAAGCAAATCATGTCCATTAGGCAGCATCATAGAGTTCTTAAATAATACACTCAGCCCTAGAAACAAATTTACCTGTTAATTGAGTTGACGAGCACGTGCCCGAGTAATTGGACCTTGCACATCATTCATGGAAGCAGCAAGATGAATGTTCATATCAGTAGAAGTAATCTCCTCATCATCCCCCCTTCTTGAATTGGAGTCGTCCTCGACTCAAGCTCATCCTTCGCGCCCAAGAAAGGTCGCAAATGTGCAATGTTAAAGGTGGGGCTTACCCCGAAATCTACAGGCAAGTCTAACTTATATGCATTATCATTAATACGTTCAAGCACTTTAAAAGGACCATCTGCACGAGGCATGAGCTTAGACTTTCTCAATTCAGGGAATCATTCTTTATGCAAGTGTAACCACACAAGATCACTAGGTTCAAAAGTAACATGCTTGCATCCCTGACTACCAGCAACTTTATATTTAGCATTCATAATCTCAATGTTCTCTTTAGTTGTCTTATGCATCTTAAGTATCAAATCAACACGTTGTTGCGCATCAAAATTTACCTTCTCCAAAGGTGGAAGAGGCAACAAGTCAATAGGTGCAGGAGGTATGAAACCATAAACAATCTCAAAAGGGCAATTCTTTGTGGTAGAATGCAGCGAGCGATTATAAGCAAATTCCACATGAGGCAAACATTCCTCCCACATTTTTAAGTTCTTTTTAAGCACAACCCTAAGCATAGTAGACATTGTTTTATTGACTACCTCAGTTTGTCCATCGGTTTAGGGATGACAAGTAGTGGAAAATAACAGCTTAGTCCCCAACTTAGCCCACAAAGTTCTCCAAAAATGACTAAGAAATTAGCATCACAATCTGAGACTATTGTATTCAGAATACAATGCAAGCGAACAATTTCCTTAAAGAACAAATCAGCAACATTTGTAGCATCATCACTTTTATGACATGATATAAAATGAGCCATCTTAGATAATCTATCCATGACAACAAAAATAATATCCCTCCCCTTCTTTATTCTAGGCAACCCTAAAACAAAGTCCATAAAAATATCTTCCCAAGGTGTGCTTGGAACAGGAAGAGGCATGTATAAACCTTGAGGATTAAGTCGTGACTTAGCTTTTTGGCACATGGTGCAGCGGGCAATGAAGCGTTCGACGTCACACCTCATCTTTGGCCAATAAAAGTGGTGGGTCAGAATGTCCTCGGTCTTCTTCACGCCGAAGTGACCCATCAATCCTCCTCCATGCACCTCCTGTAACAACAAAAGATGAATAGAACTAGCTGGAATGCATAGCTTGTTAGCACGGTACACGAACCCATCACGCACCACAAATTTATTCCAACCCTTTCCCTCTTGACAATTGAGCAACACATCTTTAAAATTAGCATCATGCACATATTGCTCCTTTATTATCTCTAATCCAAAGATTTTGAAGTCAAGTTGTGAAAGCATGGTATATCTCCTGGACAATGCATCAGCTATTACATTCTCTTTGCCCTTTTTGTGTTTAATGATATAGGGAAAGACTCAATAAACTCAACCCACTTAGCATGTCTACGGTTCAGGTTGGTTTGACTTCGAATATGCTTCAAAGATTCATGATCAGAATGTATTACAAACTCTTTGGGCCATAAGTATTGCTGCCATGTTTCTAAAGTTTGAACTAGAGCATATAATTCTTTATCATAGGTAGAATAGTTCAAACTATGCCTACTTAATTTTTCACTAAAGTAAGCAACAGGTTTTCCTTCTTGAATTAACACACCACCAAGACCTATGCCACTAGCATCACATTCTAATTCAAAAGTCTTGCTGAAATCAGGAAGTTGAAGCAAAGGGGTGTGTGTCAACTTATCTTTGAGGGTGTCGAAAGCTTGTTGCTGTATGGTGCCCCAAGTAAAAAGAACACCCTTCTTTGTAAGCTCGTTCAGCGGTGTAGTGAGGGTGCTGAAATCCCGAACAAAACGTTGATAGAATCCAGCGAGCCCGAGAAAACTCTGCACTTGTGTGACTATTTTAGGAGGCGACCAACTTTGGATAGCGACGATCTTGGCTTGATCAACTTCAATGCCCTTTGGAGTAACAACATAACCAAGAAAAGAGACTCGATCCGTGTAAAAGGTGCACTTCTCAAGGTTACCAAACAAACGTGCATCTCTCAAAGCATTAAAAACAACATGTAAATGATCCAGGTTTTCTTCATATGACTTGCTATAGATCAGAATATCATCAAAATAAACCACCACAAATTTTCCAATAAAAACATGCAAAACTTCATTCATCAAATGTATGAAAGTGCTAGGTGCATTAGTTAAACCAAAAGGCATCACTAACCACTCATATAGCCTGAACTTAGTTGTAAATGTCGTTTTCCATTCATCTCCCAATTTCATTCTAATCTGGTGGTACCCGCTATGCAAGTAAATCTTTGTGAAAAGAATAGAACCACTCAACTCATCAAGCATGTCGTCTAACCTAGGAATAGGATGACGATACCGTATTGTGATATTATTAATGGCTCTACAATCAACACACATACGCCAACTACCGTCTTTCTTAGGAACCAAAAGAACATGAACAACACAAGGACTAAGGCTTTCCTGTACGTACCCTCGGTCCAAAAGATCTTGGACTTATCGCTGAATTTCCTTAGTCTTCTCCGGATTGGTCCTATACACCGCAAGGTTTGGCAAAGTCACTCCCAGAATTAAGTCAATTTGGTGTTCAATCCCTCTAATAGGTGGCAGTCCTAGGGTATCTCATTTGAAACACATCCTCATATGCTGCAAAAGGTTAGTGACAGAAGACGGCAAAGAGCTAGATATATCATCAAGTAAAAATAAAGTATCTTTGCATATCAAAGCATAGCATGGCATATCATTATCAAAAATTTCAGCAAGATCATATTTGGTTGCAAGCATGACACAACCCTTTAATTTAATTCTCTTAGTCCTAGAACTAGGTGCCAACTTCTCTTTCTTAGGTGAGAAAAAGTTCTTCACTACTTGCTGATTTTCAGATTCATGTTCACGTTCTTTCCTCTCATTTTCAGCTATCTCTTTATCACATTTCACAATTTTAGTAGGTGTCAAAGGTAGCAAAATTATTTTCTTTCCTTTGTGCATAAGAGAGTACTTATTACTTCTACCATGATAAGTTGCATCGGTATCAAATTCCCATGGACAACCTAATAAAAGTGAGTAGGCTTGCATATGCACTATGTCAAAATCAGCAACATCATGATAGGAACCCATGGAAAAATGCACTCTCACAGATTGTGTTACCTTCACCTTACTGCTGTTGTTGAACCACATAATGTTACTGCTGTTGTTGAACCACTGAATGTGGTACGGGTGAGGATGCACACGTGTGGTCAAGCCAAGCTTCTTGACCAAGCCTGAATTCACCAAGTTATTACAGCTCCCGCCATCAATTATAACACAAATACGGTAATCCTTGATGATGAGGAACATCTGAAATAAATTATGACGTTGTAGCTTCTCCGCTTGCTCCCTTTGAGTGCTCAACACTCGCTGCACAATTATGGTCCTATAATTCTCCGTAGCAGCAGCACCTCAAATTTCCTCACCATCGCTATCTACCTCTTGATCATCATCATTACCTGTAAGGTTAGCTGCAAGAGCATATTCATCCTCAACATCACTAGCACTTACATAACCACTGTCTTCTGTCGCAGTGTACGCTCGCTAACTTGGGCAATCTCTCATGACGTGGCCCATCCCTTTGCAACGGTGGTACACAATTCCCGTCGTACGACCCATGGAAGAAAACGATGAAGAGCTCTACACTGGTGCCTGCACACTAGTAGGTTTGCTCATCTCGGGTGCGCGTGACGGTGGTGGCGGTGCTACTGAATGCACCCTACTCACGAAAGGCAAAGCAGAATCAAAACACAGGAGGTGGGACTATCTTGGCTTGTTCTATCAGAATAACCCGGCTCAACATTGAGCCTAGAATGTTACTAAAATTAAATTAAACAATACTACTAAGACTTTTTACCAAATTTTTCAACAGAACCTCCTTTGTATAGTTAACTATACCGAGGTTCCAAAGAATTAATTATAACAATTAACAACAATCTCAATATCCAAGATCATTCAAGCATGCAAGATAATCTATTAAGCATAATCAAAACTTGCTATTCTCCTCATTACAATTAATTTAAAACATTCAACCATCCATATGTGATTCTCAAATAGTTTGCTTATTATTAGAATAAAGACTAATTGATACGCCTTAAGGATGAGTGGTAGTGAGTGCATCCAAACAACTACTCTCTCCCATGCATGCCGTTCTTGCCAAGGGTACCTAAAACACATCAAAGCAAGAGTGAGCCCAAAGACTCAACAAGCATCAACAAGGCTAAAGCTAAGTACACATCATAGCATCAATATACCAAAATAAGCATTACACTAAACATAGCCTTCATGCTTATGTAATGCGACCATGAAAATAAGCATTACACTAAACATAGCCTTCATGCTTATGTAATACGCACCATGCAATGCACCTTTTAAACTTTATCTCTTTTCGCATTTTACGTGTAATACGGGTATACAACCGTCGATGTATACCCTTACCGTACCCTCTGGCTTGAATGACCAAGAGCCTATACTCCACAAGTATAGGGACCTTTGCCCATCATCTTTATGACGGGACCTCTATTCAATTGCCCACATTGCACGAATGTGGGATTTTAAGCCCGTCATTTACATGACGGGACCTCAACTATGTATACTTGGTCACCACGTGACCAAGTCTCAAGCATGCTTACAACATGCATATGTACTATGACACTATCTTTCATGCATAAGAATTCAACAAGTACATAATAACACGTAAGCATTAACAACATACATAGGGAACTTTAACCATTAACTTGCATTCACCAAGTTAAATTGAAACTCATCACATTATCATCCATACATGGCTATTACGAGCAAGACACAAACAATCTCGGCAAACAAACATAAATATACTACAACCCGAATACTTGCCTCAACCGTGTGAGAACGGTGGACGCGGAGAGGCCGCTGCCCCTGGGATCAAACTCCCACCTGAACATAATTACAACCAGGCTAAGACAATCATATTGGACTAAAAGCATAATTAATAACACAAAAGAACTCGCTAAACTCCCAAGCGTTTCCAATTTTCCAATTTCTACCGATCTATCTGCCTCCTCTGCGGACAGTCAACTTCTAAAATACATAACTTTCTCTACAGGGGTCCAAATAAGGTGTTCTAATAATTTTTGGAAAGGTAATTACATTTCCCAACTAAACCTAGTTGAGGAGCCCTTCTGAATCTGACATCTATTACCCCTACCAAGCCAAATTAAATGACATTAGTTTTCACGTCGGGTTCTCTGGACAGTACACTAAAATCACCATAACTTTGGCTAATAAAGTCCAAATCTTACGTTCTTTAGCTTTCTGGAAAGGTATGGAAATTGCCCACATTTTTTGTTATAGCGAGATCCTCTGATTTCTTCTTTAACTAATGGATTAGCCCAGATTTCTACAGACTGTCTGGATGTTGATAGATTATCAGGTCAGCGACACTAAACAATTCATAACTTTCTGACCGTTAATCGGATTGGGTGTTCTTGGCGGCCACGGAAAGCTAATGACATAACCCAACTATCTCTAAGAGGTTGGATCCCCAGATTCTACATCTAAAGACATGAAAACCGTCGTTCAATCTACTGGACAGAACACGATCTATTAACTGTTGATTACTCGATCTACCAAACGAAATCAATTGCAACTAATACGCATCAACCAGCGAAGAACATGCGATGTTACCCTTGTAGAATCGCAGGAAGACGATGAACTCTCCCAACGAAGGTGATCTCCTCTCCTTTCTTCACTTGATCGGCAGTAGGGAGCACCGACGGCGAGGAAGGGAGGCACCACCATGGAGGAGAGGGGCACGCTACAGTAGTCGTGCTACAATGGCGGCGGAGGACTGTAGCTACAGTGCAGCTAGGGTGTCCCCCTTCCTTTTATTGGTGGCCGGCCCCTCATGGGCCTCCTGGGCCAAGGCCCGAGGCCTAAGTTGTCAAGAATTGCGAAACCCCTTTTTATGTCTAATTTCTCTTTTGAATGCTTTTCAGAGAATAAATCGAGTATTACATTAAAACCCCTCTTTCTCCTGTTCAATCGATTTGCTAAAAGAAACATTCTCCCGATTTAATTATTCTCTCCCGATTTAATTTTTGGGTATTACATTCTACCCTCCTTAAACAGAATTCGACCCCGAATTCTATTCAACCTCAACACCAAAGAATAACCATTGCTAAAAGATTTACTAACATTACTATGTACTGCCGTGAATAACTTTGGATAATGCTCACAAGATGCGAGACTCCAATTCCCAAGTCGCTCTCTCTCGGACTAATGGGACAAAGGCACCTTGACACAAACCAACGACTTGTGCCTCAAAGACTCGCTCGACCTCTCTAACAATGCACAGGATGCTACTCAAAGGTCAGCGGCTCCATGAAACTTCAAACTTGGACCTCTCTGGTACTCACTCAAGACTAGAACAAACAAGACGATGTGTACTCACAAGATGGACTCAATACGGTTCTAACGTTTTGCCAACTTCAAACTTCCCACAACTTCAGAAACAAACCAATGTACCTTGGGATATCCTTCCTTTGGTACCAAACCACGAATTTGTGCATAAGCATATGGAACGCTCATTCTATCTTCATCAATCTCTTCATCCTAACCAGAGGGTCTTAGATTAGCGAGGACGCGCAATACAACTTATTTTAATCGACTCTAAAAATCAGATTCAACTGAAATCAAAGGATTCACAATGCAATTCCAACTTCCCTCAAAACACTCAAATCCAAAATCGAAGATTCCCCATGAAAACCTTTTCACAATCCAACTAGACAGTTTGCAATTAAACTCCACATAAGCCAAAAGAAATCACTCGAGTGCTCAAATCAACTACTTCATTTTTTTCCTGAACCAGAAAGAACCACCTCGCCAACATGGAGTCAACTCAAATTGTACATGATCTCCATCATGAAAACCCAACTCAACTAGAACTAATAGATCACTTCTCTACTCGAGAAAACCTTCTTTTCTCAGATGTTCTTTTAAGGGATAAATCCTTTCCCAAATCATGGGTGTCCAGAATTATCACACTAACTCCTTCCTCTTAACCGACAATCCCAAAACGATCCTCAAACCGAAAGAACAACCATACTTATTTAGAGGGACTCTACTAATCCACCAAAAGGATTCTCTAGTCCACTCCTATACCAAAGGAAATTATATTGACAAATGGTTTCCAACACCTCAATAAAGACTTTTCACCCACAACCACATCATCTCATTCTGTTAAAGATAATCAACTTCAAATCCTCAGCACACATACTCATTTACCTTACCCAAAGTATTCTATCAAGATCAACACACTATTTAAAATTCGCTTCTGTTCATCTACCTCTACACATAATATTGGGTCTCCAAGGTCCTAGCATAATAATGCAAAGCTTAAATTCAACCTCCAAGTTTCCTACCATGAATTTCTGGTATAATTGATAGGAAATCCTCAAATTCGTTTACTAAAATTTCACATAGCACAACAATAATCTAAGTCATTAATATCAACATTCCTCACTAATCAAGCAACCGCCCCAAGGCGATTCATTTCACCAATCATAGACCTTCTTTAATCCATACCAATCCAATTCAGCCATACGACCACAATATACCCATTCGCAATACCCTAACTGATTGACCAAGATTCAAACATACTCAATCATTAGCGTCAATAATTAAATAAATTCTTGACCAAGTTATCATTGGAGATAATCCAATTCCCATAGGGTTACTCACTGAGGCCGAGTCATACTTGACAAAAACTCAACAATTCCTGCTATCCCGTTAATTAGCACAACGCTTAGGCTTCTCATTCCCATTAAACTTCACCATCAGAACTCTTGTACACAATCTTACTAGGTATCCAATTGCGACACTATAATAAATTTACCAAGAGTCCATACTTTCGATAACCCCAATATCCCAACATGGACAAAGGTTATTGGATCAAAACCCACCATATGTTCCACTAGTTGTAACACTAATAATAATTTTTTTTATATCTCATCGACAAACATTTCACTTAAATAGAACTCTCTTCAGGTGTTATAGGTCAAAACCAATTCACTATCTACTGCTCTTTAAATAGCTGAGTTCCCAAAAATTCACCACTATCATATACTTGTCCACCACCAACCCGTCGCCGTAATACACTTTATAAGAATTGGCAACACAAGTTGGTTAATTCCTTTCTCAAAAGGAAGAAACAAACAAATACTAGTCTCAACGCACAAGAACAACGTTGTTCCTCGGAGTGAGCAAGAGACCAAGAGAAACAGTCGTATATTAATGATCTCGGAAAACAAAATACAAGTCCGCAGGGTACATTTCCCACAAGAAGGAATTTTCAAACCTCCAAGAATCATAATAAAACACTGCTATGGAGACCCAAGAAACTCTTAAGCTGTAACAGTCAAAAAGTTGCAAATTACAATTCTTAACTCCAACCTCAAATGCTGATGGTACACATTTTCCGTTAACAAAGAAAATAATTTTTTCTTTGATTACAACGTTACTTACCAATCCAAACAAGAAATGCCTATAAAACCAAATCACATTAATCACTTAGGTACCAAACGGAACCTTCCCATACGCCACATTGCTCAATTAATTTCATCTACTATGTAAATCATGAACTCCCAAAACACCACGAATGCAAACTCCAAACATTTCCTTTAACTGATATTACGAAAGGCAATTAACTTCCTTTCTCTCTAAAAGAATCATCACCACTACAATGGGTCAGAATCCCTTGGGGACAATCTTACTAACATCAAGAATAATCTTCTCTTAACAAGATTCGTTATCGTCAACTCTTCCTTTACAAAGCCCCCAAAGGCTCACCAAAATGTTACCTACCTCTTTGTCACCCCATCCTCAAATGAATGTATACCAAATTCTTACACTTTCACTACAACAACCCCTTTATTTTAGAGGGAAACTACTACACAATTTTAAAGGTTATTCCAAAACTCTTTCATCAAAGACAAACTATCATCCGATAGTTCTACTATCATGTAAACATTGTTCATCCATTAAATCCCATCAGTTTATCTCTTAGTGATGCTCAACACCAAACTTTAATAGACAATAATTGCACCTAGCAATTACATATAATCACTAGGTATCCACCAAAGGTTACTCCAAGATTAATATCCACTAAGACAATAATCTAACTCCTTTTGAACTTAGCCATCCCAAACGGTTAAATTAATCTGTTGAGACCCGTTAATTCAATTTATCAAAGAAGTTTACCAAATGTATCACTATTAATGATCAACTCAATTCATCAATGTTCCACACCTCTGATTAACTCTATTGATTACAATTAGGTATAGCCATACTCTTGATCAAGGCTCGTCAAGAACTACTACAAGTCACTTTCAAATTTATCAACTTCCCTTTCAAGGATCTTAGTTAATATCGATCATTCACACCTCGAGACCTAACACGATAATCCATATCTTTTCCATTAATTGCTTTGATTATAACCTCTCACTTAACCAAGACAAAACATCACTAAAGGGTTGAACAACTTCTTTCATAAAAGAAAACCATCAATCTTCAACACTCAAAATACCCAAGAGAGATACATTGAGTCAAAGCCTCCACGTACTAAAGGATTTGCAAAAGAAAACTTTCATCAACCAAAAACATCAAGCGAATGAATGGGTCAAGTTTTCCAATGAGAAAGACAAAACTCCAATATAAAGGTCGAACTTGACAATCAATCAAGTTCACCAGCCGCAAGAATAACTCATCGGTTGGAAAAACAATGATTGCTTTACAGGACAAATTAAGCCAAAGGAAACACACCAACTCTTTTTCAAAGCAACCCAACAATCGCAATGAACTAATAACCTAAGAGAAATTAAGTCAACCATAAGCGGACAAGAATTGGCCAAATTCAAACTCAAGAAAGAGATCGACTTCCTAAAGAAACTCACCCTCAACTCGTAAAACTATGGTACTCGGGTAACTACTTCCCTATTCTCATAACATGAGCGGTGGTGTAACTGGTAAAGCCCGAGCCACAACCACGACCTCAACCTCTCAATATCAACTATAATCAATTAATTAGCAATCACACTAAATTCATATCGCAATCATCAAAATGATATAGCGGAAGCGTAGATGCAATGCCTTGCCCATTCCCATCCTACTGTGCACCAGTGTGTCAAATTTTTAAGTTGACAAGACATTTGCAAATTTTAATCAATCTCTATACCACGGACCTAAAGCCCGCTCGATACTAATCAGAATAACACCCACTCAACATTGAGCCTAGAATGTTACTAAAATTAAATTAAACAATACTACTAAGACTTTTTACCAAATTTTTCAACAGAACCTCCTTTGTATAGTTAACTATACCGAGGTTCCAGCAATTAATTATAACAATTAACAACAATCTCAATATCCAAGATCATTCAAGCATGCAAGATAATCTATTAAGCATAATCAAAACTTGCTATTCTCCTCATTACAATTAATTTAAAACATTCAACCATCCATATGTGATTCTCAAATAGTTTGCTTATTATTAGAATAAAGACTAATTGACAGTCGCCTTAAGGATGAGTGGTAGTGAGTGCATCCAAACAACTACTCCCTCCCATGCATGCCGTTCTTGCCAGTGGTACCTAAAACACATCAAAGCAAGAGTGAGCCCAAAGACTCAAAGAAGCATCAACAAGGCTAAAGCTAAGTACACAAATCATAGCATCAATATACCAAAATAAGCATTACACTAAACATAGCCTTCATGCTTATGTAATGCAACCATGAAAATAAGCATTACACTAAACATAGCCTTCATGCTTATGTAATGCGACCATGCAATGCACATTTTAAACTTTATCTCTTTTCGCATTTTACCGGTAATGCGGGGTATACAACCGTCGATGTATACCCTTGTTCACGTTCCCTCCGCACAGGGACCAAGAGTTTATACTTGCCCATCATCTTCATGATGGGGACCTCTATTCAATTGCCTACATTGCACGAATGTGGGGACCTCAAGCCCGTCATTTCTATGACGGGGACCTCAACTATGTATACTTGGTCACCACGTGACCAAGTCTCAAGCATGCTTACAACATGCATATGTACTATGACACTATCTTTCATGCATAAGAATTCAACAAGTACATAATAACACGTAGCATTAACAACATACATAGGAACTTTAACCATAAACTTGCATTCACCAAGTTAAATTGAAACTCATCACATTATCATCCATGCATGGCTATTACGAGCAAGACACAAACAATCTCGGCAAACAAACATAAATATACTATAACCGAATAGTTGCCTCAACAGATGCGAGAACGGTGGACGCGAGAGAGCGCTGCCCTCAGGATCAAACTCCCACGAACATAATTATAACTAGGCTAAGACAATCATACTGGACTAAAAGCATAATTAATAACACAAAAGGACTCGCTAAACTCCCAAGCGTTTCCAATTTTCCAATTTCTACCGATCTATCTGCCTCCTCTGCGGACAGTCAACTTCTAAAATACATAACTTTCTCTACAGGGTCCAAATAAGGTGTTCTAATACTTTCTGGAAAGGTAATTAAATTTCCCAACTAAACCTAGTTGAGGAGCCCTTCTGAATCTGACATCTATTACCCCTACCAAGCCAAATTAAATGACATCAGTTTTCACGTCGGGTTCTCGACAAGACACTAAAATCACCATAACTTTGGCTACGAAAGTCCAAATCTTACGTTCTTTAGCTTTCTGGAAAGGTATGGAAATTACCCACATTTTTTGTTATAACGAGCTACAGTAGTCGTGCTATAATGGCGGCGGTGGTACTGTAGCTACTGAGGCGACTAGGGTTTCCCCTTCCTTTTATCGGTGGCGGCCCTCATGGGCCTCTCGGCCAAGGCCCGAGGCCCAAGTTGCCGAAGAACTGCAGAAACCCCCATTTTTTATGTCTAATTTCTCTTTTGAACGCTTTCTTTCGTAGAATAAATCGGAGTATTACATTAAAACCCCCTCTTTCTCCTGTTCAATCGATTTGCTAAAAGAAACATTCTCCCGATTTAATTATTCTCTCCCGATTTAATTTTTGGGGTATTACACCGGCGTCAATCTCGATGTAGACGTACCTCCAAAGTTGCTCCTTGTCATTTGTTGCCTACCCTGCAATTCCTTTTTTGCCAAACAAGCAAGCTGGAACAACCTATTGATATCATTATACTCTTTGTAATCAACTATGTCCTGAATTTCACGCCTTAAGCCCCCATAAAAGCGAGCCATCTTATCCTCCTCATCCTCAACAACATTACAACGCAGGATGCCTATTTGTAGTTCTTGATAATATTCCTCGACAGATCTATTACCTTGGTCTAAGCACTACAATTTCTTATGCATATCATGTTTAAAAGCAGGAGGAACAAATCTAGCACACATAGCTACCTTCAATCTATCCCATGTATCAGGTGTTAAGCCATAATTAACTACTTGATTCCACCAAATGATAGCAAAATTTTAAATTCACTAGTAGCTTGTCTGACTCTATACACTTGAGGCACTAGATGGGCATTAATTTTTGTTCAACTATCATCTCCTAATCTAGATAAGTTTTAGCATCATAAACACCCGCAAAAGATGGTATGGTAAATTTAACTTTAGCAAATGGGTCATCATTAACACAAGCATTGTAGTGTTGAAAATTATTACCTCCCATACCATAACGGTTGTGATGTAGGCGGTGTCGTTGACGTGCATCTTGGTCAGCAAAAGCAACGCCAGCATAATGGTTTCTCCTCTCATTATCATCTCCCACCTCAAAAACTTGGGTTGCATCATGATCACACTCGCATCCATTGTTAGGTGGTCGATTCACCATTCTTTCAAGGTGTGTAGTGAGCGCTACAATACTATCGTTGATTAAGCGCTGCAATGTGGTCGTAGTAGCTTGAAGCTTTCTGTCAATGTCCTCATTAATGGTAATGCGTTATTCATCCAAAAGCATCATGAGCTCTCCATTTAAAACACACTCTTTCTCATTAGACAAGTCACCTGTCATGGTTAGTAGAAAACAAAAGAGAACACAAAGGTATTATCCCTATCAACTACTAGGTGATGGAAGGTAGAATCACACACTCTCAAGCATCTTACCACACTCTTACAAGTGTTCTTACCAATGCAGGGTGGTACAGCCGGTGGCTAATTCGTGATACCGTGTCGAGCGTGGGTACAATTGCAAGAGGGGACTTGTTCTGATCAAGAGTAGGTGGAGCTCAAAAGGCAAAATATGTAGCAAGGATTAGAAAAAATCATAACCCAATTAGCAAAGCTGAATAAGGGTCCAAAGTACTTGTCACGGTTGCTGGCCTAAAAGTGTCCCTAGCCCTAGCACAACGCCGACTGAAATAGAGGACCAAACACAAAGGCAGCAAACCTGATTGCTTCTCTTTTCTTTTTTTTTTTTTTTTTTTTTTTTTTGCGAATGTGCACCCGACTCAAATCTCTTCAAATTCCTTTTCTGGGTCTAGGGAGGTATATGGGTCACAAACTTTTTGTAAAAGGCAGGGGTATCACAAACTCTCTCTCTCTCTCTCTCTAAACTTTGATTTTTTTTTATCGTGTTGTTGAGTCAGATGAATCCTTCTAGTGGCATGAAAACGACCTCTTTTCTTTTCTTTTTTTTCTTTTTCTTTCTTTTTCTTTTTTTTCTGTCACAAACCAAAACCAATCTTGCTTAGGATTTGCCACGGCAGAGACTTTGGCTATCACGCAGAATATGAGGTGCCATGATGGCAAAATCTTTGAATATCTGCGGTAAGGTGTTGGACTACCACAACAGCAGTGTTGGCATGGCAGCGGAGCGTGATGACTAGAGACCAAGAACACGACTTAGACAAAGGACACAAATTCAACAACGCGAATCCAAGAACGGAAATTACAAAGGCACAAAGGGTGATGGGACAGCGAAAGAACACAACGAACAAAATATTTTTGTGCGGCTAATTTTCTGGAGTTTTTAGGATGATGAACAACAACTAATCTAAAAGGGGGAAGAATTGTGATTACCTAACGGGCAACCTTTGCTCTGATACCACCTAATGTGACCGTGGCCCGATCTTCTGAAAGGTAGTGATATGAAGATTGTGGAAAACACGACGTTGATGATCCAAAGGCTCCGACCAAAACAGATCGAACCCCTCGCAATCAATACACCACTACTTGATGGTTATCAACCGTGCCAAACGCTGTTGACCTCGCCAAGAAGGCTATCTCCTGTAAGCGAATCGAGAACACAAGCAAGAGAGTAGAAGATGCAATCTGAAATTCTATTGCGAATAAGGATTAAAAGCTCACAAAGTTAGGGTTCCTCAAACCGAACGTGCGGCAAAACTGCTATGCAGAATAATCTAAAAAGAAAACCCAACAAAACTAAGGGATGGTGGGCACTATGTAAAGGAGGAAGCGAAAGGGGCGGTGACACTATTCACACATGAATAGTGCTACATGAACAGTACCTAGAACCCTAGGTGACCAACCATATGGGCTACATGGGCCAAATAAGCCCATTACAAAGTTTGACTCAAACTAACCCTTAGGGGGTTTCGGATACAAGCCTTGTAGGCTATGGAAAGGTGGTGCAGCACCAAGTAGAGGGTGGCCGAAACTCTTTGAGTTGGAGGCCACAAAATCTTCATCTCCTTTAGGGTGGCTTTAAAGTCCTAAAGTCCTCGCTGGAATTGTGGCCATTGTTATTGCCTTCTCCTTCCTTATGCACATCAACTCTTTGCTGTCCATTCCTATATTCCTAAGCACAAGCAAATCATCTCCATTAGGCAGCATCTTAGAGTTCTTAAATAATACACTCAGCCCTAGAAATGAATTTACCTGATAATTGAGTTGACGAGCATGTGCCCGAGTAATTGGACCTTGCACATCATTCATGGCAGCAGCAAGAGGAGTGTTCATATCAGTAGAAGTGATGTCCTCATCAAATCGAGTGGAGAACGCATCCTAATCTGCGAAGTCTTCATAGTACTCCTTCTCAAAGAACTCTTGAGCAGCTTGATAATCTTCAACTGAGTAGCAAAAATTAGAGTCATGAACACATAAAGTACTCAGCAAGTCGTAGGGAAATAGTATGCAATTAATATTCATGCAAGGCCGGAACAAAGGTTAGTTGTATGGTTCTTTTGTAGAAAGGAGTATTGACGATAAATACAATAAATAGATTGAACTGCGTAATTGAAAAGAATAATAAATAAATAAATAAACAATTTCTTTGAAACAACCAGTGAATTCCCCATCCACTTCCCAACCAAACCAATAAGTGAATTCTCCATTCACCAACCGACACAATCCACCAAGTGAATTACCCATTCACCAAACTAACATTATATTCATTAAGTGAACTTCTCATTCACACTCCAACACATTTTATGAAGAAACTCTACCTTTCGTGTAAAATCCGAGGACATGTCCATAACCGAGGACACGGCTATTCAAATAGATTAATTAACACTCTGCAGAGTTTGTACACTTTACCCACAAGATACAATTAACTCATCATGTCTGCCATGACTCGCCATACAGAAGTATGCGATTGAGCAATCATAACAAAACCTTTCATCAATTTTATCTCGATAATTGACTCTCTCATTGTGCATATTGTCGCCCCAACCTCACCGTTGGTTTGATGCACATCATTGGACCTAGAAGCGGCGAACCGACCATCGATGTGACCTTAGAAAGGGCACACACCTCCACCCATATACTGCCTGAGTAGTCAAAGCTAAAAGTCCATAACTTACTAAGTTAGGCCCATCCCATCAGGCATGTGGTTGTATGATAGGCCCAGTTCAATGGCGCACAAGATTAAGTCCTTGACAAATTACTCAAGCGAGTCTACCACAAACCCACGACATGTTATAATCACACCCTCAATCCACAACCGCTCGCCCGAGCGAAAATCATTTTTTTAACCAAGACCAATGACATACCCTCTCATGGTACACAAATTTTAACAACAATGGCTACCCGCCACGATTCCATATCTCATTAAGTCAAATTCAACATTATTTGTACATGTGATAATGAACCCATCGTAACGAAGCTTGACTAAGCATCAATACAATACCCATGTTAGTGATACAAATATGTCCAACTAAAATTATCCATGCTAGGGTGACAAGTGATTCAAGGTATTCAAATATTCAATGGAGGCATAATGACAATAGGTGATAGCTAATCCCAAAACAACCAATATAAAAATAGCATGTATTTGATATAAAATAATATACTTTTGAAATCATAGGTTCAATATGATCAAAGGACTACAACTTTTCTTGGAATAGATCTTAGTATTGGTCTTGATCTTGGTGCACTCCTTGCTCAAAATTCCCCACAGTATCAACGTCTACTCGCAAACAAAGTAAATAAATAAAATAATTACAAAATAGAGATAAAACAAACTCTAAAAATTAAATAAAAATCTCAGCAAAATAGAGCTCGAATTTACATGAATTTAGAAAATTGAATGGGCTCAAACGGAGTTCGTATGAAGGAGAACAGACTCTCGGAAGATTGAAATTCACATGAAATGATGAAATCCAAATTTCCTTTCAAAAGAAAATATAGATTATGACGTCAACATGACATCATTAGAGATTTTTCAGCTGAAAAGAAAATAAAGTAAATAGGCTGACATGTGGGTCCCACTTGGCATAGACTGGGCTTATGGTGGACTAGGTCTTTGGACTTTTGGTCTAGGGTTTGGTGGACCGGGTTCAAGACTTTTAATTGGATGACATGAGGGGCCCTCATGTCATTTGATTGGGTTTGGAAATAGCCACATGTGCGGTGACAGGGATGCCACGCAAGCAGGAAAGTTGAGATGGCGTTGATGTGGGGATGAAGTGGAGGATGAGGTGGCAAGAGAAAGAAACGAGAGAGAGGCAGAGAAGGAACTGGCCGATGACAATGGCATGCTCGGTGATGATGACTGGAGGCAAGGCAAAGGCAACCAACTAGCAAAACGGATTCCCTTGAGTGAGGCGAAGCTTTGAGTGGTGGTGGCTCGGCAACTCCGACGACGAGGTGATAGCGGCGATGAGGTTTCAGCTCACGATGGCTTTGATGAAATAAAGGTGCCCGAAGAAGATGGAGAGGAGCACAAGGTCGGCGAATGTAATATCCCAAATATTTATTAGAGAGAACAGCATATTTGGGAGAGGGAAATAAATTAAAAAATCAGAAATTTTGTGGGGGTTTTGGACCTTGGGCTTCTGGCCCAAGGCAGCCTAGCCTTGTGGGCCAGCCCTATAGTGGACAAGAGGGGGGAGCCTATTGCTTCCTAACCCTAGCCGCCCCCTCCAATTCCCCTTGGCCACCACCCCTCTATTCCCCCTTCCTTGTGCCACCTCTCCTCTTCCCTAGAGCTGCTGCCCCATCTCCCCTCCCTCCTATCCAGCAACTCTCCCAGCGCCTCCTCCTCTTGGTGCTGCCTCCATTGCTGCTGGCCGAAGTGAAAGAAGAAGGGGGAAGCCCATGGGTGTGCCAGCCAAAGGGTGAAAGGAAAGGGAAGAGGAAGAAGAAGAAGGTGGGGGTGATTTTTGCAAGGGGATTCAGCGAAGTCCAGCAGGATTTTGTGGGTAATTTCACATTTCCCATTAGATTTAGTAGATCTTTCTTATGCGATTCGTCGTTAATAGTTATTTTGTAACTGCTATTGTAGATCGGTTGTTTCTGTTGTTCTGTTGACGCGCGAAATTGAGTTAGTTCCAAGTGGATCCAGTGTTGAGTGTCTCCTAGACATATGTGGGGTTTCGCGTGGGCTTTCCAGAAAGTATTAATTTGTAATTTTTGGTTAGATAATGAATTAGTTGTGATTTTAGCAAGTCAGGGTGCTTATTCAGTCTCAGGATTTGGGCAGCGAACGTAGTTTTGTGAATTAAGGTTTGTAGATGGACGAATTTGGTCATTGATTTCTATGAGTTATGTATATAT
Source organism: Phyllostachys edulis (assembly GCA_036346405.1). Taxonomy (NCBI): domain Eukaryota; kingdom Viridiplantae; phylum Streptophyta; class Magnoliopsida; order Poales; family Poaceae; genus Phyllostachys; species Phyllostachys edulis. Next base: position 205,768 of record JAYEVD010000574.1, read on the forward strand.
CTTTATTATGATTCTAGGAAGATAAAGTTCATAACTTGTGGACATTTAGAATGAAAGATATGAAATTTTTAAGTTAATGCTGTAGTCTGTCCTTCTATTGTGGACAATAGAGAAAGACTTGGCTATTTGCAACCTTTGTTGCACAGTGGGGATAATTGTGATAAATTTATTGAGAAAGCTAGTTTTTGTAGTTTCTAGAGAGTCTTAGAACAGTGGGTTTGGATGTACCAAATAAAATTTCTGAAATTCCCAAGTCGATTAGGTAACGAAGATGATGAGAACATTCTTGGGTTAAAATCAAAGGCTTAGATGGGATAATGTGATCTTTCGGTCACCGAGAAGTTGTAGCTATGCTTGTGTTGATTCTAGAAAATTTGGATTCATGACTTTTGTAGCTTTTACTCAAAAAGTTATGGATTTTCCTTTGATAGCTATCTGTTTGGACAGATTGGGATTTGGGATTTGTATCAATAAAGTTTTGGGTTGTGAATAGGAGCGAATGATTTCATTTTTTTCATTCCTATGATGTGCACTTTTGAATGGTATACTTAGAATAATTTACGGTTGTCAGGTGGTGGTGAGCACCGGGGCTAGAGCCTCCCCATCGTCGTCATCCGTCTCACGGTTGAGGCAAGTGCAAGCAGTGTAGAATGAATTGCGATATTTCATTCTTACATATGAAGTTTTATGTTTTGATAATATCGCTGAACATTATACTTTCATGATGGATTGAAAATGTGAGTTTCAATTTGCATCATGGCATTAATTTCTGAACCTTGGACTATGTGGTAGCCAAAGATTGTTTCTTTTGAGGTCCCCGTCATGCATTGGACGAGCATTAGATCCCTGTCATGCATTGGACGAGCTTGGGTCCCCACACTCATGGAGTGTGGGCTTGAGGTCCCTGTGCCTGAGGGCACAGGCTTGAGTATGCATCGACGGATGCACCACTCTGCATTACCAGTAATTGCAAAGAAGAAAAAAAGAGCATTCTTGACATATGCATGGCATACAAGCATAAGAGATTTATTTATGATTCATTATTGATGTTCATAAGAAGATTTGATATCTTCATTGGCTGGTTGTGAAGTCATGTTTATTATCACTGTTGTACTTTGCTGAGTCGTGGACTCACTCTTGTTGTGTTGTTCTTTCTAGGTACCTCTCAAGGCAGCGACATGCATGGGAAGGGGTAGACTTGATGCACATCACACTTACACTATCAATGGCAAATAAATTAGTTCATTTAACTAAACTTCAACTTCATGATAATTTCTTTAGATTCAGACTGTGTCCATCCTTCGTGGTGGTTGGTTCGCTTGTATTCGTGGTTGATCTATTTATGCTTTTAAACCTCATTTATTGGTTCATTTAATACCGTTCGATTGAATAACTAGATGAATTGGATTAGACTTACACCCTCGTATTACTGATGAATCTTGATGCTTTAGATTTATTTGTTAAATATTTGCTTCCATTGTGTAGCATAGACATTTGATTTGGATTTGGTTGATAAGGAGAAAGATCCATGCTTAGATTATTTTCAATTGATATATGACATTCTTTATCTTGATTAATTGTAGATGGTGTTAGTTCTTGATGATTATAACTATGTCATTCGGTTGGATGTTTTGCTGAAAGTTTGTTAATAAGTTGAAATAAGATGGTTCTGTAGAGTAGTTTAGTATCATCCTATGTTCTATATTGGGCTGGGGTGTTACAGCGAAGGCACCAGGAACTTAAAGACCACCTTGAAGCTATTGGAGATCGACGGAAACACCAGCGAGAAGAAGATGATTGTAAACAAGGAAGAAGCTTAGCGACAGCAATTCGGCGGCAAAGAAACCAAGAGGACATGGGGGATTGGATGAGACCCTAGGACATGATATGATGCACTTAGGAGAGCTAGGGGGCTCACTAAGGAGTAGATCGAAGATGGGCGGCGGCGGCCGGATTTGGAGAAGGTGGTGCGACGGCGATTCGATGACGCTCCCGGGGAGATAGTGGAGGCACGGCAATGAACATGTTGAGTCTAACCCAACGGCGGTGACGACGATGACAGAGGACCCTTCTCAGTGACAAATTTTGGCGAGCAAGTCCTTCGGTGGCGGCTCTATCCTTCGACGATTGCAGCGCAACGAAGAGAAAATGGGATCGGGCCTTAGGGTTTCGAGAAGAGGATGTTGAGACAAACAAAATGACGCGATTGGCTCTGCTTTTAAAGGAATCGAAAGGAGTCTAAGATGAGGACGACGCAGCCATGGCGTGAAGCACTCAGACTCAAGAGTCCAGCTTGAAGACGAAGATGAGGTGGCATGCTGGGCCCGCGGGGCAGATAAACGAAAGAAAAAGCAAAGGAAGGCTGACTCGATTTGGGCTTCGGTGCGGGAGGAAAACAAAGGCGCAGTGGAAGAAAAGTGAGAAGTGGACCGGGCCAAGAAAAGAGAAACAATGGTTGGGCCGAAAGAAAGAAGATGGGCCAAAGGAAGGAAGTTTGAGCCCGAGATGATCTTCCGAAAAATAAAATACTTTCCAAATTTAGGAAAAGATATTAAATAAAACTAAGCTCAAATAAATAGCAAATAAATCCCAAAAATTCGTAGAAAATTCTATGGAACACTAGGAACTCAAATAAAACAACTTTTAATTTAATTAAAGTTTAAATTATTCACATTAAGTCTTTTTGATTTCTGAAAATCCAGATTAAGCTTTAACTTTAAAAAGAAAATTCAAATGGTTATTTTATTTTTAAAACTTCAAAAACAGACTAAAATTTTGGGATGTTACAAATCTACCCCCCTTAAAAGGAATCTCATCCCTGAGATTCGAGCTGACTACAGAATAAGTGCAAACTCAACCTTGCTCACTCTTCCAAAAATTTCTCTTGCGAGCAAAACAAAGTTGCAACTGATGCGGGGCTAACTTAAAGACTTACCAGAAGTGACATTCTGAACTAGTTGAACTTCTTTTACAGTGACGTGATTCAGTCGTCCTCTTGCTACAGTTGATGGAGTCCTGGCTGCTTGACTTGGAGTTTGAGGCATTTCTATTCCTACTCTTGGCAAAGAAGTCCTGGCTGGTGTTGACTTTGGTCAACATAAGCCACCTAGGGCTACCACACTGCTCCACCTTAACGGTCTTCGCTCCTCATTGACTTGTCACGTCCACGCCTTGTGTCTTGAGCTCCGAACACCCTCGGAATGCCTCGACAACACTTGGACGCTGCCAAGTCACCCTGAGTCACTACATGGACCCGTCTCGCGCCATCTTCATGAAGAATCCATCTTCATGATCGGACTTGATCCCCAATTATCTTCTCAACCACCATGATTGTTCTGGATGCCAAGCTCTCCAAGCTTGCTCCCGATCCCGCGTCGATGATCATCCAAGTCATCATGTCAACGTGCAGTCAACAAAGACAAAGAAATCATTTCCTTAGCACAAGTGCCGCGCACTTAACCATCATTAGTGAAAACATGCATCATAACATCTCATGAAACCTAGTTGAAACTCAAAACTTGACTTCGTGAACTTCAACAACTCTCAAACCTTCACCAACAAGTCCCAAATACTATCAAATATTCATCACAACATGGAACGAGCCTCCACATGGCCTCTCAAGGGGTTTACCTATGTTATTTTGTATAAAAATAAAAATAAAAAACTTAGTTTGTGACACGGGCGAGTTATATTATAATTTGAAGAGTGTGAGAGGTGTATCTCACAAGTAGGCAGGGGAGATCCTCGCTCGGGTCAATTATGGACTGAACGTTGGCAAATCCTATCTAAGCCTAAGTGTATGTTGGGACCCAAATATGCAAATCTGGACCCTCTGTGTATACTGCACTAGTCTAGGATCATGCTAGTGTACATAGTGGCAACATCGATGAAATATCATTCTATATGCAAAGATAACTAAGAAATAGGCAATTAACAATAATTACCAGAGTAATGACCTTAAGGTCAAAGCTTACAATTAATGCCTCAGAAGGCAAATAAATCAAATAAACTGCAGTGGAAGGAAACAAAATAACTTCAGTGAAGCCCATCCATATGCCCATAGACAACAGGCTAGGGTAGCACGACCTAGTTCTCCACGATCCTTGAAGTAGAACTTGTTGACCAGCGATGATCTGACGTAGCCTTCTTCAACTAAACAACATTGTTTATAGCAAGAATGAGTACATAGAGTACTCAGCAAGTCGCACCAAAGAATGCAATTATAGATGATGGCTTATTCCAAAGGATGTGGCATCTATGGTTCTTTTGCATAAAAGCAACAGTTGTAGCTGAATATGAATAATAGATTGAAAGCATAACTTAAAAAAATAAAAATAATAGTTTTAACCAGTATTTTCACAAAGCTCACATAACCTAACGATTTCTTTCACACAGCTCCATAAGTTTACTCACGCTTGTGTCCCTTCCCAATTGTTTTTATGAAAAGCTACCCTCGTGTGAAATCCTGAGCATCTCCATGGCATGACGCGCTATTCAAATAGATTGTTAACACTGTAAAGGTTTGTATACTTTACCCACAAGATACAATCAATTTGTATGGAGCTCATCATAACAAAACCTTTCCGAAACTTTATCTTTACAATTGACCCTCGCGATGTGTTTTACTGTCGTACCAACCCTGACAAAGTGCTTTGATCCGACACATATCGTTGGACCTGGAGATGGCAAACCACTCATAAGTGTGACCCGACACAGTAGTACACACCTCCACCCTGGCACACAGTCTAACATACATGCCTGAGTAGTCAATGCCAAGATTCTGTAGCTTACTAAGTTAGGCATGTCCCATACCAGGCATGTGCTCGCACAGTTATGGCTCAGTTCAATAGGGCACAATGTTAAGTCCTTAATTAACCAAGGCGAGACCGCCCAATTTCTAACCACATTACCAAGATTCATATTTTCCCAGCACACAGTTTCACCATATCACAATTCTTCCCACTCGCTTTAGTCTAAATCTAATCCCACCCTATTGGTTAAGTGCATCACATGCCATCAACGAGTAACAACACACATCACATAGTTTTTACACAAAGGTCCATAATCACTTAGTCAAGTTTAAATTTGTAACTCAAAATGATATCAATAACCCGTTGCATGGCTAAGCAGACTATTCGTGTCTAACCAACCCATGTTGGTGCTATGGTAATACCAACTAATAATTAATCAAGCTAGGGTGACAAAAGATCATGGTAATATAATGAGCAAAGTGGATATAATCAAATGGGTGAATAGCTAATCCCAAAAGATTTAAAGAATTAAGTACTTGAAATAACATGCAATAGTTTGAATTGAAGTAATTTTGGAAAAATTGGGTTCAACATGGTCAAAGGTACAACTTGCCTTGCTATAGTAATGATCTTCTTCTTTTATCTTCAATCTTCTACTTCCTTAACCTTTAGCTCCATCGAACGATTCCGAAACATCAACGTCTAAAAAGAGAGAAGGCGCAAACATAAACAAAATTCAAAAATACAAATCAAATGAACTCAAAATTGAAATTTAATGGTAGAGGAAGGTAGGGCTTGATTTTAGATGAATTTAGAAACTTGAATAGTTTCAATCGGAGTTTGTATGAGGGAGAACGAGCTCTCAGAAGTTTGACCTGGAAGGAAAATGCTAAAAAAGAAAAGGGAGAGAGAAACTGATAGGTGGGGTCCACAGAATATTTTATTTTTGGAAATTCGGAAAATAAGCCAAGTGTATGACATGTGGGACCCACTGTAATAAAAGGATTTTTAAGAATTGATTTAATTCAATAAAATAGGATGAGGGACTGACACGTGGGCCACTAGTCCATAGACCATGTCCACGGCAAAGGAGAGGTTCATGGTGAACCAGGTTCATGTGGCTAGAGTTTGACTAGAGATGATCGACATGTGGGACACACATGTAAGTGACAGGTGGGTCTTAGGTTATGGCTTAAGTGTCTGACATGTGGGACCCAGTAGCAGAGGACAAGGCATACATGTCATGTAATGAAAGTGATGTGGCAGCGAGGTGGCTGCCAACATAGATGGTGACGTAGGTGGCGCTCGGGCTCTAAGGCTCGCCGGAGCTAGGGTTCGTGGGGGGCGACAAAGAAGTGGCAAAACAAAAAGAGGAGAGTACGACGATCATGGTGACGTAGTTGTGGCGGTGAGGAACAACGTCGATCGTCGGCGGCGAGCAAGAAAGTCGACGGCGGTGGATCGGCTATGGTGGCGAGGTTGTTCCAGTAGGGTTCTGGGGAAAGTGAGGGGACCACGGCGTAGAACACGGCGCGAGGATGAAGATGGTGGGGTCGATGAGTAGCGGATCTCACCGATGAAGAAGCAATTGGCCGATGAAGGGCGACGACCAGAAGAGAGAGAGAGAGAAGAAGATTATCTTGGCGCATAGTGGACAAAACGGGAAATCAAAAGATGGGAATCATAGATCGGGAAGTGGAACATGAGATGACGCGAAAGATTTGGTAAGAAACTCACCAGAGAAGCGAGGAACGTGACGAGGCGTTTTTGAGGTGGTGGACCTGGCCAGAGGTGAGGAAGATGAAGACGATGCTGGAGAACAGAGGCTTGGGAGCTTCAACTGATGGTCCCATTCAGCGGAGGAGGATGAAGCAATTTTTGTGATGCGGTTGCAGCGTCTTGAGGAGTGGCAATGGCGGAGAACGACGCCGAAGGGGTGGCTCCAGGCTTGGAGAAGATGGGCTCAGGCGACGGCGCATGGAGACTAGGGCAAGGGCACGAGGGACGGTGTGTTGCAAGGCACTCAATGCGCATGGGGCGGCAGCTTTATAGTACGGGGAGTTGGGCTTCACTTGGACACCAATGGCGACGCGGAGGTGGAGTCCGCTCCGGACCCGGCTGCATCGGTGTGGGTGCGATGTGTGACGGCGTGGCGTCGGCAAAGCGGCCCAAAGTGCGAAGGATGTTGGCGGTGAAATTTGAGGAGGTGGTGCACGTGGACCCAAGGCGCGGTGGTGGAGCGGGGAGCGGGGAAGGCTAGCTGGGATGGGCCAGGTGGAGGAGTGGGCCAGGGAGAGAGAAACGGAAACAGATCGGAACAATTCAGCCCAAGAGGATTTTTTGAATTAGGAACTGATTTTGGAATTTAGAAAAAGGCTGAAATTCAAATTTGGGAAAATAAATAGCAAATAAATTCAAAACAATCCAAGAAAATTCAGGGAAATTCCTTGGTCAAATTAAATAGTATAAAATTTCAGAAATTCCTAAATAAGCTTTATTAATTCAAGGAAAATTTGTGAAATCTTTCAGGGACCTAATCTACACAAAAGATTAGTGCTATCACACCGGCATACGGTTGTTCCTTCCCTGGACATGTGGATACCGTAAAGGCGCTAATGCAGTTGCTGTTGCACTTGAGAACAATCCGCGATCTTCATAAGGCACTGCAGAGGTTGCTGGAGGAGACGATCGACTCGCGAGGACGCTGGCAGATCGACTACTACCACTGCATCGACATGCTCGACGCTGGACGATCGACTACGACCACTACATCGACGCGCTCCGCGTTGAACCAGGCTACTCCAACTCTTCTTCCGCTGCTCTACACGTCTGGTGGTAATGATCTGTGATCATCTTCTTGCTTGGCTTCTTGGTTTACGTGGTAGAAATTTTTGAATTGTTGCTTTCGTAGCCTACCCGCATCCCTACATGATCATGAGTGAAGTGCACCAAATCTAACCCTTCCGATGCATGTCACTTCCTCGAGAAGTACCTAATGAAAACATCAACAACAAGCATGAGTTCACGACTCAGCAAAGTACAACAGTGTAAAAGACAAAGCATCTTGACTAGATAATGAAGATAACAAAATCCTCATATAAACAAACATCAGCAAGGAATCCATAATTGAACCTCTTATACTTTCATGAACATCAGCAAGGAATCCATAATTGAACCTCTTATACTTCCATGCGATGCAAATGACAAGAATTCAACTTTCTTCCTTCTTTGCAATTACCGGTAATACGGAATAATGCATCCGTCGATGCATACTCAAGCATGTGCCCTTTGGCATAGGGACCTCATGCCCGTCCAATACATGACGGGGATCTCAAGCCCGTCCAATGTATGACGGGGACCTCGAAAGAATCGATTCTTGGCTACCACGTAGTCCAAGATTCAAGAATGAATGCCATGATGCAAATGAACATAATAATCTTAATCGATCATGAGCAAATAACATTCAGCGGCAAAATCATAATTAAAAATTGCATACAAATAAACCATAGCAATTTTCATGAATCTAACTCCGCATATACTTTACACTACTTGTACTTGCCTCAACCGCGGACGGGTGACGATGAAACGAGGGCTCTATCCCCAGGTTCTCAACACCACTTGGCATTCGTAAAGCGTCATAAGAATACCATTCAATTGCGCACATCATAGCAATAAAACAAAATGAACTCATTCGCTCATATTCTCAATCCCGAAACAATACCACTACATTCCTAATTTCCAATCTGTCCAAAACATACCGTCACCATAGGAAAACCATAACTTTTGATTTATAGCTCCAAAAATTATGAACTCAAGTTCTCTAGAATCGACACACATATACCCATAAATCCTCAGGTGATCGAAAGTTTAGATTGTTTCATCTAAACCCTTGTTTTTATCTCCGAAGTTAGCTCTAACATCTTCGGTACTATCGACTTAGAAATTACATATCTTTTAATTGGTGCCACCAAACACAATGATCTAAGTCATTCTGGAATCTACAGAGAACAAGCATCCATAATAAATTTGTTCTAATTTTTCTATTGTGAAACAAAATTTGCTAACAAAGCAATTTCCCTGACTATCCCCAACAGAAGGACAGAACTCTAATGAACGATTCAAAATCCCATAACTTTCATTATACATGTCCAAAAAAATATGATCTTGGATTCTATGGAATCATTATAAAATTAACTATTTAAGTCATGGAGACCAAAAGTCCAAATTATACCATTTAGGACTTTAATTTGCAAAACTAAGTTTGCTCTCGAATCCTAGAGACAAGATGCAGACACTTAGATTGCAAAAATTATAACTAAATATTTATCCATGCAAAAATTGTGAACCAAGACTTTCGAGAAAGCTATCGCAATTACCCACATAACTCTAGGAGACCCTAAACCCTAATTTCGCTTAGAACTAATTCAGACTTACAGATCATCAGAACTGCAGAATTACCGATCTACAACAGCAGAGTACTAATATGATATCTAGCAACAATTCACATAGAAAAGAAGTGTAATAGCCATTGGGGATCACGAATTTACCCACAAATTCCCCGCTGAACCTCGCCAAAGTCCTCACGAAGATCCCCCTTCTTCCTTCTCCCTCTCCCTCTCCCTCTTCCTTTCTTTTTCTTCCTTCCTCTCCTTCCTTTCTCCTCTTCTCCTCCTCTCGGCATAGCAGCGAGAAATGGGTGCTACAGTACATGCTAGGGTTTGACTCCTCCTTCCCTTGGCCGGCTGCCCACCTTGGGCTACAGCCCAAGTTTTCGGAATTACACAAAAACCCTCTAAAATTTTTGTCCAATCCATTCTCTAATTAAATTATTCTCTCTCTAAATCATTTTTCCTCTCTTAAGATGATTCGAAATATTACAGATTTGGTACGCGCCCACCTCTCTTCCTTGGAAGTAGTAGAAATCCGGGTGGAGCCCACAAGGGACAACCGCACCCTCGCCTTGCGGGGATGGTTTCGTAACCGTGCCAAACACGTACAACAGATGGTAAGAATATAGATGAAATACGAACATGGTCACTGATATATAGTCGGATATTCCACACAAATATTATTAGTTCTGACGCAGCATTAGTCAATCATTCAACAACTAGACCGGACATACAGCAATCGATCAACAAGAAGCGACAACAATTACCAGATCATTTGTTCCAAGCAAGCTAGACCTATATATAAATGAACAGAGATCTTCAAGCCGGCTTCTTATGTCAGGAAGCACCATCCTTCTGTGGCTGCCTGCCTGCCTTCACTTCTTATTGAGCCTGATCTGATACTCCCTCGGCAAGAACGCATTGAAGCCGAGGATGAGCTGGGGGTACCCGTCGAACAGGACCTTCACGCGGTTGAGCATGCCGTCAGTATCGATCCTGCATGACCCCCGAAAAACCAACGAGATTTTTGTTTAACTTGACGATCAATCACAAACTCCTAATAGCACAAATCGATGGATTGTTAGACGCTACTACTCGTGCGTATCACTGACCTCCCGCTCTTGAACTCGCGCAAGATCTCGACGAACACGTCGTACCTCACGCGCTGGTCCTGGAAGCTGTCCTTCACAGCACGGAGGTATGTGAGCGCGTCGTTGACCGTCAGCTCCGGCGCGGGTGTGGGCGCGGGCGGCGCCGGAGGCATGCACGTCGGCGGCAGCTGGACCAGTGTTTTCGCTACCGGTTGAAAAAAAATTTCGGAGGACAGCGATAGGGCCGGTTACCGGCACTAACCGGTTTTTTCGGGAAAAAATTCGGCCAATTTCGGACAAAAAAAATCAAATTCGAATAAAATTCAAGCAAATTCAAATTTTTTTGAACAAAATTCATTCAAACCGAAAATTTCGGAGCTCATTTGAATCTTACTGGCCCCCGCCGGTAACACCGGTTACCGGCGGTAACCGGCGAAAATCGGCCGATAAGTTTTTCACTGAGCTGGACCGGCCTTCACGACAAGGAGATCGAAACGGAACACCATCAGAACACAAGACTGATTAAAACCCGGTGATGAAAATCTCAGCACAAATGGAGCTTTTCATAATTTTAGCACGATCAGGATTCAAAATTGCGCGAAGATTAAAGAAATCTCAAGCATAAACAGAATCAAGGCACCAAATCGCTAGCTTCCCTCGATTAGCACCAAAAAAAAATAAGAGCAGGTGATGAGGAAGCGAATAAAGAGGTCGATAGGTGAAGCTGCTCACGGATCGAACCGTCGGGACCCTATCCCCACGGGCGCCTGCTCACTTGCGCGTCTCTTCGCTCCGACCAACCCCATCCCCTCCACCGTTGCTTCCCACCAGCCGCTGCCGCCGCCGCCACCGTCTGATGTAGGGAAGGGAAGGGGGGAGAGGCAGAGAGAGCTCTCGCGTTCTCTTCACCCGTGAGAGAATGTGGCGGCTTTTAATAACCGGAGCGTCAGGAGGCGAGTCGAGGCATAGGACTGAGCACCGGACAGGATGCGACCGTCGATCCGGCGCGTCGAATTGGTGCTAACGCTCAGCGCAGCGATAGGGCGATCAGTAAAGTGTTGCCTTTTTTAGAAAGTGTTGCCATTTTGGTTTTAGAGCGCTCCAACCCGATTTTTTAAATGAATAGTAATTCATAATTAGGAAATTAAAGCAGTAAGAATGGTGGCAAAAAAATCACAGATTTAGGAAGGACGCAGTTTTTAACAGTGTCCCAACCTGGACGCTGTAGCGTACCGCGTCCATCACCGAGCGCTATGCGCAACTGCGTCCACAGGTGGTGAGCTCCGAGCGCCCCAAGCCCAAACAAGCCCATCTGTTGCTCTGGGCCTCTGGCTTGATCAAGTAAAACATCAGAAAGCAAAATGTGGCTACGTGGATCCCTCTGTTCAGAAAATGTACGAAGTTTTGGACAAGGTTACGGTCTCCAATATTTAATTTTAATTATTATATTTTATATGATTATGTTAGTGAAAAATTACAAATTATTATATTATAAAAATATTTATGACAAATGTAGTGGTATTATTCTTTCATGACCAATCTAAATATTTTGTTATATATTATTAGTCAAAGTTAGAGAAATTTGACAGCACGTTTTCTAAAACGTCATGCATTTCTGCACGAGGGAGTAGTATTTTTTATGGGACACAACATAATCTTGATTTATGCCGTCTCTTGCCACTGAAGTTGTGCTGGTCTTTGTTATTCTAATCTAGACTAGATTACTGGAAGAATATTTACTAGTTCTTCCTAACACGCAATCGTTACGGAGACAAGCTTTATGTTTAGTCAATGCCAATTAGTTTTGAGACAAGTTTATGTACATTCATGGAGCACATACATGGTCACTGGAATGGCGTACTGTGCTAAGCTGTATGCAGATGAGCAGATCGAAGACGCACAGATCAGAGTGAGCATAGTCATAGCTGCTATGGAACAATAGTAGATAAATAGGTTACTGTTATATATATTAGCGTGCAGCTATCCGCGCACTGCATGTATATTTCATATGGACACGCAAAAGAGCGTTCTATTGATATCGGGTTGGATCAGGAGCGCGATGTTTGCATACATTAGATATCAAACAGGATGTGCACCAGTGCTCGACCAAGATGATGATTGATAGTCTAGTAGGGAGCTGTGTTCTGCTAGACTTGTGTTTGGAAATAAGGAATATCATTAGTTAAACAGTCTTGCTATTTTTAAGTCGCCTCAAATTTTCTTAGTTAAATATTGTTAAATTGTGTGAACTGTGAAAGAATGTTAGGCAAACAAAATGTGTAAAAAAAAGACTATTAGGGGTGGGAGAAAAAGCTTGTTAGTGGAGCTTGTTGGCTCGATTCAAAATTGTTCCAATTAGACTCGTTAATTGGTTAAACATTGAAATGAGTCGAATTAGAATGAAATTGAATTTCGCTTTGACTCGGCTCGACTCGACTCGTTAGCTCAGTTCTAAAAATACTTCCAAACTATAAATAAAATAAATTAAACCGTATCAATTTTGAGAAAAGCTTAATAAGATCAGCACCTGACTCGATATCCACATTAATATGGTGCTATACATAAGTGGTCGTACTGTTCTGTCATATACCGAAGACATAAACTCAAATTTAGAGGCACTACTACAAAACAAGCAATAGTAGACGCCTCATCACAGACGGTTAAAATAGAACCATCTATGTTGGGTCTGTCGGGACCAGGTATTTGCCGTGCCAGCCTATTACAGACGGTTCGTATTACAAACCGTTTGTGATACTCACTATCACCGACAGTTCTATTAAAGAACCGTCTGTGATAATTCACAAACGGTTTTATTAAAAAACCGTCTGTGATAATCTCCAGTATCACAGATGATTCTTAATAAAGACCGTCTATGAACTATCACAGACGGTTCTATTAAAAAAATGTCTGTAATAATCTCCAGTATCACAGACGGTTGTCAACAAAGACGTCGTGAACTATCATGCATTTATTCTATTAAAAACCGTCAGTGATAGTTAGTATCACGCAGCGGTTTATGTCTGAACCGCCTCGTGATAGGTCGGCAATACAAATACTGGTCCCGACAGCACCGCCCGCCTATTCCCATTTGTGCCGCCGCCACTGTGTCCTCCCCATTGCGCCACGACAGAGAGGAAGGAGGAGAAGGAGAGGAGGAAGGAGGAGAAGGAGAGGATTCTCGAGAGATATTTGGTATTTTTGTCGTGAGCTCCGAGGGTAACGATCTATAACCCTTTATATTTGCTATAAATTAATCGCTAATCAATTTAAGTATGTTTGGTAAATAGGAAGCCTATTGCGCGCCGACAAAGAGGGAAGGGAGGAGAAGGAGAGGAGGAAGGAGGAGAAGGCGAGGATTCTCGAGAGATATTTGGTATTTTAAATCGTGAGCTCCGAGGGTAACGATCTTTAACTCTTTATGTTTCTTTGTAAATTAATCGCTAATCAATTTAAGTATGTTTGGTAAATAGGAAGCCCATTGCTTGCCGATAGAGAGGAAGGGAGGAGAAGGAGAGGATTTCGAGAGATATTTGGTATTTTCGTCGTGAGCTCCGAGGGTAACGATCTATAACCCTTTATGTTTGCTATAAATTAATCGCTAATCAATTTAAGTATGTGTGACGCCCCGTATCATTACCCCAAGGGTAATCACACTTAGGCATACGGATTACTATTCGCTTGCTCAGTAAAACACTGCTCCAACGAATAGTAAGCCTTTACCAGGGTTACGCAGAGAACAATAAGATAGAAACTGTACATTTTATTCCAGTAATAGCCACACAAGGCTATGATTCTTAGTACATATATACAGATACAAAAGGAACGACTCCGCTTTTCTCGCCAACCCTGAAGTCTCGGCCTTCTATTCGTCCCACGAGTCAAATATGGCGTCCATTTCGCTCTGGTCCTTGTAGTCCGTGCCTTCTCCTCCCGTGGTTGCTTCAGTACCTGCAAGTCCGTCATCCCACGCGGGATAGCTCCTGGTCGGACTAGGATCTACAAAGAAGAATACTAACAAGGTTGAGTACATGAATGTACTCAGCAAGCATTAATAGCAAGGGATGCACTGGATGACTATTTCTAGTTGTTATCACATTTTCTAGGTCATCTCATTTCTGAAAATAATTGTTAAAACATTAGGTGGCAAAATTTTAATACTGAAAACACTACTTATTACTTGGAGAGAAGAAAGACCTTAGCGGTTCCTCAGAGACTCCAATCCAGGAGACTGGCATGAATTCATGATTTGATATAGCATCGCAAGCAGGCTTGTACCACTTTACCCATAGCTACCCTGAACCCTCTCTACGCTAGGTCCACCGCATTTCCTTTGATGCGATTTGGGTTCGAATCTACGAATGTTTTCCAGGTTACGTGATTAAGTCTCCACCCATTACCTTTCGTCGGTGCCGATTTAATCACGTTGCTGACCTCGTCACACACCGAGTTCCAGTAATGTTGGTTGAGGCGGCCATCGTCCGTGCTCAACACTCCTCCTTGGGCCGGCGCTCTTCCGTGCCCAAACACTCCAATGTGTCCCGTTGTGGAGATCATAATTACATAACAAGGTAGCATTTTCTGCCCGTCAAAACGGGAAAATGGTTGGTACTGATTTTACGGCTTCAAACCGAGCAAGAGTTTTGTTTGTCCTTATATTATAACCATATGTAAAAAGGGGCCCACCTCTTACCTCATCATCATCGTCGTCGTCGCGTTCCCCTGCTAGGGCCCCCTTTTACCAACCATAATCACTCTCATTTCTTTCTTTCTTGTTCTCATTTCTTTCATCTTCATCTTAATCATTTTCATCTCAATCATTGATTTAAGTTTTGAGAAAACAGTTTTGATGCAATAAACATAATAGTGCAATATACGGTTTACATTTAAATTAACTATATTTATGTTCAAGAGGATAGCTTGCCTGTGGAGTTGTAGGAAAGATTGGCGACGATGAATCTCTGATCAATTTCTTTCGCGCGTCTTTGGTTCGTCCTCTGTAGCAACACGGTGGCACGAATAGTAATATAAATAAATACATAGTTGGTTTTGAGTGATATTATGCATACATAAGTTAGCGGCTTCTAGTTTGTTAGCACAATTTTAATTAAGTAAAACTTTTCGAGTCTTTTGCTAAATTGGCACTCCCCACTAAGCCCTTCTATCGTCTATCCACGAAATACTCAAAAACCCAAGGTTCACGCTATAACGGACAAAAGAAGCAAAGAAGGGAAATACTATTCGTACTCGCAACTAAAACATATAACCAATTTTAATCGAACAGAAACGCCTAAATGATTTTAATTAAGTCCGCCCGCATTTAATTAATTCTTTACATATGATTGGGGTTGCTTTAATTACTTTACATGATTAAAGCAGTTCAATTTGTTTGACCAATTGCCGATGCAAAGTTTTGCTACATAAGTAAAATGACTCGTTATTAACCGAGCTAACGGCAACTCAATTTATTTTAGTAATTATCCAACAAATTGATCTTAAGTTCGATTAGTTCGACAAGATCAAAGTTAAATTATTTAGACGCAATATTAAATAGCTACAAATAATTAATCACTAACAACTCTTGAAAGCACACAAGAATTACAACAAATAAATAAAATCTACCTTAGTCCTAATTTTCTCCTAATAACCCACTTCTAAACTTACCCCTAATCCTACCCTAACCCCTCTCTCTCTCTCTCTCTCTCTCTCTCTCTCCAACCCACAACACACCCACTCACACACGCACACACACACACACACACACACACTACACAACACCCACACACCCCATCTTCTTCCCCCAACACCTACATCCAACTTTCCCCAAATCCCTCCCTCTCTCTCTCAAACCTTCTAGTCGCCACTGGGCTCCCTCCCCTGCCATTGTTCCCCTTGCCTCCTTGCTGCTGTGGGCCTCGTCTCCCCATCACGGCCGGGCCCGATCCCCGGGGTCGACACCATCCTCCCTGCTCTCCCCATGGCAGCTCGACTCCCGGCTCGGCTCATTGCCCTCAAGCTCGTTGCCGCCAACGCCAACGGACCTTCTCCGCTCCTCCGCCCGGTCGCCGCCTTCTCGTCGATCCCCTAGCCGCCGCCACCACGAGCCTTGGCTCGGCCCCTGCGCTACCACCTCCGACTCGGCCGGCCTTCATGGCGCCGCCGCTGCTCACGCCATGGCACGGATCACGCCCGCCGGACTCCCGGCCGACCTCCACGCGGCTCGGTGCGCTAAGCGGCGCCCAGCGCCATCACTTCTCGCCCCGGTCCCTTGCCCAAGCGCCGCCTGAGGCCACCTCTACTGGCGCCACCGCTATCGCCTTCTCGACCTCCTAGCGGCACGGCACAGGGGCAGCGCCTCCTCGCGCCGGCTCGGCCCGGCCTGCGGCCGCCTCGCCCTCGCCTGAGCCTCGGCTCGGTCCAGCTACTAAGGTTAAACTCACCCTACTCTCCCTCTTGCTCTGCGATGATTACTGATGACGGATGCGTCGATGAGGGTTTGGCTTTGGGCAGAAATGCCGGAGGGAATGGATGGTTGGTTACCTTGCTTGGTTGGGTTGGGTTGAGGTTGCCAGAGGTAGGGGTGATGCCGGCTGTGGGTGGATGCGTCTCCTGCAGGTCTTGGTATGGCCTTCAGTGGTTGCTCACGGTGCAGGCCACCGCCGGCATCGCCCTTGCTCTCCGGTGCTTGCCCTCCTTCCTGGCTCTCCGGCTCCTTAGCTCCCCTGGCTTGCCTCCTTTGCTTCTTGCTCCTTTGGTCTTCCTCCTACAGGTCCTGGCTCCCTTCCTCCTCTTGATCCCTTCCTCTACTCTCTGTGGGTGCACTTGTTTGGTGAGGCCGATGGCATTGCTCTTGCTTTGGCCTTGCCGTGCAGAGGTAGAGGAATGACTTTGGCTTTGCTTGCCTTTGGTTAAAAGGAAATGGGAGGGGGATGTATTGTTGTGCTTCGCTTGGCTTGGATGAGCTTGAGAGTGTGTTGGCTTGCTTTAGGCTTGTGCTCTCGGCTGATGAATGCAAATAGGGGGGGAAGGCAATGTGTGGCTGCATGCTTTAAGGGGAGGTGGCTTTGGCTTGAGCACTCTCTTGCCCACACACAAAGACCATCTTGCCCTTGCTTTGATTCTCATGGAAAGATTTCGTTGGGGGCTTTTTGGTCTGGGTTTAGGAAATCACTATGCGTGTGATTTTCTGTGGCTAAGTACAACAATATACGTGGGTGTCGGATTAAGGTAAACGCCGGATGATGAAACCCACGAAAGCAAAAAGGTGCCGGTTAACTCTAGCTAGTCTGGGTACCTTGACGATCAAGGGGCTGGCTAGCTTGAGTTGATCAGGGAACCCTAGTGTGCTTCCGAGAATTCTGACGGCCACTTCCAACCTTCTACTTTCTATTTTCTGTTATCCACTTGGCTTTGACTTACTAATCGCTTTCTAATTTTTTCTAACGAGCGATGGGAATGGATCGTGAGATGGCCCTATGGACTGGTGCTCAAGGTACAAGGTGGCAAGGGTAGCTACTGCTACAAGATTGCAAGGAGCGGATTATGATTTAATTAATTGTTGTTATAAGCATTGCAATTGGTTGTAGAATTAATTTTGAAACAAGCAATGGGTTTGTAATATATTACTTCTGTTTTGTATTTGGATTGATGCAATGTTGTCTTTGATTGCATTGAATGGTGTAAATATTTCTGAGTTCGTATTAATGATCCACTTATGCCTGCACTGGATTTATTTTAGCAATTGACTCTTGGTTGATAATGTTATTGGAGAAATTATTTTTATAACCCTCTTGTTGCCAGATGTAACGGTTATGCACTTGATATTAACTCTGAAATTACTATTTGTTCTGGATTTAAATAATTTTAATTATCGCTAATTACCGATTACTGTTAGTTAGTTTAGGTTAATTTTGCGGGTTCTCCTGATATGTTTGGTAAATAGGAAGAGTACGTACTTGCGGTTTATTAATCTAATTTAATAATAATTTGTTACATGCGTAGTGTAGATGGACCGAAACTGGATGTATGGTGTGAACCGTGTGAGTCAAGAGTACATTAATGGCGTGGTTATTTTTAGAAGAGCCGCCGAGTAGGGTATATTGAAGAAGGGGATAAAATTTATGTACTGTCCATGCATTGATTGCGGTAATCTGAAGATGTTTAACAACCTGGCGCAGATCAAAGCGCACTTGATTCGAATGGGTTTCAAAAAAGGGTATACATGTTGGACCAGTCACGGTGAAGAGCAGATTACATAGGAAGTTAATAATGACGGCATCGCCGAGGAAGTCAACGATATGCCGGATGTGGACTGTGTTTTTGATGAGGATAGGTCACACGATGACAATCTGGATCAGATGCTACGCGATGCAGAAGAGAACTACAGTGAGAGAGAGTTTTGTAAATTCGAGGGCTTAATGAAGGACTTGGTGAGACCTTTGTTCCCTGGCTGCAAGCCGGAATACACAAGGTTGTCAACTGTGATTGAACTGCTGAAATTGAAGGCAAGCAATGGTTGGTCCAATAAGAGTTTCACGACGTTGTTAGGTCTCCTAGCGAACATCCTTCCGGAGGGAAACGTGTTGCCCAGCACCACCTACCAAGCAAAGAAGGTTTTTTGTCCATTAGGAATGGAAGTAGAAAGAATACATGCATGTCCGAATGATTGTATCCTCTACCGTAAAGAGTATGCAGACATGCATGTATGTCCTGTGTGCAAAGCATCCCGATACAAGCGTCAGAATACTGCTAAGGTGAAGCAAGGACCTCCTGTTAAGATGTTGTGGTATTTGCCTGTGATCCCACGTTTGAAGCGTTTATTGCGAACCCAAAGGAGGCAAGATTGCTGCGTTGGCACTTGGAGGAGCGTAAGAAAGATGAAAGGCTAAGACACCCTGCTGATTCTGCCCAGTGGAGAAACTTCGATCAGAGCTTTGAACAGTTCAGTGCGGAACCGAGGAACATAAGGTTAGGGTTGAGTACAGATGGAATGAATCCTTTCACCTTGCCCGTGAATCTATGTATGTACAACCTTCCTCCTTGGCTGTGTATGAAGCGGAAGTACATTTTGATGTCACTACTTATCCAAGGGCCGAATCAACCTGGGAATAATATTGATGCGTACTAGCACCATTGCTGGAAGATTTTGTGACACTGTGGAACGAAGGGGTATAAGTATGGGATGCGTAAAAACGAGATAACTTCACTTTACGCACCATGTTGTTCTGCACCTTCAATGATTTTCCTGCCCTTGGTAACCTGTCGGGCTTCAGTACAAAAGGAGCCAAAGCCTGTCCGCACTGCTTAGATGCTACGGAGAGTGTATGGCTGAACAACTCACGTAAAACTATGTATATGCGGCACCGTAGGTTCCTTCCCAGGAGTCACTCATACCGCAAGATGAAGAAATAATTCGACAGAAATAAGGAGGACAGTTCAACTCCAAGGGCTTTTAGAGAGAAATAGGTCTATGATATGGTTAAGGATATCGATGTTGTGCTTGGGAAGGGACATAAATTAAGAACCCATCAGAAGAACATCTGAAAGAAGTGGTCAATTTTTTGGAACTTACCTTATTGGGAGAATTTAGAAGTTCGCTACTGCATCGACGTCATGCACGTGAAGAAGAATGTATGTGATAGCTTGATTGGTCTCTTACTAAACATTAGTGGCAAAACAAAGGATGATGTTAACGCACGGCATGACTCAGTTAATATGAACATAAGGACCAAGTTAGCACCAAAAGAGATTGATAAAGGACGAACGTACCTTCCACCAGTGTGCTACACTCTGTCTAAGGCCGAGAGAAATGAACTGTGCCAGAGCTTGCATAGTGTGAAAATCTCGTCTGGTTACTCCGCTAACATTAAGAAACTTGTTTCTATGCAAGATTTGAAATTAATTAGTATGAAGTCTCATGATTGTCATGTGCTGATGACACAAATACTTCTTGTTACAATTAGGAGTATCTTGCCGAACAAGGTCCGAGTGGCAATCTTGAGGTTGTGTTATTTCTTCAACTCAATTGCTCAAAAGGTCATCGATCCCCAAGGACTAGATGCTCTATAGGCCGAGGTGGTGATGACTCTATGTCATCTTGAGATGTATTTCCCTCTGTCATTTTTCAATATCATGCTCCATCTCATTGTTCACCTTGTGAAAGAGATAAAGATATGCGGCCCTGTGTTCCTACGTCATATGTACCCGTTCGAGAGGTACATGGGAATTCTCAAGTCCTACGTACGAAATCGATCTCGGCCGGAGGACAGCATCATTGAAGGTTATGCAACTGAAGAGGTCATTGAATTCTGCGTCGACTACATGGCTCAGGTGGAACCGATAGGTGTGCCTCTATCTCATCATGAGGGGAGACTGGATGGTATCGGGACCATCGGAAGGAAATCAATCACTCCTGATCTGGATACGTACACTCAAGCCCATTTCACGGTCTTGTAACACATGACCCAAGTGTCCCCGTACATCGACGAGCATAAAGACATGGTACGCCAACAAAATCCAGACCGGTCGGAGGTTTGGATCACAAGAGAGCACAGCCGTCGGTTCAACGAATGGTTAAAGGTGCGAATTACTAGGAGGTCATCAAGTGATGATACACTGCTATGGTTGGCAAAAGGGCCACAATTTACAATTGTCACATGGCAAGGATACGACATAAATGGGTACACATTTTATACAGCAGCTAAGGATAGGAAGAGCACGATCCGCAATAAGTGGTGTCTGCATAGATGCATTTAGTACCGATGGGCTAAGGAGCTCCTACTATAGGCAAATAGAGGATATGGGAGCTCGACTATATGCTTTTCAAGATCCCCCTATTTTGGTGCCGTTGGGTCCATCTCCCACAAGTGAAGGTCGACAAGTACGGCGTCACTACCATGGACCTCGAACGTGTTAGATACAAAGACGAACTATTCGTATTGGCTAACTAAGTTGTTCAAGTCTTCTATGTAACCGACCCGACAAATAAGAAGCGCCACGTAGTTCTTCATGGAAAAAGGAGGATTGTCATAGTTAAGAATGTAGTGGACGAGGAAGAATACAATCAATTTGACAAGTTGCCTCCTTTCGGAGATGGCATCAGGCTCGAGAAAGAACCCAGTGAGGAAGCTAGCTATATGCGCATCGATCCTCATGAAGGGCTATATTTTAACTAAGAATTTACTCCATTGTAATTAATTTATTCCATAACATGAGACATGTCAATGTGGACTTGCCATGTGTTATGGACTTGTAATCTCTTATATATTTTGATGTCAACATGGAATTGTCATCTCTGATTTTGATGTCAATGTGGACTTCATTGTAATGTGGAATGATAATATTATGCGCTTGTAATAAACAGACGATAAAAAGACCATATCAATTTTACATCACAGACGATAAAAAAAGGATTAGCGATCCTATCTTAGCCTTCAAATCTTTATAAGCCTTCTCGTCGGCTTCAGTGGTGGTGGAGTCATCGACAGTCAGATCAAATGCCTCCACCTGCAACCTTGCACGCTCGATTCACGCTTGTAGCCATTCGGACTCCGAAACCACGCCCCATATAGCCCAGAGGCAATCAACCATAGTCTCCTCCTGTAACACCCTGTCTATTCAGAAGCCAAGATGTTACCTAAATCATCTAACATACAACCATAATGCGGAAGAATTAGAACACCATCTCATCTAATGACATAAAGAGATCAATATTCAAAAGAACCATGACATGAATATAGTCCGAATCTAAGCAATAACTATCGAAGGAATAATCAAATATCACAAGTACTACTGAATCAACCATAACATAGCAATAGGTATCATTCATCATCTAAATTTATTTATTATAGTTCATCAATAACGATTGAAAGATAGAACTAAATCATAATCTTGGACTTGAATAGGGTGAAGTGAATGAGTAGTGCATATCTATTCCCTCCCAATAGAGCCAACATCATTGATCACCTTAAATAAACAAACAACGCAAGAATGAGTTCGAGACTCAACAAGTATAATGAATAAATGGGACATACAACAAACATGATCAAGCAAACCTCATTGAAGAATATGAATAAATCACAGAACAAATCTTTGAATGAATGGATTGAATGAAATGAAGGGACTACACACATGCATATACCGGTATAGCTAGTGACACACCCGTCGGTGTTCACCTAAGCCCGCATTTAACAAAATACGGGGATCCAAATCCCGTATGAAGAATATTTCATACGGGCGTCCCAAACTGCCCACATTGGAATGGTGGGTCTTACGTGCCCATACTGGAATTGATGGGTCTTTTTAATCCACTACCGTTGATGAAACATGAATAATGGATGCATGGAATGAAATATGAATATTGAAAGACATGCTCTCTAATCATGGGGATAACACATTGGGAAGGAACATAAACATTAAATATTCTCATAGATCACAGGACACACAATACTAACAGCAAGCATTCATCATTTTCTAATCATAAGAATATCAAAATACTTGCCTCAACCGTGCGGAAACGGTGGACGCGAAGAGGGCGCTACCCTTGGGACCAAACCCCCACCTGAATATAATTATAAACTATGCTAAGACAATCATACTGGACCAAAGACATATTTAATAGCACAAACGAACTCGCTAAACTCTCAAACGCCTTCCAAACTTCCGACTTCTAACGATCGATCTGTCCCCTCTGTAGACAGCCAACTTCTAAAATCCATAACTTTCACTACAGGGGTCCAAATAAGGTTTTCTTGGACTTTCTGGAAAGGTAATTAAATTCCCCAACTAAACCTAGTTGAGAGGCCCTTCTGAATCGGCCATATAATACCCCTACCAAGCCAATTTAAAAGACATCAATTTCACGTTGGGTTCTCTGGACAGTACACTAAAAATACCATAACTTTTGCTACGAGTATCCAAATCTCGCGTTCTTCAGCTTTATGGAAAGGTATGGAAATGAAATACATTTTTCGTTATATCAAGATCCTCTAATTTCTTCTTTAGCTAATGGATTAACCCCGATTTCTACAAACTGTCAAAATGCTGACAGATTAGCAGGATAGCAACACTATAAAAATCATAACTCGCTGACCGTTAATCGGAATTGGGCGTTCTTGGCGGCCACGGAAAGCTAAGGACATAAACCAACTATCCCTAAGAGATGGGATCCACAGAATCTGCTTATAAAGACACTAAAACCGCTGTTCAAACTTCTGGACAGATTGGGATCTAAACAACCGATCTACTAACGAATTCATACACACTTCAAATACGAAACATACAGCGAGGGAGGATCTTCGTTACCCTTTTAGGACCGCTGTAGATCGCGACGAAGCCCACAAACCTTCCCCTTCCCTCTCTTCTTCCCTTCTTCTCTTCTTCCTCTTCTTCTCTTCCTTCCTTGTTGGCTTCTCCCACTTGATGATCCTTTGCAGCATGCAACTCAGCCCACATGCAGCACAACCACATGGCAGTTGTGCTAGATAGGATCGGCCATGCTGCAGGGCAAAAGGTGCAGCTGTGCATGTAGGAGGCAGCACGCAGGGGCAGCATGCAGAGCCAAAAAGTAGTGCATGAACTTGCCAAGTTGGGGAGAGAAAATGGCATGGGCACGGCAGGGAGGAAAATTGCCAGTAATTTGGATTTTGGAGCCTTTTGGGCAATCAGAAACAAAGTGCACTAGGGTTTTTGGGTGTGGGGTGCCCCCTGTTTCCACTTCTTGGCCAGCCGGTTCCCCCCTTGGCCCAAGAGGCCATGGGCCGTGGGCTGAGTTTTAAATCCCCTCCAAAATTACAATTCTAATTTAATTTCTAGTTTATTTTCCTTTCTCACTCTTTTAATGCCCTAAAGTTTAAACGGGATATTACACCTCCAACTCAGCGAGGTCGACCCGCTCTCCTGCAATTCGGATGTCGTCCTCGACTCTCCGGGCTGCATCCTCAATGCGGACCAAGTAGTTCTATAGGACGATCTCCACGATGAGATTTACTTGCTGGATGCCACAGACCCTCACATTGGTCCGTTTGAGGAGGAGCTCCAGTCGACAGATGATGGCCGCTATGGTCTCTGGTAGATCGGAAGGCCTACAACGGATGACATTGCGAACGGAAGGCTTGTCCGCAGCTTGGACCAGGTTGCGACCAGAGAGGTGCGAGTAAACAAGCACAATGTAACCAATACAGCTGGCACAAGAGGGGAAGACATTTGGAGTTTATGGAGAAAGGGGATCAAGGAGGTTCGTGAGAAATCCCTTGTAGAAGGGGATATCTATTTATAGAACAAGTACTAAAGCTGGAGTGGGAAACGAATAGATATTTGGGAGCTGTAGCGACGTTGGAAAATGAAGAGACGAAGAGCCGTGCGATCGTGAGACGAAGAGACACACACCGAAAAATGAAGATACTTGTCACCAGGTTCATGTGGATAGGAATTTTCATCAGGTTATCACAGACGGTTCTATTATGGAACCGTCTGTGATAAGGAATCACAGATGGTTCTATTTAGGAACCGTCTGTGATATGAGTTTATCACAGACGATTCTTTAATAGAACCGTCTGTGATTTCTTTTCACAGATGGTTCCATAATAGAACCGTCTATGATAGGCCTTCATAACCCTAGGGCTCACCCATTCATCTCCCCAGTGCCCTTAGCCCGCTCAGCTCTCGCTCCTTCGCCTCCTCTAGGGCTCGCCTGTTCACCTCCCCGTAAGCCCCGACACCGCCGCCACCGACCTCGACGCTGCCACCCCCGGCATCGATGACGCTTCCACCGCCTCGATGTGCGGCCTCCTCCCCATGTCGGTGTCCTCCCTCTGCACCGGCCTCCTCCCAGTGTCGGTGTCCTCCCTCTGCACCAGCCTCCTCCCCGCACCGTCCTCCTCCACGTGTCGGCATCCTCCCTCTGCACCGGCCTCCTCCCCACGCCGTCCTCCTCCCCGTGTCGACCTCCTCCCCGCGGCCCCCTTCCCTGCATCGGCCTCCTCCCCCGCGCCTCCCTCCTCCCAAGACTGCCTCCTCCCCTGCACCGGCCTCCTCCTTGCACCGTGAGTTCTTGTGCGGCATCTTCTCTGTGAGTATTCCTATATTACATTTGTGCATCACTTTGGCTATATACTTATGTGCTGGATTGGCTTCAAATTCTATATTAGATTGTGCAATCGAGAGATAGCAAAGTGGTTATGTGGGCTCGGTTGATCACTCTGTGATGAATGTCAAATCTGAAATCAATTTGATAATTGGAAACAATCTTGAGCTAAAACTATTGCTTTCTGTTGTTAGGTTTAATATATAGCTTTATTCCTTTTGGTTGTCAGTTCTACATAGTTCAGATTATCCTTGTATGAGCTAGTTGATCTTTGTGAGATACTTACATAGTTATTCTCAATATGTGGATAAGGCTTATTGCTGAAATGATATTATGATTATCTTGATATCATTGCTCTGTTTTGTTTTTTATAACAGATTGCATTCTGTTGTCTCGGTGGATATATTGACTCTGATAGTCTTTGATAATATGTGAACTGAAATTTTATTTTGCTACTGTGAGATAAATTTGAAATTCAACAGGAAAGTTTTAGGTTCAGCTCAAGATCTATTTGATAATTGTTAAATTTGATTAGTGAAGATATATTGACTGATGTACTGAGATTGCAAAGGTTAAATCCTTTGCATCCAGCATTCTGAGAGCACTCTTTAACATCAATACTTCGAGCTTTTTGTATGACATGGAGATACTTCATATGTATATGTTGATTTGGTCATTTAAATGCTTGCAACAATCCCATGTTGATTTGGTCATTGAAATGCTTATATTGTTCTTTTGTAACTCTCCTTCTGAGAGCACAAACTATCATCAATCTTTTGCAACCCTATGCTAATTTCATTCATATACATGTGGTATATGTTTAGCTTTTCAATCAATTTAAATGACTTGAATGATTTATATTTGATTATGTTAATTTGGTCATTTAAATGATGTTGGATTAATGCTTTATTATTTCATATTTATGCTGGAATTAGTTATTATTATTTGCTAATATTGCACATGTTGACCATATGTAACTTATATAGATAGCAAGTAAGCGAGATGATAGAGGAGCCGTCTTTGCTGCCGTCACCGACGCCGCAGATGGCAGAGGCGTCGTCTTCGCCGCCGTCACCAATGCCGCCTAATGCGTCTGGATTTCCGTCGATGATAATGATACATAAGCGAGATGGAAAAGGAAAATCGAAAATGCCTACGGGCCGACTGATTATCACAGAGGTTAGTGACGTTGGGTCCCTCTGAGTCCCTAGAGATCAGCGGCGAGATTCTGGACCATCTGCGGGATACTTGCAAGGGAACGGGTCCTCATCACCACACCAAACTGGAAGTCTCTGACGAAAGAAGAGAGAGGCGCGTTGTGGACAGAACTTTCAAGCAAGTTCACTATCCTAGAAGCAGACATGGCACGCGTGGAACGGCAGGCGTTGCTCTCGATGGATCACATGTGGAGGACCTTCAAGAGCATTCTTGTCACGGAGTACGTGAACATGGGTGAGACGCCCTTCACGAAGTATGAATTCATGACGCGGGAAACGTGGGACACCTTTGTGGTTATGAAGATGACAACTTTGTGGCTATGAAGATGACAGCTGAATTTAAGGAGCAAAGTATGGTGCACAAAGCTCTCCAGACACAAAACACTCACCCCCAAAGAGTCGGCGCCGCTGGGTACACGGCTAAATCCATGCAATGGGCGACGGAGGAGGAGAACGCAACCGGGCCATTTCCTGATATCACAGACCCGTGTGCCCTAAGCTGGTTAAAAGCGAGGGCAAAAGTCTCATCTTCGGGCAGCATCTCTTTCACAAACCCGGTAGACCAGGAACTGTCCCAACGTGTGGTAAATATGTTGAACTACCTAGTTGTTAATAAGTCCATAACTTCATAGTGTCTATAATAAAATGATGATCTCTTGCAGTGTGAATTGACTGCCCAAACTTCCCAAGGCTCCTTCTAAGCAGACAGGGAGAAAGATATACTATATACGGCCCTGGGAAACAAGGAGCACCCGGGTCGCACGCGAGGCCTTGGAGTTAACGTACCTTAGAGTTATAGATTCGCAGATGACTACTGTACGTATAGGAGTAGGAAGAGATCCAAGGCCGAGCACGCGGACCGGTTGGTACAGATGATTACTGCAAAATTTCAAGGACATATAACAGCATTGCAAGATCAAATGAATCAACTCCTGAGCCAGTCGCAAGCCACCCCTGTTAATTTGGGAGCCAGTCCTCCTCAACATCGGAGTAGCATCGCGTCCACGCATAATTCTGAACATGATGACGTCCAATTATCGATAGATGACATCAAGGTAATGTACATCTATGGAATGCACCAAAGATAGACCTATAGGACGCCTTAGCTAATTGTGTATCATTTTGTAGGAACCGACACCCTACAAGCTCCAAGTGAGGATGGTTGGGTCCATTTCTATTGAGGTTAGGCGGGGGATGGTGTATCCATACTAGGAAGGGGCAGTGCAGCACGGTGCCCAGCTGGCGTAGGGTTACGCCAGGGTCCAGGTGGACATGGTACATGACAATTTCATGGCCGTCCCGCTAGAGATTCGCTCGAACGAAGATATCAGAACACTAGGGGATGCCAGGCACACTTTTATCCAGTGGACCAAGAAGCATATCGCCCTGGACCCGGCAGTGCCGTGACCTCGACACGACCATTCCTCACCAACGGGACCCTCGATGACTCCACCTCATCCTTCGCCTCAGAAAGCCACCTCATCAGTTCCCGTGGAGAAGACGCCGAAGGAACAAGAAAAGCGTGCCGTCGTATCGGTTCCCAAGTCGTCTCGCAGGAAGACGCTGCCAATTGTTAAGACCAAATCGAAATCGATGAACATTAAGGTGCCTCTCAAGTCTAGGAAGTCCGGGAAGTACTCCATCGGAAAACTGTTGTGCTCCGACACAGTATTAACCCGCGCTGAATTTGCTTGTCAGGCTTTGTATGCCTAGTACATGCGAAAGACCGAAAAGAAGGGGTGCGATACTGGAATCACCATTAGATACAAGGATGAGCATTTCTTCAATGGGCCGGGCAACTTCATCGTGGGCTTCAACGACTTATATGACCTATTCAACCTCGTTGGCCTCGATGCCTCGCTTCAACGATGTTGGACACTGTAAGTGTGTACAATCAAGTTCTACATTCATGTAATACTGATAAATATCATAACTCATTACTTATGTATAGATACATGATGAAAAATGCTCGGGCACGGCGAGAACCGGTGGGTTTCCTCAACCCACACGTGGTATCTATGCAAACCATCGAAACAGGCCCGTCCTTCGTCGAGAAATACATAACGAAGGGATTGCTTGCTCAGGACGACAAGGACTACATAGTGGTGCCCTACAACCAAGGGTAAGTGCTTCACTACTTACTATACAAATTTCATTTGTACTTTATACGCAGCACGAACTTAGGTTTAATGACTATAGCGACATACATGAGTAGGTACCACTGGATCCTTTTAGTCATTATACCAAAGAGGAACAGGGTGATATACCTTAATTCCCTAGTCAGAAACAAGTATGACTTCAGCATTCTGCAAGGAATACTCGAAAGGTATGCTCATTTCCTCCATACATAACTCTATTGTAGTCTTCCTTCGTTTGAAATGGCCGAGGATAACTTTTTGGAATCATGTAGTTCGTTCATCGCCTATGTTGGCAACGAAGGAGCGTACAATGGATCGAGCGCCCAACTAACACACAGGACAAAATTTCCGGTACGCGCTACAACACAATAATCCTATATCATACTTCATAATAATGCGTCTCGAACTAACTATACCTATATGTAATTCTATTTTTGCAGTGCCACCAGCAAAAAAATGATGAGCCATGTGCAATCTACGTTTGCCATCATATGCAGCAAATCATTAGTGCTAAGAAGAAGGATCCCGAGGTTTGTCAATCTCGAAATAATTATTTCCTAATTATAAATTTAAATATATATGCTTACCACTTTGCTCTTGCTAGCGATAGGACTTGATGATAGATTTAGATGGACTCGTTGCGGATGAGATCAGGGACGTTCGAGGGAAGCTCTGCGCCTTTATCATGTCAGATATCGTTAACGACAAAGGAGAGTGTCACTCCGTCGCCGACCCAGTTTCACCCCGTTGACACCTCTCAACCACCTGCAAACAATTGACTCAATTGTAATCCAATTGTAACTATAGCGATAATACTTGAACAAATTCGATCTTTTGTAATTTATTTTGAGTAATGATCACTTTGAGTTGTCAACAATTGATTATCTATGATGTATCTATTTTTTGCATGCTTGTTTTT
This sequence comes from Phyllostachys edulis, assembly GCA_036346405.1. NCBI lineage: Eukaryota > Viridiplantae > Streptophyta > Magnoliopsida > Poales > Poaceae > Phyllostachys > Phyllostachys edulis. Next base: position 235,351 of record JAYEVD010000574.1, read on the forward strand.
AGAGGGCATGTCTAGCAATTCCTGAGGCTAGCCAAAAATCAGCAAAAAGTAGTTAGGGTAATGAACTATCATGCACGGTTTTAACAAAAAAAAACCGCTCAGAATTTTCCAGATCCTGCAGCGGTTTTTAACCGTCTGTGATAACCGTCGGTTCAAAAACTGTCTGTGATGACGGTTCCCGAACTCTCTATGATAAGCCTGTGTGTAGTAGTGAGGCTAAAAGCTGCTGCCCTGGAAGATCTTTGTCAATGCAAAGGCTAGTTGTTCATGACATACGATTGGGGGAGTGCAACCTATGTACGCAACAGAAATCTTATGTAGTGATGTTTGGCAATTTGTCGATGCCTCAGATCACACTTCTGACTTTCAGATGTGCGATGGTTGCATAATTGACACTTTCAGCTCTTGTTATTTTTATACAAAAATCCTCCCTTAACCAGAGTTCACTATCACAACTTAAACATGCATACACAAATTTCCAAATTCATTGTCGATTCTCAACGTTTGGTTCACTAAACTTCATTCTCTTCACGTATACCAACAAAGTTCATCAATTAAATAAACACATAGACACCGTAACACCCCCATTTTTGGGCGTTAAACCTTTCACAACCGCTCAGGATGTGCAACAGAAGTAAGAAGTATCTCAAGCAAGCTTTTGATTACAACAAAACCAAACTTTTATTACACAAGATTAAGGCTTGAGCATGTTTTAACACTAACACGGATATCCAAGCCCAATGTTAATATATTACAAGACAAAAGAACTTTAAAACCACAGGCACGCTTGAGCGCGATCAAGACCTAGTAATAGCAATCATTGCCATCTGGAGGTCCACCAAAATTTTGCTCATTAAGATCCTCAGCATTTTCCCAGGTTTCCTTTGTAGATGATTTTGCAAGAATGAGTACACAACCGTACTCAGCAAGCCACATGGAAGAGCTATTTAATTACATGCTAGGAGTTCAATAGATTGTTTAAGGTTTACCATATCAGGTATATGTGGATGCATTTTGAATTTAAAGCAGTTTAACTTTAAAACAGTAAAACAATAATAAATATAACATCAGAGGTTTACTCAACAATTCCAATTACCATCTTAACATCTCAAAATCTCTACTTATGCCTCATGTATTGGAATCACCCATGAACACAACTTCATTAATCGAAAGCACAACGATTCAATACCTTTGATTATACTCTACAAAATTGTCCAACTTTACCCACAAGATACCTTAAACTCATACTGTCATGCAATATACACGCAACCTGATAGTGTGCGATTCAGTTGAGATAACAAAGCCTTTTCACTGCTCAACCTTTCTAGCCTCTACCCGGTAGGACCTTGGACCATACAGCCCTCGGGAAACCACCGGCCAACAGTGAATCTCGCGGCCCGATGCTAACGGTGCGTACCGTTGTGTAGACAGTGAGTGTCCTTCAGCTCACTCCTGCCCTCCCACAAAACTACGACTTTCTATCACACAAGAGCAGTGTTCACCTGAGATATTCAATCGGAGGAGCAGTGTACTAAGCCAGGTTGGAATGATCAAACCTGTGGTTGAGCGATTCCTGTGTCTGTTACTTGGCACAAGGTTCTTGTCCATCAACTCTCCACCAAAACCATTGGCGGTTAGCCAATACTGTTCTTCTGGATTTATAAACACATTGCATGAGAATGCTAAATATCTAATTATTATTTTATGTAACCTAAACTTGTCAAGGTGAATATGGCCTACAAAGAATAGGTGGGTTTGTATGTGGGGCAATAGGATTTATCTCTTCATCATGGCATTCAAAAGTATTATTTTAATATTAAAGTAATTGGCATAAATACAGTAATGAAAGTAATAATACAATTACATGAAGCATAGGCTCAAAATGATCAATGGAATGTGACTTGCCTCCTTGGACAAAGTCTTCTATTAACTCATCTTGTCCAGCGCTTTTCGGAGCTTGGTTGTCGAAGTCGTGACCTAACGCAAAATAAATGAAAATAATCCAAATAAATACCCAGCTCGACAAGGGATGAGCTGGGAACAACATGCAAGTAAAGAAATTCTAAAAGAAATATAAAGAAAGGTAATGTGGGATGCTGGAGATTGATTTGGTGTTTGATTTGGCTGAACGGAGTTGAAATTGAGATTCATGGGCTCAAAACGGTCGAAATGAATATATAATGTCGAATTAGGGTTTTGGGTGAATAGTGTCATGCTTGATGAACTGTGTTGATTTTACTGCTTATGAACAGTAATTGACTTCTGTTTTCGGTTCGTTGACGGTAATGCATAGTAATGGGCTGCTTTGAAATGGGCTTTGAATAGTGGTAGGCCGCACAGTGACAGAGGGAGATTGGCCCAGCACATTTGGCTTACCTGGCCAGGAGCCTTTTGGGCCAACTTTGGCAACCCAGTTGGTGCTCAGAGTCTCATTTTAAGCGAGCTAGAGCTCATTGTGTAAGCAGTGGGAATTGGACGACGATGAGGATTTCACCGGCTACGGTGGTTAGTGATAGCACCGAGTGGCATAGGGAGGGTTAGTGAAGCGCGAGCAACCCGTTTTGGTGTTTTGCCCAGCCGGAGGAGGTCTGGTGAAGTGTCGGTGGCGACGGAGGCGCATGGTCGAGGCAGAAGGATGGCACGGCGGCGCTCTGGTGAGTTTCCAGCCAAGGTGGTTGGTGCTAGAGCACCAGCACGCCAAGGTGAGGTCGGGGATGGTGACGGTGGAGCTCGGGGTGGCCCGAGGTGGTGTGGCGGCTTGAGCCGTGGCGGCGCGTAGGAGGAGCTCGGCGCCAGCGAGCTAGAGGTGAGGATTGGGTGGGGAATGGTGGGGAAAAGCTTCGGGGTTGAGTGGTGATACCGGAGACGAAGTTGGGAGGGAAGGGGAGCAAAAGGGGCGGCGGATTTTACCCTTTGCTCGTCGGGGAAGAAGAACAGTGCGACGGTAATTCTCGCAACTGACCGGCTCTAGAGGGGAACGAGTGATGGTGGGGGGTGCTAGAGGTTGAGGATGAAGGTGGATGAGCATCTGCGGTGGCTTTTATAGCCCCGGGGAGGCGGTGGAAGTAGTGGGGGTTGAGGTCTGCGCGGCGTGTGGCAGCGAACTTGACGGGCGACCTTGAACGGCGTCGGGCATGAGCAAGGTGGCGGTGAGGGTGTGTGCCTGCATTGATGGTGAGGCAAGGTGGCACCAAAGCTAGCAGGCTGACGGAAGCGGAGACGAAGGGGGGTCGAGGAAGATGATGCTTGGGAGGATGATCGAGGGGAAGAAAATGCTCGGGAAGAAAAGCATTTTCAGTTGAGAAAAATGGGAAGGACGAAAGGGAAAGCAGGAAATGGGAGGGGTTTTCCAAATTTGGAAGGAAATCCAAAATGAAGCCAAAAACGCAAAAAGTTTTGAAAAATTGAAATTTTGAGTTGTTTCAATCTACCCCCCTTAAAAAGAATCTCATCCTCGAGATTCACTCAAAACGAAGGGACATATTGGAAAAAAATCACACTGCATTTTTTATTCCTTTTTCCATGTTGCTTCTCCTGTCGCATGAATCTGTCATAGAAACTGAAAGGTGGCACCTGGATTAATTAAAATCAAAGCCAATCTTGCATGAAGTAAAAACATACCGACAATGATATCTGTGGCCTCTGCGGCTTCCCTAGTGGTAGCATAATTGATTTTGCATTGAACTGATCCTATTGTTGGTCTTCGTTCTCCTGGAATTTGTCCTAGTCTCTTTAGTTGTTTTACGGATCGTAGCATACCTCCTTTGTTGGCTTGCATTATTGGTGGTGTCTTATGGATCGTGGTTGAGTTTTCGCTGAGCTTTGGTCGCTTCGGTGACATACCCTTCATTGGGCATTGAAACTTGAAATGGTCTTGTTGTCCACAAATGGTAACAGTTCAAAGATTTTTGTAGATATTCCTTTGGTAGTGATTTCCTCATATGTGACATTGAACTGTGGTGGTTGACTCATGTTGTATTATGGTCTTGGATTGGGATTAGTATGTGGTCTCTCTAGAAATCAGAATGGTGGTGCTACCACCATTCTTCTTCTCGGGTGCACTTGTTGAAGGTGCCATCTGCATTGCTCTTCTTTTTCTCGAGGTCTTCTAATTCTCCTATGGCTTCTTCTGATGTTAGCAGTTTATTTACCATAGGTGGAAGGTCTTTGAAATCAAGGGCCGAAATATGAAATTTCAGCGACTTTTGTAATCCTTTAGATAATTTCTCCATCTTTTTCTCTTTAGAATCAACATCGTTTGGGGCATATCGTACCAAGTAGTTGAATTGATGAAGGTACTTTGTCACAGTAAGCCCTCTTTGTCGGAGAGCAAGAAACTCCCGACATTTGGCGGCAATCACGCCTGTGGGAACATGTGCCTTATGAAATGTATCATTGAATTCTTGCCATGGTATGTCTCTTCCAGGGTGGAGTGCTTGGTGATTCATCCACCATACTGCGGCTTGTCCCTGAAGTTGATGGGAAGCAAAAAGAGTATTCTCTTTATCAGTGCATTGGATTGTGTCTAATTTTCTCTCCATGTCTCGTATCCAATCATCAATGCTAGTGGTTCTGGAGCGACTGAGAAAGTTGGTGGTCTGGTTTTCTAGAAATCTGCCCATCTTGATCCTGTGGTGGTTCCTCCATATGTTATTCCTGGATAGGGTCCTGGTGGTCTAGTTGCTATCTGTTTAAGGAGTCTAGTCTGTTGTTCCATCATTTTGGTTTGATTTTGTTCTGCTTCATATCTATTTCTTTCCATCATGGCCATTACTTCTGCCATGCTTGGCTGTTGATCCTCTGAGTTGGTATCACTTTGGTGATTATTATGGTGACTTCGGGTTCTGGTTCTAGACATCTTGGGAATATATTTCTACAGCGGTTTTGACCAAACACAGAAAGGTAAGTAAGAACCAGATTTTTAAGTTAAGTGGAGATAGAATAAGGTAAGGGTCAAGATAAAAAGAAGGAATTGAATTTTGACAAGGATGATATACAGGTATTGGTAGAAAAACAAATTATTAATAAATTAACATAACCCTTTCATTTATTTATATGATTTATATACATACTACTTAAAGTACATAGTACAACTTGTGTTACAACCAAAAGATAGTCTATTTAGGGTTTACTCTGTTTAACACTATTCTAGCATACTTTAAACATCGCTTCTTCTATCTTTGCAACTTCGGCAAAAAGTTGAAATTAGTTAAGAAGGAGATAAATATTTTATAAAAACAAATCGAGATTTTATAAAATCTAGGTTAGATAAGATAGCATTGGGAAGGGAAAAAGACAGCAATAATACTTATATTTTCATTTTCAAAAATCATTTAATAATTTTTCAAATTAAGATTTTGAAGGTCTTCATCTCCTAATTCCTATAGCCAACCTAAGGTCTTAACCTACAGTCAAGCTAAGCTCTGATACCACTTTGTAACGCCCCCATTTTTGGTGTCGTTAAACCTTCCACATCTGCCTGATGTGTGGTTAGAAGTAAGAAGTATCTCAAGCAAGTTTTCGATTACAACAAAAACCAAACTTTTATTACACAAGATTAAGGCTTTGCGCCTGTTTTAACAACGACACGGGCATCCAAGCCCAAGGTTAATATATTACAAGACAAAAGAACTTCAAAACCACAGCACACTTGAGCGTGGTCGAGACCTAGTAACAATAATCATCACCATCTGGAGGTCCACCAAAATCTTGCTGCAAAAAGATCCTTAGCATTTTCCCTGGTTTCCTCTATAGTTGATTTTGCAAGAATGAGTACACAACCATACTCAGCAAGCCAGATGGAAGAGCTATTTAATTACATGCTAGGAGTTCAATGGATTTTTTAGGGTTTACCATACCAGGTATATGTGGATGCATTTTGAATTTAAAGCACTTTAACCTTAAAATAGTAAAACAATAATAAATATAACATCGGGGGTTTACTCAACAATTCCAATTACCATCTTAACATCTCAAAATCTCTACTTATGCCTCATGTATTGGAATCACCCATGAACACAGCTTCATTAACTGGAAGCACGACGTATTCGAATAACTTTGATTATACTCTGCAGAGTTGCCCAACTTTACCCACAAGATACCTCAAACTCATACTGTCATGCAATATACACACAACCTGATAGCGTGCGACTGAGTTGAGATAACATAGTCTTTTCACTACTCAACCTTTCTAGCCTCTACCCGATAGGACCTTGGACCATACAGTCCTCGGGAAATCACCAGCCAACAGTGGATCTCGCGGCCCGATGCTGACGGTGCCTACAATTGTGTAGACTAGCGAGTGTCCCTTTAGGCCTACTCCTGTCCCACCCCCAAAACTGTGGCTGCTCTATCACACAAGTGCAAGTGTTCACCCTGTAGATATTCAATGGGAGGAGCAGTGTACTAAGCCAACAAGTTGGAATGACCAAACCTATGGTTGAGCGATTCCTGTGTTTGTTACTTGGCACAAGGTTCTTGTCCTTACCTGTCTTACAGTGAGGCGATGGACCAACACCAACTCGTGGCTGTCCACCTCTAGGTCTCACCTTCGACTCACTTTTATCAAGTCTGTTGGGTTGTCCATCCTCTTAGTCTCAACCCTCAACTCTTCACCAAAACCATTGGCGGTTAGCCAATACTATTCTTCAGGATTTATAAACACATTGCGTGACAATGCTAAATATCTAGTTATTATTTTATGTAACCTAAACTTGTCAAGGTGAATATGGCCTACAAAGAATAGGTGGGTTTGTATGTGGCGCATAGGAGAAGGCCGAGTGTCAAACAAGCGGTGTACAATAGGATGAGGTTGAGAGGTAGCGAGGCGTGTTGCACATGGACTCTAGTGGTCGTGTGAATGAAGTGTGAGGGAGCTTGGAGTCCACGTTGGTTCGGTTTGGATCCAAATAGGCAATGACATCGGTTCTTAAGAATCATATCTCCAAGAGTCTGAGTACTATGCATATTTAGTTCGCTCTTTTCCTTGTTAGTTCTTAGAGTCCAAGTTATAATGTATGTGAATTATAAACATACTTAGGTCGGTCTTTATAGGGAGTTTATTCGGTTTTCTAATGGAGTTCGAGTATGAGTCACATTCGGCCTTGGCCAGTGCCGGACCTTCGGATTTTGAATACCCGAAGCCCTCGTGTTGATACCATACTAGTCTCATGATTAGTGCACTACTACAAAAAGGCTAATACTGGACGTCTTATCATAGATGGTTGATCAAAACCGCCTGTATTACATGAAATCAAAGACGATTCATATTGAAAACCGTCTGTGTTGCTGGCTGCGCTAAAACCGTCTGTGAAGAGGTAATATCACAGACAGTTCACATTGAAAACCATCTGTGAAGTATCACAGATGGTTCTAAACACGAACCGTCTGTGATAATTGCAGACTTCACAGACGGTTTTTAATTATAACCGTCTATGATAATAATGCTACAGCTCCCTGATGTGTTTCTTCATCGCCGATGCGTCTCTTCATCGCATCAATGCCGCTTCGGCTCCCCAATGTGTCTCTTCGTCTCATGTGCCGAATTTATTCCTTGTTTTATAAAAAGGATCATCCGCCATCGAAGATGATCATCCCCACATATAACTCTACTACTTCTAAAAAAAGCAGAAATGGCTCCCTCTTCTATTTCCTTATCACCAGCATTGATGGCCTACCTGGCTGTACTGTACGAGCACCTCTCCGACCGTACATTAGCGGATGCTACAGAAGAACACTGTTTCAATAGTGTCTTCACTCCTCTACCCAAGGATTTACCAGAGTACGTTACAGCCACCTTCCACCGTCTTAACATACTCCTCCGCCGTGTCTTTCGGGTGATCTCTCACTTTCAACGAGTTTACCGCGTCATCGACGTGGTCCTCCACAACGATGTTGCATGTCTCTAGGAGGCTTGCCGTCACTTGGGCTGCCATCGAGGTAGCGACGGCCGAAGTCGACTGTGCCGAGACCCATCAAGGAAGGGAAGAGAGCCTATGGGCTCAATTCTTTTTGATTCAATAGTCCGAGGGTCTTTAGGAGACACTTTCGAACGAGCGTGTCAGTGGGTGGATGCATTTCGGGCTTCATTCAACCATGAACCGTCCGATGCCGCTGCCTACGAAGTTTGGAAGACGGGGATAGCAGCCTACCTCTGCTACTAGAAAAACTTTGTTTATTTAGGTTTCTACTTTTTTGTAATCTTTGTAAATTCCAAAATGAAAAAAAAATCTAGTTTGGAGGTGAAGTTAATTACTATATTATATGTTAAACTATATATCACAGACGGTTTAGTGGAACAAATATTCGTCTGTGATATGTATCATAGTTAAAGCATATTTTTAGTAGTATTTAAATGACAAAATTGACATATAAACATGTAATTTCTTCATGTCATGTAAATGTATACATGATAATATGCTCAAAACATAGATGAACCCATAATAGAGCCGTCTGTGATATGGTCTCATCATAGACGATTCCATTATGGAACCGTTCGTGATATGAGACCATATCACGGACGGCTCTATTATGGAACCGTCTGTGATAAGTATCACTGACAGTTTCATAATAGAACCATCTGTGATATGAGACCATATCACAGACGGTTCTATTATGGAACTGTCAGTGATAAGTATCACTCTTTATTAGTAAGGAGCCCACTAGGGTTTGTACCCTAACTCGTCACTCCCCAACGTCCTTACTCTCATCTGTTCTCCTCCCCACCTGAGTGCCCCCGATCTTGACGCCGCCACCCGACCTCCGTTGCCGTCGCCGCTCGACCCCGTCGCCATCGCTGCCCTTCTTCCCGTCACCGCCCTTCTTCCCGTCGCCGCCGGTTGTGACACCACAGTTCACTGCACAAGACACTCGTACGATAAGAGTGTCTTGTGTAGTGTCATGGTCGTGCCACAACTATGGTGACGCTGCCTTCCCCTCTTCCTTCCCCCGGTGTACGCGACCCTGGCTACCTCTCCACTGACCTCCCCAGGCTACCTCTCCACCAACCTCGGCCTCTGCTACCTCACCACTGACACCGGCGATGTCGAGGTATGATAGATCTATCACCTATTGGTTTGTGCTATTGGTACGTATTCATATGAACCGAGCTGCAATGTGGGCTACTTTGTTGGTTGATGGTCGGTTTGGACACCCTTGGTCTTGCTATCTTGCCCTCTGTGACTGCTGGCTGGCTGGCTGGATGGATGGATCTGGAGGTGGGGAATGGGGTTGTGTTCCGGTGTGACTGCTGGTGCTGCTAGTTGTGGATAAAAATGTTTGTATGTGTTGTGTGATTTGTCTATGCTTAGCAGTGGGAGGTATTGCAAATTGGTATTTGTATGCTCTGTTGAACTGCTCAATGATGTTAATAGTCTTATGCTGAAATTGAATTGATAATTAGTTCATATTTGAGCTCTAATGAATTGCTAACTATTGTCACTTTGATCTTCAGTTTATCAGTTTGAGGCCCAGTAGTTTGTGGCTTCCTCCTCCCTGGACTCAATTTAGTTTCATGCTTGAGCTTGTTTTGGTTTACTGATGTGAGTTGATTATTTACTGATGTGGGTTAATTTATTAATTAAGCATGGTAAATGAAATGGAGGTGGGTTAATGCATGGTGAAGGTGTTGCCGTTGGTATTGCGTCGCACTAAGGTAACTACTCCCCTCTACTCTCTATCGCTTTCCCTCCCTTGCTCTGTGATGTAAACCGAGGGCTATTGGTGTATGTGCATTACATGCATCTTGCTTAGTTCATCTTGTGGGTTCGGATGGGGCAAAACATCACCTGCATACACATACAAATTTTTGTGCATGTAACTAATCTTATGGTATGTTCCTATATGGTATTCTGCTTTTGAAAGTTGCAATTAACTTTTTAGATTTGTAAAGGTTAGGCTAATTTGTAAAGTTGCAATTAGCATATAAATTTCTAGAATTTTTACTTAGCTTGTGCCTCGATCATCAATTATTTATTAATTGGTGTGTATTCTATTCCAAAATAAGACCAAATGAGTCAAAAACTACTACAACACCTCTTCACCTGTCTCTCGCCATTCATTTCACCTTTGTCTGTGAAACTGTGTTCATGTTGGTCAAGTTCTCCTCCCTTGCGTCCCAAGTACGTCCTACCATTCTATTCCTGATATCTTCTCTATAAAGTCTTCGAGCAGTGGCTGCTTATGCCTTTAAAACCGGCTTCATATTATATATATATATATGAATAATATATATATATATATATATATATATATATTATTCATAGTCTCCAGCCACTTTTGGGGGCCCATGAGGAGGATGAGATAGCAGCCACTGGCAACCTCATCGAGCCTGCAAGTTCAATAAGCATGGCTGCTAGGAGAGCGCGTGGACATCTAATTACCTAGATGTAAATCGATAGGTAATTGGACTTGACATCAAGGAATGGTTGGTTGTTGATACATGAAGCCACTTCCCAATCAGTACCGCATGTCCACGCCATGTTTAGAAAGTGGCGCAGATGCGCAAGTACTCTAAGTGGGAAGTGGCTTCATGTATCAGCAACCAACCATTCCTTGATGTCAAGTCCAATTACCTATCGACGACATCCAGGTAATTGTATGTCCACACGCTCTCTTTGCAACCATGCTTCTAGAACTTGCAGACTCGATGAAGTTGCCTGTGGCTGCTATCTCATCCCCACGCCCGCCCGAAAGTGGCTGGGGGCATGAAAGTGGCTGCTATCTCATCCCCACACACGCTACTCCCAGGTGTAGTTACTCCCATTGTATCTATCGTCCATTTGTCTCGGATACTACATACTTGATTGGATTATTGGGTCAGATACCACTCCATAATAGTCGCTAGCAACCTCGCTAACATACTATGAAATTTATTGCCTTGCAAAAGAAAATCAAAATTAATATCCAACTCCCGGATACTATGTAATTGAGTTTTGATTTTGCAACCACTCCATATCTTGGCGTTGGTTAGTAATTCATTGATGTTTTCAACGTCAGAGAGTTGATTACCTGTCGTGGAGCATGCCATTGATTACGTAATTTCGATTGAGTTACGCTCTTTGTCCCCAAGCGAGAAGAAAGACGTGTACATGCAGACAATTTGAGTTACTGGAATATTTATTTGGGTAGGGAGTATGCAACTTTTTTAGGCGATCACGTACATGCAAAGAATCGGTACTAAGGAGTAAGGAGTATGTACTCTGGAAGACAGAAAGATGTAGAGTATGTACTTAGGTAGTATGTATACCTACAAGAGTATTTTAGTACATGAATACCTAAGGGGGTATTTTAGTACATGTACTTAATTAGGTAGTATGTATACCTATGGGAGTATTTTAGTACATGAATACCTAAGGGAGTATTTTAGTACATGTACTTAATTAGGTAGTATGTATACCTATGGGAGTATTTTAGTACATGAATACCTAAGGGAGTATTTTAGTACATGTACTTAATTAGGTAGTATGTATACCTAAGGGAGTATTTTAGTACATGTACTTAGGTAGTATGTATACCTATGGGGTATTTTAGTACATGTACTTGGTAGTATGTATACCTATGGGAGTATTTTAGTACATATACTTAATTAGGTAGTATGTATACCTAAGGGGTATTTTAGTACATGTACTTAGGTAGCATGTATACCTTGGGAGTATGTTAGTACATGTAATTGGGGAGTATATACACCTATGATAGTACATATATACATGGATTTGGGAAGGGAGTATTTCACGTACAAATGTACTTTATGGAGTATGTTGATTGGTACATGTGACGCTCTCGTCTATATGCCTCATTTTTTTTTATTAATTCTCCATCCTTGAAAATTAGACAACCTAATCACATTATGGATGTCAAAATTATAGCAACTCATCATGGCCGCATGTGGCCATAGACCTCGTCAACTGCACGCTTAGGGCGCCTCATCGTCACGACACCTGCACCTTGGGCCGTCTCGCTGTGGTGGTAGGCACCCACCGACAGGCAACAGGAGCCTCATGTACAGGCGATTGAATTTGCTTTCCTGCACTAGAACACCAAAATCACAATGAGATCTCAATGCATCAAGAAAATTGGCGTAGATGTATGTGATGCTTACACATAGCACTACAACGATACCCCGTTCAAGCATGTTGTGGCGGCACTATCTTCCTTGGATATATCAAAGTAGTGTGCAGTATATACTACTAGTGACGTTGGTGGTATGGACAATTCAACGTGATGGCAGATTTCCGGCTCAAGGAGGCATGTAGCTAGGTGAATGAACGGCGTGGACGGCAAGGGCCATGTCGCAGGAATACCTTAGGCTTGTTGTAAGATAAATCAGTTAAATGATACAAAAAAAATCACCTAGCACGAACAAATCAACTAGCAGAAATACCTTATGCTTACTGTGAGATAAATATGAACATACCTTGCGCTTCCAAATGGAGACCTGAGGTGGTATGGAACAACCAACGCCTAGAACGGAGGAGCCGAACAGAGGTGGTATGGAACAACCAACGCCTAGAACGGAGGAGCCGAACAGGAAAGAAACAATAACCAAAATCTCGGATATATCTCCCCAGGATTGAATGCAGTTATTGGATCAGGTCCCTCTGCCATCCATGAATTTCAGGCCCATTAGGCTTAGAAAGACGCACGGATCTTAATGAGGATTAGAGAGTGGATGAAGAGGGAGTAACTACACCTGAGAGTAGGCAGTATTTTTCCTATATATGTATATATATATATATACATACATACATACATACATACATATATATATATATATATACATACATATATATATATATATACATACATACATATATACATACATACATACATACATACATACATACATACATACATACATACATACATATATATATACATAGATATATATATACATACATACATACATACATACATATATATATATACATATACATATATCTATATATATATATATATATATATATATATGTATGTGTGTGTGTGTGTCTATATATATATATATATCTGGCTTGGTTTTAAAGGCACAAGCAGCCACTGCTTGGTGACTTTATAGATAATACTATCACAAACGGTTTCATCCACAAACCGTTTGTGATACGTAAGCTATCACAGACGGTTTCATCTACAAATCGTCTGTGATAGTATACATCATAGGCGGTTCAAAAACCATCTGTGATGACCACATATCATTCCTGACCCATAAACTCAGACGGCTCACGAAACCGTCTGCGTGATTTACATTTTGAACCATTTGTGAAGACCTTTTTTTGTAGTAGTGGTGGCTAGTACACACATCCACAACTTTGGCATACACATCCATACACAATGTACATACATACAACATGAAACGAATATGGTACATAACTTAAGTGATTACAAAGTTTACATCACAAGGGTCGACCGCCAAATAAAAGCTCTAGTATTAGAAGTAGCAACGAAAATATAATAACTTAGAAGCAAAAAGTCTAGCGCCATGCCCATCCAAACCCTCAGGCAAACCGACAAGGAATAAGACCTAGAAAGACCTATCACCGAACCCTCTCGTGCAAGGGTGCAAAGAACGAACGTAAATGCCGCATAAGCTCATCCTCTATCTTTGAACAACAATTTCAGCAAGATTGAGTACATTGCGTACTCATCAAGACTTGTAGTATATCACAAACTTTATATATATGCATGGCTAACAAGAAATGTGGCTCTATGCTACAAGTTATTTTTAGCATTAAGCAAGTTTTATTTGCAATATCAATTTGTAGTAATTTGCAACAGAATTTAAAGAGTAGTTAAATAATTTAGGAATCAAAAAGTAAGTGCTTGATAAATAATAAATCGCAAACCTCCTCATTTGCGATCAACATATTACTTCCAACTATAGACATGGGAGTCAACTCAAATATCAACAACAAAACCCTTCCTTGTTTTCCAATAAGAATCATTTTTGCAAAACCAAGACTATACCCAATGTGATCGCAATAAGCATGCTCATGACCGCGAGCATGGCTATTTAAATATATTTACACTTTACTCACAACATATGAATTCTCTTGTTTGTTTGGCATCCGTCGATACAACCGTTCACTATCCTTTGGTAAGTAGTCTAGAGCACGTATCGAAACCTTTACATCACCTAATCCTAACATTGCACTAGCCCAGCGAATGAACACTCTCACTTCACCTGGGTACACCACCTGTCTCAGTGAGGCATTCACCGTTGTGTAAGCAAGCTTTGTTCTCGACACCGTGGTGAAGGGAGCCCTTCAAACATGCCTCACGGGTCATGCTCACATCGCTCTGACCTACCCACGTGCAAGGCTAGTTTTTGATGACTTAATTAGTTAAGGCTGTCCCATACTGGCACATGTAGTTGTACACTTAGGCTTATATTGGTGGCACCGATGTTCGGTCCTTAATTGACCCGGGCGAGGATCTCTCCCAATATACTTATGAGATACACCTATCACACTTCTCATAATATAATATAACTCACCACGTCACAAACTAAGTTTTTCATTTTTAGTTGTTTATACAAAATAAAAGAGGTAAACCCCTCTGCACCATCATTTCAAACTCTCCCAAACTCATATTCAGCATGTCATCCATTTTTTTTCAATTTTACTGAAGACTAAAGCCTGGCTAAGCATTTATGCGATATTCGCATTCGAAAAACCCAATTAGACATCATTTATTATCTAAACAATACCCTAATGGCTACAACATTTAGGATATCAATATTTCAAGGAGAATCATGCATCGAATAGGACTATAACTACCGTTATCCCCAAATATAACAATTTTAAGCAAACGTACACGCATGCATAATAGATTTTTGCAAAAAGAAATGCAATAATTAGAATATTAGGATCAACATGGTCAAAGGAGGTGCTTTCCTTACTCTGGTTGCTCTGAATAAGAGGATGAAGGGTCTTTGTAAATTTCATTCGAGGTATCAGCGTCTATTCAAAAAGAGCCGATAGCAAATTAAATATAGAAAAATATTTTCAAGAGCGAAAAAATCCAAATATTTTTGCATATTCGTACATATAATGATTTTATATGAATTTATAAAAAAATTCATTCAGTTTGGAGTTCATATGCAAAAGTTATTAATGTTTTAATTTGATTCGATTTTGAAATTCTAGAAATTAATAAAAAGGTAACGTCGAAAGCGTATTCTCTGAGGTTTACGCTTTCCAGCAGCGAAAGCGCATTTTCCTCTGAGTTCTACTGAGGTTTACACTTTCCAATAGAGACAGTGTATTTTCCTCTGAACTGAAAGCGACTTTTTCATTTTTCTCAATTTTTATTAACTTACACGTGGGGCCTACTTGCGCTGACTCATAGTTTTATTCTCTGGATTTTTATTTATAAAACAGAGGCGGTCCCACATGTCATAAACTCATTATTTGTTAACTAAATGATTAAACCTATTTTGATTTTAATCTACTAACAACTGGGGTCCACATAGCGGTTTTCGGGTTTTAATAGTGTTTTAAAACCAACAATAGTGCGTGGTCCCACATGTTAGTGACATATTTACTATAAATGTTTGATATTAGATTTTTGCTAATCTTTTGGCTAGTCCCACATGTCATAGACTTATTATCACTTAATCGCGTGGGGCCCACTAGCGATATATATATATATATATATATATATATATATATATATATATATATATATATATATATATATAAAAAAAAATTGGCAAGCGGGTCGAGAGGAGGAGAAGCCACCGGCGGTGAGGCAGTATGAAAAGACTCGTGGGAGCCCAAAAATGGTAAGAGAGATTCAAGGCGACACTAAGGGAGGTGAAGGTGGCCGGGGAGATGGGCAAAATCGGCGGCACGACGGCGAGAGGTGGTGGGAAGCCTTGGGTCAACTTGGCATTTGCGCTAGAGGCGAAGACAAAGGGGGCTTGAAGCTCAAATCGGCTTAGGGTTCTATCGCAATGTGATTAGGCATGGCTCGAGGCCCTAGGGTTGCTTGAGGCGAGCCCACGGTGATATTCCGCGGCGGCACCATTAGCTCTACTAGTGATTATGGAATATACGCCCGAAAATTAAAGGGGGGTTAAGCTCTAGTAGCTTACCACGATCACAAGGAAGCTGTTAGCCAGGTTGAAGCAGGGCTAAGACGGTTTGATGATGATGATCAGTGGCGGTGGAGGCAAGCTTCACGGTGACGAACCATCCTGGTGGAAATCAGCTGAAATGAAGCGCATGCATAGCTTCAGGGGGACTCATAGATGGAGAATTTGACCTTGGTGGGGTCAAGAACTCACCAGAGAAGTTTATCGTCGATGGCGGTGGTGGAGACAGAGAGGTTTACGGTGATAGCTCCGTGTAGGCGACGATAGCTGAAATGGGTGGTGCAAGGAGGTTCAGTGAGACGAGGCATGCTGAAACCTACCATGGAGTAGACCAGAACACACCAGGCATGAAGATCTTCCATGGCTGCCATAGCGCCGGAGGTGAGGAAGAAGACCCGATTACAGCGCTATACTACAATAGAAGAACAGGGAAGTGCGGAGGTGATTGAGTGAGCCAAATAGCGCAAGATGACGCGCACGTCAAGGGCTTGGCTCACCAGGACACAACCATGTCTGTCGGATCCGGCAGTAACACCCCCAAATCCTATGTGTATTCTACACTAGTCTCT
The DNA here is from genome assembly GCA_036346405.1 of Phyllostachys edulis. Classification (NCBI taxonomy): domain Eukaryota; kingdom Viridiplantae; phylum Streptophyta; class Magnoliopsida; order Poales; family Poaceae; genus Phyllostachys; species Phyllostachys edulis. The sequence continues at coordinate 252,007 of JAYEVD010000574.1, forward strand.
GGAATAGTAGCTAGTGTACACAGTAAATAAATATGGTAACAACCACATCTCGTACAATTTTATTAATATTTATCAGAGTTTATTACAAGAAATGCTTACAAGCCAACAATAAACAAACACAGCGGAAGACTAAGAAGAAGTAGTAGAGCCCAGCTAATCTATGATAGGCAATCGACTAGGGTAGCAGCCTAGTCATCGACATCCGCACTGGTAGTGAAGTCCTTCTCCTCTGGACAATATTTTATTAAGTAAGGGTGAGTACAAAAATGTACTCCACAAGTTACACCCATAATAGAGTTAATGCATGCTTGGATGTTATCAAAGTAGGGCTTATATGTTTATTTGTGCAAAAGCAATATTTAACATTTTAAATACATCTAAAATTTAATATTTGATTTTATCAAAGCAATTTTTAATATTTAATGTTTCAAAGCAGTTTAAATTATATCTAAAATTGAATTTGATTTTAAATGTCAAGTTAGTGCATGAGAAACCTCCATACATTTCTGGTGGAAGACTAACCCCCTTACACCAAGGTTTTCTGCCCATATTTCCGAATTGGATAAACTATCCAAAATCATTTGATAAAATCTTTTGAAATCAAAAACCAAAGTCTAACTTTGAGTGTCTTTTCTCAAGATGTCCATGATTTGTGGACACGACTATTCGAATAGTTTTACACTCTCTGAGAGGTTGTACAACTTTACCCACAAGAGATAATCGACTAATAATGTCCGCTTCATACACTTCCATAGGTGTGCGACTAAGTGATTATCACAAAACCTTTACAATGCGCCATCCCAAAGTAGCTATGCCCGCTAAGGTTTCACTTCCTTTGAATTGAACCATCCACCGGAAGCCCCTCTTGCGCCATGTGGGGATAAATAAAAATAGGTCATTCTAACACCCACACAACCAGATGGAACAACCACGATGGAATATTGAAAATTATTTAGCCTAGCCTATCCCACTCCAGACATGTGATAGTACGGTATTACTTTGCAAGATACGGCTCGAAGACCGATCCTTAACCAACTTGGACGACTTTCAATAAAACCCTGGTCTTGATCATAGAAATGAATCGATCCCATACATCAACTTGCACCATCCAAACATCCATTTCGCAAGTCTAAACCAATTTTTATTTTTCTTTTCAAATTATTTGTAAATTTCTATGGTATAATAATGACATAGACTCATTTTAAATCCATAGTTGAATCTTTGGCTAAAATTTCCCCAAATTGAATATTTTTAATCTAAGCATGACTAGGCAAAGTGTTCTAGTTCATACTATTGCATCAACTAGATTGTGTTTAAGGTGTCAACGTATGCTTAATTCAATGTCAAAGTTGGCTATACAATGGAATTGGGAATAACTATAAATTTAAAACAGAAATTTAAATTAACTTGAATATAAATAAGCACATAGTAATAGTTTAAAACATAATTTAAATAATTTGAAAAACTAGGATCAAATATGATCAAAGGATGTAATTTTCCTTGCTCAAATAATTGTTGTTTTCAAACGGCGTCGAAATCTGACTCTCCGAAGTCGTCGAAATCTATACACGAAAATAAGCCAAATTAAAAATTCAAATAAAATCCAAATTAACTCCAAATTAAATCATTTAGGTTATGGGAGATAGATATTGAATTTATATGAATTTAGAAACAAGAATCGATGGAATCGGAGTTCGTATGAAGGAGAACGAACACCCGGAAGTTTGAATTTCACATGAAATGATAGAATTGGAAAGGAGGGAATATTCCTAGAATTTACTGAGTGGATATGCAACAAATTAACCAATGTGACCCACTTGATAGAGCAGGAATTAGAGAAAGAGAGGGGGATACTGGATATGACATAAGGGCCCCACATGTCATTGAACCAAAGAGCAAAACACAGAGAACATTAAGTGCAGCAGAACAAAGGAGATTGGGGCGGCTCAGGAGCAGCGGTGACGCTGGTGAGAGGCGACATGGGGTGGCTGACTGATGTGAAAAATGGAACCCCGTGGGGGTTACAATCCCATGGGTGGCGACGGCGGCGCCAGAGGTGCTTCGAGGTGGTGGCGCCCAGGTGCGCGTTGGAGGCGACAATGTGGCGAGACAAGAGGCATGCACACGGGCGACACACGGCCATGGGGATGGTGGAGGGCTGCTCGAGAAGGCTGGAGTGGCTGCAAGGAGGCAGCGCGACGGCGGTCGATGGCGGAAAAATGATGGTCGCGGTGGCGGCACTCCATGGTGATGGTTTGACCAAATTGAGGGGAGGGGGTAGGAAGAGGATGTTCGGGAACATGTGATGATGAGGCTCAATCGATGAAAAACTCACCAGAGAAGGAGATCGAACGTTGGAGGTGATTTCGGCCTAGAAGAAGAAAACGGCAAAATCCGACAATGAACTGCAACCAAAATTGAAATTGATTAAGGGTAAATGATCACTAGGCTCGGGAACATGACATGACGCATTTAGGACATCAAGAAACTAACCGGAATTCTTCACAAGCCGCTGACCATTCAAATTTCTTCTCCTTTTTAAGAAGTTGGGTCATTGGTTTTGTGATCTTGGAGAAGTTCTCGATGAACCGGTGATAATATTCGGCTAGACCGAGAAAGCTTCGGACTTTCAAAACGCAGTGCGGGGCTATTCCCAAGCTAGGACATCCTGCACTTTGCTCGGGTCGACGACTACATCTCCTTGAGATAGAACATGGCCTAGAAATCGACTTTTTAGCCAAAATTCACACTTGCTGAATTTTGCGTACAATTGATGCTTACGTGACTTGTCAAGGACCATACGCAAGTGTTGCTCATGTTCCTATGCACTCTTAGAATATATAAGAGTGTCGCCGATGAAGACCGCCACAAAATGATCCAAATGCTCTGTAAAATCTTATTCAAAAGATTGATGAAACTTATGGAGCATTGGTGAGTCCGAATGATATTACGGTGTCTTCGTACAAGCCATAACAGATGGTGAATGCATACTTTGGAATGTCTTCTGCCGATCTTGAGTTGGAATTAACCGAGCCTCAGATCAATCTTATAGAAGACACAAGCACCATTCATTTGATCAAACAAATCATCAATCCTCAGGAGAGGATATTTGATGGTGACTTCATTTAAAGAACGGTAGTCGAAGCACATCCTCAGACTGTTGTCTTTCTTCTTACTGAATAGCACGAGGCTTCCCAACAGGGGACGAGCTAGGACGGATGAATCCGTTGCTCACTTTCTCTTTGAGTTTTTGCTTCAATTCGACCAACTCATCATATGTCATTCGGTAAGGTCGTTTGGATATAGGTGCTGTCCTAAGTAACAAATCGATGACAAACTCCATGTCACAGTCCGACGGCATCCCCGGTAATTCATCTGGAAATATGTCGGGATATTCACATACCATGGGCACTTGACTAAGCTCTAGAATTGAGATAGAATTAAGCGTGGGCTGCTGCGATGGAGTGGCATATGCGGAGAAGAAAACGACCCATTCCCGTTGGAGTTGACAAGGGAAACGACCCGTTCTGTGTAATCGATAAATCCTTTGTGTCTAGACAACCAATCCATCCCAAGAATCACATGTAACCTAGATGTATCTATCATAATGAAGTTGGCTTTGAATCCTATTCCATTAATCTCAATTTGGACATCAAGGCAACCGAGCTTTGCCCTCATGACAGACTCGGGCGAGTGAACTAGCATAATGCTTTCCAGGGATGTAGTTTCTAACTCTTGTTGCATGGCAAATTTCTTGGATATGAATGAATGAGAAGCTCCAGAATCAAATAACACCAATGTAGATACTGAATGAACGAGAATCGTACCCATTACCACATCGGGTGCTGAAGTGACCTCCTCGGTTGTCGTGTGGTTCAGACGACCGCGTCCGAAGCCTTGCACTGGTTTGGGGGCATACTGTTCTTTTTGACCTTGTGCAAGGCCCTAAGGTCGCTGCTGGACACCAAGGGGTTGAGGGTGAGGCGCTGGAAACTTCTTCTTTGGGCACTCATTCGCAAAGTGCCCGCGTTCGCCGCAGTTGTAGCGGGTGATGACTGCTATATGGTTTTGTGTCCCGGACGACTACCCTCCATGGTTATATTGTTAAACCATAGCTTGCTGCGGGGCGGGGACCTTGTCCTTGAAACCTCGAAGGTGGTGGTGTCGAAGGACGTGCGTTTGATGATTGCCAAAAGCGCAGTCTCGGTGTGCCACTGCTTGTTGATTTCGGCACTAACTACTTGCGCATGTGGCCTTCCACGACCGTTCGAGTGCTATCTTCAACCCGGATTGCCTTTTTGATCAAGGTCTTGAAGTTGGGAATATCATGGGCAGCGAGTGATCATTTTATTACATCATTGAGGCGCTCCCAGAAGAGAGTAACCTTCCTCCCTCATCGGTATTTGGCGACATCTTGGGCAAGGTATTGAGTGAGCCAAATGGCGCAAGCTGATGCGCACATTGAGAGCTTGGCACACCGGGACACGATTGTGCTTCGTTGGAGCACGAGCACCAGAGCTTGTGACGACGATGCATTCTAAGCGTTATAGTGGAAGAAACTTACCGAGAAAGGGAAAATGGAAGCGGCAATGGGACTAGAGGGTTTTGACATAGAAGGAAAAGCTTCAAGTAGCGAGATGAGGACAAGAATGGCGACGAGAAAAAGGAAGTAGACTCGGGTTCTCATGATTTTCTCACGCGGTGATGAGACCCAGGTGGAGAGAAACGGCAGGCGGAGTAGGTGAGATCGTGCGACCTTGGTCTCCTCTGTGGCGCTCGAGGATGATGGCAGCGACGGCCTGGGCGGGGTTCTGGCGCGCTACAAGGCAGAGGAGATGGTTGCACGAGGTGGAAGAAACACCCTAACGTGCAGGACCGGCATGTCAGTGGGAGCTGGCGCGGGCTAGAGCGGGCACAAAGAAGTTGGGCTGAGTTGGGTTTCAGCCCATGGTCCGGCACGAAATTCGAATTAGCTTTTGAATTTTCCAAAACTGTCTGAATGATTCTTGAATTTTTGTACTTAGCAAACGGGGTCCAAAATTTATGAAAATATTTGTGGCGCATCCTAACACAGTATAGTTTCTTACGTAAATATTTTAGGATTTTATCTATTCTATGTTTTTTCTCAAAAATTCTTCCAAGTTGTTGTTAGCATGTAAATTCACTATTTAATTTATGCAACAGTTCAAAAATCATGCAAAAATAGTTTTCCACCAAAGAATGCTCAAAATCATTCTCCCACTTATTTTCATTATACATTCCCAAAATTGGGATTTTTGGGATGTTACAGCCAGCGTGGGGTGTGTGCGTGAATAAAACCCGAGGGTCGGCTGCTTTGTAAAGGGGGCATTTTGATTTTGCATTTAAGAAAATACCAGAAAATCGCCGGTGGTTTTGGTGGCCATGTTGTGCGTGTGTCTTTGAGAGTTTCCCATATAGGTTTTGTGAGAGTTGGCATAGATAAAAAAAATGTGTTGTTCTTGAGGTTGTCCACATAATCTATACAATAGAATCTCCTAAGTCGTGATCAATCTTATGTTCATGGTTTGGGAGGTTACGGTTAATTGTTGCTACTTCAGGACTTGATGAGCTAGGGAGATTCAACCACTTATCAATCTTGTTACTATGCTACAAAAGTAGTGTTACCGCACGAATGACAGAGCGTTACTACGATCGCCGGAGTGTTACTACATGTCAGCTGGAGTGTTACTACACGAACAACATCATGTTACTACACGCTAGTCGGAGTGTTATTGCACTTTTGATGTACCGTGAAAGATAGGGCAACCCTTGCGCATCAATAGGAGGTTGATCCGTGTCAGGAATCCTTGGAATTTGTGCAAATATCTTAATGAACTTAGTGGACTGAATTATGAGCACCATGTTGACCGAAACATGATTGATCTTGTATCTTTCTCTTAGGCTCGATGCTTCCCTCCATAGCAAGCAAGCATCGCTATATCCTCCCTTGGGCTGGCTTCCATTTCCTCCCTCTGTCCCACACTATTTTTAGGACATCCAGCACACCTATACACATACAAGCAAATTCCTGGTCGTATTCTTTCAAATAGAACACAATTATAATAATTAAGTTTAGCTTCAACCTTGTGATGGTGTCTTGAATTGCCATGTGTAGGTGTGTATGCGATTAACCTAGGGTAGTCCTCATCTGGTGTGACCGGTGGCACCCAGACTAGCTTGAAGCAGGAGGCGGTGACAGCCGATGCCGGTGTCTCGTCGTCGGTGGGACGGACCAGATCCGTGGCACAAGGCGGACCCAATGCTCTTCGGACCGCCACGCCTTGAGAAGAAATTGATTGGGGAGGAGGAGCTGGCTGACAGTGGCTGTGGAGCTTGGACAACATTGCCATGGTCTCAGGCGACGCATACTCCATGTGCCCTCGTGGTGGCCGCATCCCGTGCGCCACTACTCCATCGTCGAGTACGTTGCTGACGAGCCTTGCTCCACGACGAAGCATGGGGGAGGGGTGTGGGGTTGTGGGAGTGATTGGAGAGGGGAGCTGAAATCTATGCCTCATACTCGGATCTGGATGAAGCTCCGGTGGCAATTCATTGGTAGTAGCATGCGTGTGGGAGGAAGTGAGGAAGAACTAGCGAGGAAGAGAGAGAGAGACTCAGAGGGACGTTTTGGGACTTGGGAGGATATGCTCAAGCCGCGTTCGAACAGAAGGGCCCGATTTTCTTTGGAATAATTAATAATTTGCCACTCTAAAGATGTGCAATTCAGGATTTATCACTCCACGTGTCTGACATGTAGGTCCTGGGGCCACGTGTCATAGACACATGAGTGACAAATCCTGAATTGCACATCTTTAACAGTGTCAAATAATCAAATCTCCCATTTTCTTTGTCATATCGGATGCCCGGGCACAAGCATTACCGCAATAATAAATCACTAGGCGAAGGCAAAGACACTTACATCTCCGTGTGTATAGGGGTGCACGTGGGGTGGGCCGCAGACAGCCCACATTAACTCTACCAGCTTCGAGGCACTTGTAGGTGCCACTAGCCCATAATGCAACGCCACATGCAATTTTGTGGGTTTGGCGGCAACACTGCAAGGAACCATGGCGCGATCTTGACCATTCAGCCAAGATAGAGGAGATGCTGTTGTGGCGAGATGCGGCGAACCCAACTGTACAAAGCCATACTTGGAGGGCCACCAGTATGGTGTCTTTGCAATGGCTGCCATGCGGCATTTATGTGATAGGATCTCGAACGACCCGGTGGTCTGGTCGGCCGGCACCAAAATAGTTATGCTGCTAAGATTTCACTTCCTTTGGATTAAACCATCTGGGAAGCCCTCTTGCGTCATGTGGGAATATATAAAAAGTAGGTCATTCGCACCCATACACGGATGGCATAACCACATTAAAACATTGCAAATTAGTTACCCGGTCTATCCCTCTGGACTTGTGATAGTGCTGAAGGGCTTTACAATCCATGACTCACAGATCGAGCTCATGGGATTCTCGGCGGCGTTGCGGTTCCGACACAACCATGTGAAGTAGAGGAGAAAGCGGGTGGAGCAGGAGGCGGGGAAAAGGGATAAGGATGTGCATCTTTGGTGTAGAAAATGAGGGAAAGAAAGCGCGCCATTGAAGAGTTTCGAGTAGGAGCCATGGTGGACGGGCTCACGGGTTGGAGGTAGAAGAAGGGGAAAGGAAGGAGAGGGTGACAGGTGGGGCACCATGTCTGTGAGAGAGAAGAGAGAGGAAGAGGAGGTCGGAGGGTGGACGGTAAAAAATAGAAATGGGCCGGAAACTGGGTTTTGGCCCAAAAGGGAAAAGGGATTTTTAATTTAATTTTCGATTTTTGAAAAATACAACACATTAAAAGGACTTTTAGAAAATAGAAAATAAAGTTCAAACATTCTAGAACAATTCCTTGAATTATTTTGAACTTAATAAAATTATTTCCAACTTATAGTTGGCTTTTATTTTGCACATAAATTATTTTTAATTTATGGAAAATAGAAAAAAGCTTATTTAAAATCCAAAAAATTTAAGAAAGTAATTAAATTTTCCTTTTTTAACTTTAAATCCAATAAAACCCGTAAAACTAAATAATTTTAATTTTTGACTTTTAAAATTTAGGAAATTCATAAAAGCAATGAAATTCTTTTAAATTTTAGAAAATCCAATAAAATAATAACTTTATTGATTTTAGTTTTGGTAACATAACTTTGGGATATTCACAGATGACAAGGAGGAGATCCTCGAGAGAAGGACAAGGGCAAGGAAAGACCAAGGACCTCATTGGCATGTGCTTCATGGCCGACTTCGTCCACGACGATGACATTGATGAGGTACCTTCTTCCTACGAAATCCTCTCTATGCGATGTGAAAGAATGTATGAGCAAAGTCTTAGTCAGGATAAGGCACTTGAGTTGATCATGGATAGAGCTAAGGACCTAGAGTCGCAAGTAGATAGTCTTACTCTTGACATGCAAATGCTAAGGACCTTGAGATTGATGAGTGTACCTCTTGCCATGCTTTATATCATGAAATTGCTAAGTTGCAAAATGCTCATGGCATTCCCTTGCACCACGAAATGTTATTTTATCTGCACTATTCATATTCGTGTTCGAATTTCATAAAAAATATTTTTTTATTGCAAGTATAGCTAATTAGTTGGATGAGTATTTTTAGTTTAATATGAATTCATGTTTTTAAGTAAAATAGATAAACTAGAATGATTAGGTGTGCTACATACGAGGATAAAGTATCATAAATATCTTGCAATTATGTAAGTTATGAGGATATCTGAATCCGATCGAATTGAGTAGGTGTTTGATTCGTATTCGTATTCATTACAACATTCAATTCGTATTTGTATTCGATAATATTCGAATTTGTATTTGTATTCATCTAGAAAATACGAATTCAAATATGGGAAGACCACTATTCGATTCATATTCGATCCGTTGACACCCCTAGCTAGGACTGAGCTAATTGATTTTAAATCGACTCCATGTGATAAATGTTTAGAATCTAGCAAGTTGATAGCTCCTGAGAAGATTGACTCTAGTGCTTGTTCTTTCTGCTTAGAACGTGAGTGAGAAATGAATGACATGCTAGAAGCATTTAGTGCCAAATATGATAAGCTTAAGGGCAAAATAGGATCTGCTACTTGCACTAGTTGTGAAGTCCTCAAGCTTCAAGTTGATATTCATAAGGAGAAACATGGTAGGGCTGTTAAGACTAAAACTTGTTAATCATGTCCTAAACTTGAAAAGAAAAATGCTTATCTCAAGGACACATTATAAAAATTTTCCTAGGGTAAGAAATAGTTGAACATGATTCTTAATAAAGCCAAAACTCCTTATGGGAAGCAAGTGTTAGGATACAACTTTGCCAAGAAGAAGTCCAAGCCAAATGTCATTCAAGTCTTGGAAGATGACTTAGTTGAGTTCAAAACCTAACCTGCAAAAATTCTTTTCAAATCTGCAGGTCTTGCCCAAACATCTTTTGAGTCAAACGGTGCATCTCCTAGTGGTACCAAGTACTATTGCACCTATTGCAAGAAGAATAGGCATTTGCTTGAGTTCTGTTAGCGTAGGTTGAAAAATGCTAGGAAGAATCATGCTAGAATTTCATCTCGTCAACCTAGAGCATTCATGAGACATGGTCATTTAGAGAAGAAGAAGCCCGGACTAGGATTTACTTTATATGTTCATCATCATCATCATGTTCCTAGGCAGGATGCATCTCATGTTCTTGTAACCATTGCTCATGATAGAATTTCAAGTAGATTCAAGGCTAGGAGGTTTACTTCATATGCTTTTGGAAGACATGTATCTCAGTACTGGGTTCCCACATCTTGCTTAACCTAACCCCAGTATTGAGACACATCGATCTTTTGTGTCTTGATTTTCAGGTTCATCACGAAAGGGGGAGGAACACGTGGCTTGTAGACTCTGAGTGTTCACGCCACATGATCGGAGACTAAAGATGGCTCATCTCCTTCACGCAGGCGACGGGTGATGACTTTATCACCTTTAGAGATGATATACAAGGGCGAATCAAAGGAACCAGATTGATCAGGGTGAACGATAAGTTCATTTTGAAGGACGTCACCTATGTGTACAAGCTAAGGTACAAATTGCTCTCTGTCTCACAGCTTCTTGATGATAACTACGAGACTAGCTTTAAGAAAAATACATGTTGTGTGCTGGATTCAGTTGATGAGCTTGTCTTTGGGATTTCTAGAGTTGGTAGGGTCTTTGGACCTGACTTTTCTGAATTTCTTGCTGGGTCTCTCAAGTGTTTGATTGCATCTTCTTCTGAGTTCTAGCTTTGGCACCGTCGTTCGGGGCACATTAGTTTTGATCATCTCATGCGAGTTAGCAGCCTTGATCTCATGAGAAGTTTGCTCAAACTCAAAGCCATTAAGGATGTCGTATGTGCACCCTGTAGGCATGGCAAGCAAGATGTTGCCTCACACCCGTCATTGACTATGGTCAGGACTAATGGACCGGGACAGTTGTTACACATGGATAGTGCTGGTCCTAATAGGGTTTGGTTAGCCAGTGACAAATGGTATATTCTTATCATAGTCGATGATTTCTTGAGATATTTTTTGGTGTTCTTTCTTGGTTTGAAGGTTGAAGCTTTTGATCATTTCCATGGTCTTGTTTTTTGCTTGGCTTATGAACTTTCCAGTGCCTTGAGAGCGATTCGCAGTGACAATGTGTAACATCCTAAGTATGGGTTTTTGTTTCAAATGTATAAAAGTATGAACTTCTTAAAACTTTTAATGCATCATTTGTCAATTGAATTCTCTGGATTTCCATTCAAAGGTTTTGTGCATTTTGAAAACCTAAAGCATCAATTCCTAGAAATAATAACCCTTGAGGATATAAAAAAATAATGTGAACAGTTCTTATAAATAATTTTCATAGGTTCTGGATCATCTAAGTGACTCACCTGCAAAATTTCGTAATTTTTAGAATTTATTTGCTATTTTAAAACAGCCTGTAATATCCCTTAACCCTAGCCGCCCCCTCAACCCCTCCCATGGCCGCCACCCTTCTTCCCCCTTCTCCCTTGCGCCACCACTCCCCTCTCCCATGGCCGAACCTCCTGCTACCTCACCTCCCCTCGCTGCTATCTCCTAGAGCCACCACCTTCCTGCTGATGGTGGCCAGCCATTGGGAAGAAGAAGGAAGAGAGGAAGAGAGGAAGAGAGGAAGAGGAAGAGGTAGAAGAGGGAGATCTTCGCGAGGGCTTCAGCGAGGTCCATTGGAGAAGTCGTGGGTAAAATCATGCTCTTCATTAGTTTCTGTAGATCTTTCATATGCGATTTGTCACCAATAGTCTTATTGTACTGTTTGTTGTAGATCGGTATCTCTGTAGTTCTGTTAATTCATGAGATTAAGTTAGTTCCAAGTGAATCAAGCATTTAGTGTCTCCTAGGATTATGTGGGAAATTGCATTGGCTTTCTGGAAAGTATTAATTCGTATTTTTTGGTTGGATAATAAATTAGTTATGATTTTTACAATTCTAGGTGCTTGTTCAGTCTCAGGATTCGGGCAGCGAGCGTAGTTCTGTGAATTAGGGTCTAGAGATGGATGAATTTGGTCAGTTGATCTCCATGAGTTATGTAGATAACTTTATGATGTTTCTAGGGAGTCTACATTTATAATTTTTGGACATTTAGAACGAAAGTTATAAATTTTTTAAGTTATTCTTGTAGTTATGTCCTTCTGTTGTGGAGAGTAGAGAAAGACTAGTCTGTTAGCAACCTTTGTTGCATGGTGGAGAAAATTGTAATAAATGTATTGAGGAAGCTAGTTCTCTGTAGTTTCCACAATGTCTTAGAACAATGGGTTTGGATGTGCCAATTAAAAGATACGAAATTCCTAAGTTGTTAGTACCGAAGATGACAGAACTGTCTTCGGAGTTAAAAACAAAGGCTTAGATGGAATAATTTAAACTTTCAGTCACCTGAGAAGTTGTAGGTATGCATGTGTAGATTCTAGGGAATTTGGGTTCATGACTTTTTGAGTTTTTCCTCAAAAGTTATGGATTTTCTTTGATGGCTGTTTGTTTGGATAGACTGGTATTTGGGAGTGTATCGGTAAAGTTTCGGGTTGCGAATAGGAGCGAATGATTTCATTTTGTTTCATTGCTATGTTGTGCACTTTTGAATGGTATTATTAGTATACTTTACGGTTGCCAGGTGGTGGTGAGAACCGGGGTTAGAGTCTTCCCGTCATCGTCATCCGTCTCGCGGTTGAGGCAAGTGCAAGCAGTGTAGAGTTAATTGTGATGCTTTATTCATGATAATTGCCATAATTTACTTATGAAGTTATATTTGTCACTGTATATTATTTTCTCATGTTGAATTGAGAATGTGAAGTTCATTTGCATCATGACATTCATTCATGAATCTTGGACTGCGTGGTAGCCAAGCATTGTTTCTTTTGAGGTCCCCGTCATACATTGGATGGGCATGAGATCCCCATCATGTATTGGACGGGCATGGGTCCCCACACTCGTGGAGTGTGGGCTTGACGTCCCTGTGCTTGAGAGCATAGGCTTGAGTATGCATCGATGGATGTGCTACTCCGCATTACCGGTAATTGCAAAGAAGGAAGAAAGTGCATTCTTGACATCTGCATTGCATGCAAGTATAAGAGTTTTGATTATGGCTTCCTTGCTGATGTTCATATGAGGATTTGTTGCCTTCACTTACTGATCGTGAAGTTTTGTTTATTATCATCTTTGTTGTACTTTCTTTGAGTTGTGGACTCACGCTTGTTGTTAATTGTTTCTTCTAGGTACTTCTCAAGGCAGCGACATGCATGGGAAAGGGGTAGTTTTGATGCACTTCATACATGATCCCATGGCAGATTAAATAGCTCGTTTACCTAAATTCACATGTTCATGCTATTTCTTTTATTCTCAGACTGGGTTCATCCTTCGTGATGATTGATTTACTTGTAATCATAATAGCCAAGTTTTATCATGGATGTTTCTATTTATAATCTTAAATCTTAGATCTTGGTTTAATTCTACTTGATAGAATGAATTGAATGACTTGATTAGTCTTACATCCTCATAATGTTGATGAATCATGATGATTTAGATTTATTTGATAAAGAGCTGCTCTCATTGTGTACCATTAATCGTTTGGTTCGGTTATTGGTTGAGAAAGAGCAAGTTCCACGCCTAGGCTACTGATATATGATAGGTGGTATTCTTTAAACTGACTATTTTGTAACTTGTGCTAGTTCTTGTTGTTTAGAACTAAATTATTCGTTTTATATGTCTTGCTGAATTGTGTAAGGTGGTTTAGTACCATCCTAGGCTCTATGTTGGGCTGGGGTGTTACACAGCCAGTCAAAGTAGAGATTTGAAAGTCAAACAACAAATTGATACTCAAAATAATTCTAGAGACAAATGCAGTGCATGAAAAACTCTAAACAAATTATACAATAATATACATGTTGTCAGGAATCTCCCAAAAAAATTCAGGATTTTTGGAGCTAAACTTCTTTGTCTAAAAATTCCCTAAAGCCTCAGCCTTATTGCATGACTCAGTCAACCGAGCCGATTTGACTTGGTTCGACCTGACTGCTTGAACCCTGACCACGCCACTTACCTCCTGTCGTTGACTGGTGGGCCCCGATTGTAGCTCATCTTCTCCATGCGGCTGAGCGCCCTCGTCAGCTCGCCCCTGCGTGCGCCCATGGCATGCTCCGCCCGCGTTAGCGCCCAACTGCTCGCCCCTAGTTTTGGACTGCACTGCTGGTTTCCATGCCTCGCCCGCATCGCCTCACTTGCCCTAGTCAAGTCTTCATCCCCTTGATCACTCGTGATCCTGTGAGCTAGCGCACCGAGAGCGGCAACTCCATTGTCGCGCTCCTTCTCGCGTAGCTCCGCCCAGTGCCTATAAAAGCTACCCAACGCCCTCCTGCTTTTCCTTTTCGCCATCCCGAGCCATTCTCCACATTCATCTCCCTCTTCCACTAAGCGAGAGCGCATCAAGACTTAAGCTCCAATTCATGGCTGAGGCGCCGCTGCACCGTTTCGGCCACGTCAGTGCCGCTCTTACCTTCCTCTTCGCGTCATATCACGTTCTAAGATCCAAGGATCATATCCCCCAACTTAATTTCGTCTTTTGTTCGCAGGAGACCGTGCAAGACCCCTTCGTCTCCATCTCGACCAAAAGGGCCATTTCCACCTCTGCATCACTTTCCGATGAGATATTTCCAAATTGCTTCCTATCTAAGCGTCTCAGACTCTCACTAGTGCTTCCTCGACCTTCCATTTTATAACTTTTCTCCCAGGCTACCTCCTCCACATTGAAGCGACGCTACTGCCACTGGTCGTCGTCACCGGACCATCTCCGACGAGCTCCTTGAACCCTCTCCACTCCGGTATGATCCTAGTGACTCCTAGTAGCTCATGTGTGCGTTAGATGGCTCAATGCTCCACCACATCACGTTTGCCGTATTTGCCATACCTACTCCTCCACTCCTCCTCGCTGTGCTGCCACTACCTGCCGTGCCGGCCATCACCGCTGACACTATTGGGTGCGCAATAGTGCCAGGATCCCATTTTGGCCTTTGGTCGCTGCTGCCGGATCGGCTCACGACAAGCAGCGCGCCTTGCAAGCTCGCTTAGAGCGCTCTTCGTTGTCGATTTGGATGACCTGATGGCGCTTTAATTAGGCGTAATCTTGGTCATTTTAGGTTAATCATGGATTAGGTTTATTAATGGTTGGCTTTAATGTGCTGATGTTCCACTGACGTGCGGGCCCGCATACAGAAATCCACGTGTTTAATGAACTGAGTTTTGTGTCGAGTCAATGACACGTGGGGCCGGTTTACACAGTGAACCACTTGATGGTCCATGGACCCATGCACTGTGCTGTGAACTTATGGTCTATGCGCTATTTGGTGAGCTTGGTCTATGACATGTGGTCCCCACGTGTTAGTAGCATTTTTATTCCAGAAATTAAAAGAAAATGAACATTTTTACATAGGACCCACTGGTCAGTGACCGTGGCTAACTCAGCCCGAGTACAAAAAGTATTTAATCCAATTAGAAATTACGAAATGAATTACTTTTGCACTGGAAATGGTTTAAACTTCAAAAATTCATAAGTAATTCATTTTAACTCCAAATTGAATGAAATCAATTTTGTTGGTTTCCATTTTATTTTATTTTAACTTGGAATAGGTTTGAAACATGTTACTATCCTATAAAATTTTGAAGTTCAATTAATCTCCGAAATGAATTGCTTTTACACTGAAAATTGAATTAACTTCAAATTTCATAAGTAGTTCATGTTAACTCCAAATTGAGTGAGACCAATTCTGTTGGTTTTCATTTCTAATGTACTTTAACATGGCATAGGTTTAGAACATGCTACTATCATAGAAAATATTTATATTCAAATTATTTGTACTCTAATTGCATAACTTTGAAAATGCATAGAAAATTCATATTAACTCCAAATGAAGTGAAACATTTTTTGTTGTTCATAACATGTTATGATATGTATGCCATGTAATTTTCAGAAATGACATGTCGGGCTATTGCAGGTAACACTGAGTGCACAATCTTCCCAATGCTCATTCGGTGACAGGAGAGAGAGATACTCTCATGGTCTGGGAAACAATGAGCACCCGAGTCACACGAGAGGCACTAGTCTTTATGTTCCATGGAAAGATTGGTTCCAAGCGGACTCCAAATCGTACCGGAGTAGGAAGAGAGCCAAAGCCGAGCGCAATGCAAAGCTACGAGAGGAGATTTGTGAATCCCTCAAAGATGAGATCACTGAATCCCTTAGAGTTGAGATCGATGATCGCTTCAGAGCTGCGACGCAACGGCAGATGGAGAGCTTTGAGGAAATGCTTGGGGAAGTTCAGTTGCAAGTCCCAAATCAGTTGCCAGCATCCCCAAACTTCCGAGTAGCTGCGCGTCCAACCCTAACCCTACCCTAATAGGCAACGACAGATTTCTTGTCGGTGACATCCAGGTAATAATTATTATCTCTGGAATGTTTGATCCATTGATAGGCCTGTTGGAGTAGCTAATTTTGTATCGTTATGTAGGTAGCTACGAAGTGCAAGCTCCAAGTGAGATATGCCTCTGTTGCCCTAGATACTGCTTGGGGCTATGTGTATCCATCTGGTGTCAGGGCTTTGGTGCACGGTGTAAATCTAACGTCGGGTTTCGCAAAAGTGAATGTGGACGGTGTTTGTGCCAATTTCACGGCCGTCCCGCTGCATATTCCCCCAAACAACGAGGTCATGACTCTAGAGCAAGCCATTGGAGCATTCATCCAGTGGCCCAAGAGGGACATCTGCCTAGAGCTACCTGCTCCAGTGTCAACTTCATAGGAATGTCCTACAACGGTGTCAAGTCCATGGGAGCTGACTGCACCGGAGCTACCTACACCGAAGCAGCAAGGGCCCAGTGCATCAGATGCATCTACACCTCGTGCTCAATCGACTCTTATGAAGTCGACCTCTACAAAGCGAGGCAGCAAGGGCAAATCGAAGACGATCGATTCCTGTTTTGATATCCCCTTCATGTCGTTGGCCCGGAAATTCGTGCTAGGCGAGCCGTTGGTCGAGAGGTTAAATAGCCCTACCGTAGGATTGGCTTGCACAGGATTGCATACATGGTACATGGAACAGGCCAACAAGACGAGTGAACAACGATGGTCAGGTGTCACCGTCAACTTCAAGAAGGATCATTTTAACCACTGTGTCTTCACGGTGACCTTCAAGGACTTGTTCTGTCTCTTCAACCTCGACTCCCTCGACGTCTCACTCATGTGATGCTGGACACTATAAGTGTGTACAATCACGGTCAATGTTCGTGTAATACCGATAAATGTTATATATAACTCCTTGCTTTTGTATATAGATACATGATTTCTGAAGTCGAATTAAGGAATTCACCGGTAGGTTTCCTCGACCCACACGTGGTCTCCGAGCAAACCATCAAGGATAATGCAAAATTCGTGGAGGATTACATTATAGAGTTTTTGCTGGCTCACCGCAACAAGGAATTCATACTTTTGCCCTACAACCAGGAGTAAGTATTGCACTACTAGCTATACTTGTTGATTTGTACTTTATAAACAACACGAACTTAGGTTTAATGACCATAGTGACATACCTGTGTAGGTTCCACTAATTCTAATTGTAATTATACCAAAATGGAACTTGGTAATATACCTAGACTCCCTACAGAGGGCCAAACACGACTTCATAGTTGTCCAGAATTTAATCAACAAGTAAACACATTTCCTCCATAGAAACTCTATTGCAGTCTTTCCTTTCTTTGCAATGGCTAAGGCTAACTTCTTGGAATCACATAGGTCGTTCACCGTGTTCTTTGCTAAAGGAGGGAAATCCAAGGGAAGGACGATGTGACACGATCTAAAATTCCCAGTACTTGCTAGCTAGTACACATTAATCCTATATAATACTTCGTAGTAATGTCTCTCAAACTAACCAATTCTATTTTTGCAGTGCCACCAGCAGCCGCCGGCCTGTAACCTCTGTGGATACTATGTTTGCCACAACATGGAACTACTCATCGATTCCGCGATCACCAATGATCCTCAGGTTTGTCAATCTTGTAACAATTATTTCATACTTACCAATTTATATAAGCACAAATTTAATCTTCCTAGCGACAGGTTGCGAGCATCGCCGAAACTACGTTGGAACAGAGCCAGCTCATAAAAATTTGATCACACTTTGCGTCATTCTTGAATAGTCAGGTCATAAATCCAGATGGGAATTTTCACAATGTAGATTGAACTTGATTGAGATAAGATTGAACTTAATGGCACATGTGTGTAAATGTACATTAATGGTTAATTTTAGTTAATTGATTTGTGAATTGGATGTGCTTGTTTCTGAAATGAATGCGAATTGGATGTGCTTGTTTCTAAAATGAATGCGAATTGGATGTGCTTGTTTCTGAAATGATGTGAATTGGATGTATACAACTTAATGTTGTGTTTCAGCTTGTTTCAGAGGGCATGGCTAGCATTTCCTAAGGCTAGCAAATAAACAGAAATAGATTTAGCAATACAAAAGAATATCACAGACGGTTCCTTAGGACATACCGTCTGTGATGCATCATCTATCACAGACGGTTGCATCTACAAACCGTCTGTGATAGTCGCATATCAAAGATGATTTCATCTACAAACCGTCTGTGATGACCTCATGTCATTACTGACCCATAAACTCAGATGGCTCATAAAACTGTCTGTGATGACGTTTTTGAACCGTTTGTGAAGGCCTTTTCTGTAGTAGTGATATGTTATTAATTAGGCCAAAATTATATATTTATGTCCGCAAATTAATTCAGCTCGCACTCCCCACACCTCGTGTGTTGCCCATGTAACACATTATACCCATTTTCCTTCCTACTTGACCCACCAAACCCTAACCTCTATTCTCTCTCTCATTACGTGGTTGTTTGCGTGTGTGTGGGCCGGGTAGGGGGTGGGGGCTCCGGCCTCTAAGTGACAAGCAGCGGCGCCAGACTCTGGCGGCGACGGTCGGTGGACCTGGCCTTCTGACGCGACAGCAAGCAAGCGTCTTGCAAGCCTTGCTTGTGGCGTAAGAGATACAACGCGAGCAAGTGGGTGGTAGTGCGACAAATAGGGAGGAAGGGAGCGAGCGGCACCAAGGGAACAATGCGGTGCCCGAGAGTGAGCATAGCGGCGGGAAGGGAGCAGCATATCCAGCTCACCGTCACCGTCCTCTCTACAGATCTAGGTGTGTTCCGTGTATTCCACTTCTTTTTCCTGGCTCTGCTCTACTCTAGTTCCGGTTCTTTCTGGAGTCTAGCCTATTCCTCTACTTTCTTGGTTTTTTTCCAATGGATGTTGTACAAAAATACGATCTTTGCTTTGGGCAATGAACAGATAGTTGGGCCCTTGTTACATATGTTTACATACTAATTTTTGCTCTATGGAAGGAATATTCTTAGATGGGGTTCTTGCTGATGGGAAAAGAGCAAAAAAGAGCTGGATCAGCAAGGTATGTATCTGTAAAAAAATTGAAAAAGAAGGCAGGAGCTCTACCGATCACTATTAAAGGAAGAAAATAAGTTTTAGCAGTCTGGCTGCTATAACCTGGAACAGAAAAAAAAAGTGAGAAAACAATAACGACCAAGACCAAACACAAGTTTTTTTAAAAAAAAAAGAAAAGAAGATATGACCTCTACCGATCATTATTAAAGGAAGAAAATAAGATTTATCGGTATAGCTGCTACAGCCCAGAACAGAAAAATAGAGAAAACAACAATGGCCAAGCACCAAGCACAAGTCTTGGCCGCACCCTGCAACAACAACATAACTCAACAAAATAAGAAGTCTGGAGCAAAAATAGCTCTATTCCTAGTTTTCACCTCCTCAACTGTCATTAATATCTATAATTTATTGTTTAATTCATGCCATTATACTTGCATTATATCGCCCATTTCCTCATATGAAATCATTAAATTCTATATTTTTGTATTTTATTATATATATACGCGTATCGTCGTATCAATGTTTTTTTTATGACATCTCACGGTATCGGCATACCTGGATAACCTAGCTCTGAAGTCCGAACACCCATCCTAAAACTCCTAGGTCTGCCACTGCCGTAGCTTTGAAATTCCTGTCTAAAATTCAAAGTACGCCGAACTTGCAAGATGTATAATCCCGAAATACTCATCAATTACTTGGTCTATAATTTAATGAAGTTTATGATTTCATATTGGTACAGCGTGTGAATGTACATTGCAAGTGTGTGCTACCTATAGGCTATTGACTTGGTTAAAAGAAAAGTTAAAAAACTATAGACTACTGCAAATGTTACATTGAAATATTCTAGCCATTACATTGATTTGATCCAAAAATTTTTAATTTTTTTGCACAATCTAGATTTGCTTGTTGCAAATTAATGTTGCACTGTGTGGATTCGCTTCTTCAAATGTTGTAATACACCCTTCAGACACTAAAGGAAGTCATTCAACAAGATACTAATTTGACTGCTAAATTTTATTATCATATTTTTTAAAATAATTATAAAAGTGTAATGTTACGAAAGTATTTTCGTGACAAATTTACTCATATCATTTCGCACATCCGAACTACATATTTAAGATAATAACTTTCGTCAAAATTGATGACTTGACTGCACGCAGTCTAGGGCGACTTCCTTTTGTGATTGGAGGGAGTAGTTCTCGCTATTTGTTACATACATTATATTGAAATGTCGTAACAAGGAATTGGGAAAAGTTGCAAGGGACATTCAAATATTGAGTGGTCATAAATATTGTTGACGAGTATTGTACTCGCTCTGGCAGAAAAAAAAAATTGGAGGCATCGCTAGCTGGTTTCTGAGAGAACACTTCTAATGTGATTGGTCTGAAGAAACTAAACCGGTTTGAATGGATATTCGTGTTGATGGATCAGAATAACAAGTCATGCATATGGAATGTCAATTTGATGCAACAAATCTCCTTTTAGTCAAATGTGGATGGAATCATCAAACTGAAGATATATACCCTCGTCCCTATTCCAGGACATTATCGTGTGGCATATCCGTGTATTTACTGTCAAGATTGTCTCTAAAATAGTATTGCTGATTGAGCATGATACTATAACTTCTTTGGATATCCATCAATACCGACCCCAGTGCTACAGAGGTTATGGAAGAGTGATTATGTGGCACCAACCAGTGCCCCCAAAAGTTAAGTTAAAACTACTGCTAGGCAAGGAAACTAAACACACCTTTTGCAAACTAACCTTGCTAGGCAAGGGTGGGAAAGAGATCCAAACATGCCCGCAGTATTTAAGGTGGAAGGTAGCTTCTAATAACAAAATTGAAGTCCATGCTGCTGCTCTGGAGAACCTGGAGTGATCACACTTCATTGCAAGAGGATCACACTACAGGTTCCATTCATAGTTACTAGAAATGCGGTTTATCTGAGTCGTGATATGGGATTCGGGTTCGTAGTTCGCTACTTTTTCTTTCAATTTCCACTAGGAACACCAACCTCGTACCCTAAATCGATTCGGGTTCGCCGAATCCAGTTCGCGATTCACAGGGTTTTATAGCGAATCCGGTAATTATGGTTCCACTTGCTTTTGGAGAGCCACATCCAAACAGAAAAATTGGCATGTAGTTGAACCGAAACCTTACTGCCTGAAATCGAGATCAGAATGTATCAAGCCGTGCATGCATGTATCAGGTGGCTACAGTACATGATGCTTTCTGTTGACCCGGCAGTAGTTTTTCATCTCTTTAGCCTTCAGCAGTTCGGCTGCAGTGTTAGAGCAAACAAAGCAAGAGCTTATGAAAAATGAAGTGACGTGAAAATAGAGTAAATTTAAGCAGGCAGTCAGGCTGTAGATTCAGCATTCCGTAAAGATTTGTATGCATCAAAATCACCAGAAATTGTCCAGAAGCAAAAGGATACATCTGACGATGCATAGCACTCAGGTGTTCTGCTGAAGGCAAACATCTTCCAGTCCGAACAGTCAACACAATTTGTTTACGAGACTAGCAGCGAGGGGGCTTGTCGCTCGGCCCCACGTCCGGTTTGGACCGTCCATTAAGTGCCACATTGACCTGCAAGTGGGGCCTAGATGCAAGAGTAGATCATATTTGCCCGGGGTGGGGTTTCGTGAAACTCAAAGACCATAGTACCTGGGGTTGCGTGCTACGTGCCAAAAATCATATGGTTTTCTACAACTTTGGGCCACAAAACCCGGGGTTTTGTGAAATTTGCTAAGAAAAGAATGTTTCACAATACTAACAGCAATATGCATCTCGTGGGCATAGAAAAGACGGAGTGTCCCATATCGGTCCAAATTTTTTTCAAAAAAAGAGGTAGAAACTTCACCGACGACAACGATAGAGGTGGGTTGGAGCACAAATCGTGGTGCAGATCCAAATGTGAGAAATTTGAACGATTTCTTGAAAATTTTAGTTGAGTGTTATTTAACAATTCCGAATAAGAACTACCTACGACTAGAGGTGTAATGGGATTCTGTATGGTCGGATATGGACTCTTTCCCTATCTTATTCCATATTTGATTGAATCTCTTGGATTCTATGTGAGATCCAAATACAATGGATACCCTTAGATAAGGATCCTGGTGGTGTCAAAATACGTGGAAACATGGGATGAATATAGATCAAACACGAATATGGTTACTGAACACAAACATTGGTCAATCATCCATCAACTACACCGGACACACAGAAATCCAACAAGAAGCGGCAGCAACTATCAGAATGAACAGAGAGATCTTCAGGCCGTCTTCTTCACCTGCGGCTGCTTTTTCTCCTAGCTGAGCTTGATCTTATACTCCCTCGGCAAAAACGCATTGAAGCCGAGCATGAGCTGGGAGTACTCGTCGAACAGGACCTTCACGCGGCCGACCACGGCGTCGGTATCGATCCTGCAAAACACCCCAAAACCAACGAGATTTTTATTTGACTTCCTATCCATTCGAACTCATAAGTATAACAGCAGGAATCGACAGATTGTTAGATGCTACAAACTACTCATGCATCACCGACCTGCCGCTCTTGAACTCGCTCATGATCTCGATGAACTCGTCGTACTTCTCGCGCTGGTCCGGGAGGCTGTCCTTCACGGCACGGAGGTACAGACGCGCGTCGTGGGCCGTGAGCTTCGGCGCGGGCGCGGGCGGCGCCGCAGGCATGCGCGTCGGCGGAGGCGGCTGGACCGACCTTCACGACAAGCAGATCGAAAGGGAACACCATTAGATCACAAAACTATAATCCTGTGAAGAAAATTCACCTCAAAAAATGGAACTTTTTATCACAAACAATATGCGAAATTGCGCCCAGATTAAACAAACCTCAAGTATAAATAGAATCAAACCGCCGAATCGCTAGCTTCATCCATAAGAAAAGTAGCAAAAAAAAACAAAAACAAAAACAGGACGAGGAAGCGAAGGGAGAGATCGACAGATGAAGCTACTCACGGATCGGACCGTCGGGACCCCATCCCCATTGGCGCCTGCTCCCTAACGCGGCTCTTTGCTCCGACCAATCCCAACACCTCCGCCGACACCTCCCACAAGCCGCCGCCGCCGCCGCCACCTAACGAAGGGAAGGGTAAGAAGCAGAGAGAGAGCTCTCGCGTTCTCTTGACTCGCGTCTCGCGAGAGAACGGAGCGGCTTTTATAGCCTGTTTGGATTGGAACCTAGACGAGTCTTACTAAATTTTGGTAACGTGTATAAAATTTGGTTAGTATTTGGATTGGTTCTAATATGTGGCATGCTTTTGAAAAATTTGGCCACGCCATATAGTGGTAATGCCTATAAAATTTGGCTACAATTTGATTTGTTGCTAAATTTTGGTACTACTAACTAAAATTTGGTAAAACCAATTTTTTCTTCACAATTCTTAGGTAAAGTTTGGGTGGCCAAAAAGCTAACCAAATAATTGGTAGAACAACTAGCCCGTGAGTTTCTTAGGTGGCGTCGTTTAGTTGGAAGTGAATAGGGACATATTAGTCAATATCGGTATTGCTGTGGGTCCCACATGACATCAATTTTCTTTTACCCTAAAATATGTCAACTTGGGTCTTGTTTTGTAGATAAAATGACGAGGAACACAACGGTTCAAATGGATCGCAAATCGGATACTTGGTTTACGAAATATGATCATTTCAAACAGATAAATCAATTTAACCATGCAATTAATATCAATCTTACCAAATTTTGGTAATACCAAAATCTGAGCAATGCTAAACCAAACACTACCAACTACTTTTTTTGTCCATATTTTGGCATTGCCCAAATATTGGTGCCAAACCAAACACTACTCAACTACTTTTTTTGCCTATATTTTGGTATTGCCCAGATTTTGGTATTACCAAAATTTGGTTTGGCTCACTAGGGCATCAATCCAAACAACCCCTTAATGACAGAGAGGCGTCCGGTGAGTAAATGGCGTAGGAGCACCGGGCAGGACGTCACAGTTGATCTGGGTCGTCCGATTGGCGAAGAGCTGCCACTTTTTTTTTCTAAGCTTGTATATGGTTGCCATTTTGGTCTCAAAGCATATCAAGGGTGCAAACGGTACCGGTACTCGTCGAACACTTTGAGGGCAACATCAACAACCTGAGACTGCAGAAAACATGAGGTAACATCACCTTCCTTGACCTCCTTGTCACACGGCAGCTCGATCTGGTGAAGCAATCCATCGAGCACCTAGTGGGCAGGACCCACGACTGGCGTCTGCAGCAAGGTGTTATCACCACCGTCCTCGCCTCCAGCAACCCTTGACATTTTGACGAACACCAGGTGTGTGCTCATTTTCCCTACTCCTTCCATGCCCAGCTTGGCACACATCTCCTCGACGCCCATCACCATAGTGTTCTTTTCGCATGCCGTCGCCATCACCATAGTTGACTGCTTCAAGTGCTCCACTGATTGCTTCAAAAGATCTATCTGCCTCGATGCTTCACCTAAGCGCTCATCGTTGTGCTTCATGCGAGCCAATATCCGATCCAATGACAACAATGCCGGGCCTGATGACTCTGCCATGGTGCAGTGGTCGACGTGAACACCAACCCTTCCCTTGGAATTACAGATCGAATTGAGTGGAAGTGAAATTTGGGAGCTCTGATACCTAATGTCACGACTTGATCGCCAGCGAGTAGCCTAGAGACTGAAATCGCACAAACTGATAGCCATTGATACAATTAATTGGAGAATTTGGGTGCGAAACTAGAGAAGGGGATGAGGAACTAGAGAACAAGATGGGGAAATAATATTTATATTCCATTTCATGGATGCCCAATAGAGTACAGGAGTTAGAGCTGGCCCATGGTCCATGAACTCACCCCCACAGAATTACTACTTGCCTACGCCAACTATGCTTCAATCATTTCTAATTTCAGAGAGCCTTACCTTTGCTCTGCAATCTTTGCTTCCTAGTTGTGCAAACGCCATTGATCCACTTCTTGCTCCTTACCTCATTCTCCATCGTGGTAGTGACACCTATGCCCTTGCCACAGCCACCGGGTTTCGTGGAAGGAGGATGGTAGCGGAAGAGGAAGTGGTAGCAATGTAGCATGAACGGCTTTAGCCCTCTCCCATGAGACACAGTTCCAAGTCCTGGCGACGTCGGCATCTCCCGTGCGACGCGGCGATGGCTCCCATATCATGTCTACACCCCACGCCGTCATTGTCTCCCCTGCAGCGGCAATTGAATTCTTGGTCCGTCCCCTGATTCTTGCATGTACCCTCTTGATTCCATTAGTTTTTTTCTTGATTTGTTTTTGGGTTCCACATTGATTTATATGATTTGATTTTTTTTTCATCCTTTATTTCAGGGTATCAGTTTAGAGAACTTTTTTTATTAATTATTGTGGTATCTGTTTATAGAACTTTTTTTTATTAATTAACCTTTTTTTAAATTTTTATTTTAAAGTTAACCCCCGGCGTACTTTATTTCCAATTCTGACCCCTTTGGTCACGCCACTACCCGTGGCGTGACAAAACAACACTGTCACATCATAGGATAAGTCTACTAAATATCACTTTTTGTCATGTCACTAGTCGTGGCATGACCAAACAACACTATTATGCCACGGTGGTGGCATGACCAAAAGGGTCGAATTAGAAATAAAGTGCAACGGGTTAATTTTAAAATAAAAATTAAAAAAGGGTTAATTAATATATAAAAAATTCCTATTTAGACTCTAGCTCTTCTGTTTTCCAATAGAAGAAACAAATGAGATGGCTGGCTACCACAGCGATGCTCTCTCTCAACAACACACTGACACCCAATGTCCCATCGACAACTCCAAAACATGCTCCTAGTGACCTCTCATCTCATAAGGGTGGATATCGAGCTAAATACTTGTCTTACCGAGTTTTTTTTTCAAAATTGATACAGTTTAATTTAATATTGTTTTATTTATAGTTCGGAAGTATTTTTAGAATCGAGCTAACAAGTCGAGCCAGAGTGAAATCCAATTTCATTCAAAATCGACTCATTTCAATGTTTAACCAATTAACGAGCATAATTGGAGCAATTTTGAACTGAGCCAACAAGCCCTACTAACGAGCTTTTTTCCACCCCTTCTCATGCCCATCCAGGCATGCCGAACATAATGCAGCTGCTTGTTCGAAACCTACCTTCTATTCTACGAAATGCCTAACCCGTTTCCCACCCCTACCCCTAATTCTAGGCAAGTCTTTTATTTTTTACGTGCCTAACCCGTTTCACACCACGATAGTACCGTGACCTTGTTGCCGGTACTTATATTCTAGAGTGCATGTTTTTGGGGCACTTTCTAATCTTACTACATCCAGCCCTACCGTTGTTGAGCAGCTGGTACTACCGCGCTACGTTAGTACCGCATATTTGTTGGTAGTACCATTTTCCAGAATTGATGATTTCTGGCTCCCCTGTTTTACTTGTGAGTGGTATGACCACACCTTAGGAGGGCGGTATGACCAAACTTGGATTAAAGGCTAGTTTTTTGTGCATTTAATGCACATTAAGTAGCCTTTGAACCAAAGGTCGGTCCTACCAGCCGTACAATGGCGGTAGTGTCGCTCCTGGCTGAATGTTGGGGATTTCGTCTCCAATGGCTACATTTGTGGTTGGGGACTATAAATACCCCCTCTTGTGCAAGAAGGGCACTCTCTTGGAACCCCATTGAATACTCTTATATCATTGTCATCCTCTCTTCAACTCTAGAGCACTTAGTTCATCTTTTGAGGTTGTGGAGAGCATTCAAGTGCATTGCAATCAATGTTTGATCTTTGTGGCACTTGAGCACTTTCAAGCAATCGTCAGCGACTTGTTACTCTTAGGGGTTGTCGCCTTCTAGACGGTTTGGAGGCAACTGGTCCGGTGATCTCTTCAAGAAGTTGTGAAGAGGGCTAGCTTGGTATAAAAATTGGAGCTCACCTACTCGAAGCAGGAAAGAGCTACCCTAGTGGATTGAGGAAGGCTCAAATTGCGCCAGAGACGACTTGATTTGTTCAAGCTTCCTCAACGTGGATTAGGAGACCGGAAAGTCTCCGAGACAACGAGAAAAAGTCATTTGTGTTCATTTTGTGGTTTTACTTTCTAGCTCTTTACTTTGTGCATGTACCTTCCTAGAAATTATATTGACTGCTTGTCGAGCTAGGTTTGCAAGTATTGTTTAGACTTAGGTTGTTGGTGCACTTAGTGAGGCTTAGATTTTAGGCCTTGAATTCTGCAAAAAATGAATTTTAGTTCATGCTTGCTCAAAAACTTCATCCTACAACAAGCCCTTGAGTCGATGAACATGTTGAATTTCTTTACTTGCCCTATCGTAGACTCTGAATATTACAACAACAACATGATTGCCAACTATCATGGAAGCAGGAAGTAGATTGTTAAGGATATCGATGAATGTATAGGACCTGCACCTTAGTAGTTGTGTTGTTCTTTGGAAGAAAATCAGAGGAAATTTATTGATAATCAACTATGCCCGTTGTCGATCTTCAACGTAGGTGTCACCATCGTTGTCCAGATGAGTCGGTCTGGCAAAACCCATCATGGGTAAAGGAAAGCTGACAGAAATGTCTGCTTGACTTGACTTGCTTACAGCATGAGCCGGTTTATGGGCTTCGAGCTTTTTTTCACCCCTATCTGAATCTGACTATACCACTCTAAGTAAGAAGATGTAGAGACCTCCTATTTCGAATGATCTTAAACTGTGGAGATGTTGGCAAAAGAGACGTACTGAACAAGGGGTGAAACTCCGTGAATAGAACATGAATGAGAAATGTCTAGTGGACGTTGCACCTCGTGCAAGAGCACGGAAGGTGGCACCCCGTGCAGGAGCACATGGAGAGGCATCTAGTGTAGGGGAAAGCATACCCACTAACACTAGGGCAATGACACATTCAAACTCTGCTAAATTGGAAAATGATAAAAAGTTGATTGATTTGAATAA
Source organism: Phyllostachys edulis (assembly GCA_036346405.1). NCBI lineage: Eukaryota > Viridiplantae > Streptophyta > Magnoliopsida > Poales > Poaceae > Phyllostachys > Phyllostachys edulis. The sequence goes on from JAYEVD010000574.1 coordinate 279,998, forward strand.
AATGTAATCAATTTGGATACAGAGTTTGCCATAAATTATGTAGAAATAGGACACATCTTGTATAGGCAAGTATGTGCTAACAGATCTGGAACCAAAGACAATTGTTGTATGCAAGGATCGTAATGATTAGGATATTGGAAAGGAACACTTGAGAATGAACTAAACTTGCTAAGGGTTCACGCAGAGACCCAGTATCGATTTCAATGAAACTTACTCTCCTGTGGTGGATGGCATAATGTTCTGTTATTTGATATCACTAGCAGAAGGGATGAACTTAGATATGAAATTCATGGATGTAGTGAGTGCATACCTGTATGGGTGACCTTATTCTGAAATCTACATGAAGATTCTAGAGGGACTAAAGGTTCCATGTATGAGTGAGAATGAGAATCGCAACATGTAGAAGTCCATGAATGGATTCTACATCATGCCGGTGTATGTTGATTATTTGAACATCATTGGAAACACAGAGGACATTCTCAAAGCAAGCTCATACTTAAAGATAGAATTCGAGATGAAAGATTTGGGTGAACCCAAGTATTGTCTCGGTTTGCAGATTGAGAATCTGCCTAGTGGCATATTCTTGCACGAAACCACCTACATTTCTATCTCGATAAATCTCATCCAACGGATACACCCATGATCATTAGGTCACCAAAAATGGAGAAAGATCCATATGGACCTAAACGAGAGAACGAGGATACGTTAGGGCCCGAAACTCCATACTTGAGTGCTATTGGAGCATTGTTATACCTTGCCAATTTTCTAATCTGATATTGCATTTGTAGTAAGTTGTTTGAAAATATATAGTTCTACGCATACGAAGAGGCACTACTACAGAAAAGGCAATCACAGACGGTTCAAAATCGTCATCACAGACGGTTTTTTGAACCGTCTGAGTTTATGGGTCGATGATACTACGATCATCACAGGCGGTTTTGAACCGCGTGAAAAAACTATCACGACGGTTCTAAACAAGAAGCGTCATGATAGTCTATTTCATAGGCGGTTACGAACAAGAACCGCTCGTGATAAATTATCACGAGCGATTCTTGTTGTAATCGCTATCAGCGAAAATAGACTATCGCTGAGCGGTTCTTGTTTAGAACCGTCTATGATAGTATTTTCTATTGCCAAAAAAAAATTGAATTCTGAAACTTCGAAGGCCGTTTTGAGGCCCTAAACGATATTTTTTGGGGTTTTCACTTTTTTGAGACCTCGCAAAGAGAATCTGACCTTGACTTATAGATTTTCGGATTGAGCTTTTCGTTAGCTTTCCAACGAGCCAAAGAACGCCGCAATCCGAGTTCGTATGCAAAAGTTATGGCTGTTTTATCGAGCAGTCTTGAAAACGAGTCTAGGACGAAGAGGCGGACGATGGCACAGTACTCGAGTCGAGGATGCCGAGGTGCTCATTGTCGATGTCTGCAATCTTATCTTGATCTATTCATTCACAAGAAAACCACGGTCACAATTGAGAGCCACCAAAAGCAACAAGGCAGGGGGAGGCGACAAGTGATTGATCACTTACTGGCATGTTGGATATCAACCAGGAAGAGAGGAGAGGGGATCAGATGGGGGATATCACCAAGCAATGAAGGAGAGGCGATGGCGGCATCGCGTGGCGTCTGGCCGGAGGCGAAGGAGCTCACGACGGTGGCGGCGGTAGTCGGAGCTTCGGCGTGGGGAGGCGAGGGAGAGACTAGTGGAAGACAAAGGCGAGGTGGCTATAATATATAAGGGCAAGACAAAACATTTTGCCTCCGCGCATGCGTTCAAAACATTTCGTCTCAGCGCGACGCGTCCAAAAATTTCCGCCATCCCGACTCCGAATCACAGATGGTTTCAAACAAAAACCGTCGTGTTGACCATAATATCACAGATGGTTCTTAACAAGAACCGCTCAGGAAGTATCACTGAATGGTTCTTAACAAGAACCGTCGTGATATTTGATAGTATCACGAGCGGTTCTTGTTCGTAACCATCTGTGATACTTCCTGACAGTTTTAACATGAACCGTCGTCATATTACTTTTCACGAGCGGTTTTTAAGCGCGAGGTTAAGAATACGCAGCGGTCGCTAAACCAAAACCGTCTGTGATTATATTATCTGAGCGGTTTTGGTCAACCGTCTATAATGAGGCGTCGATATTAGCCTTTTTGTAGTAGTGAGGCATTGGAATGTAATAAAAGGAATCCTCGGGTACCTAAAAAGTACAAGTGGTCTTGGACTTTATTATCCTAAGGGTCAAGATAAAAGGTTAACGGGTTACTTGATCTAGCTATATGTCTGATCCCCATAATGCCAAGTCACGACCTGGATATGTGTTTCTAAGCAGAAATACAACTATTTCGTGGAAATCTGTAAAACAATCGACTGTTGCTACATCAACAAATCATTTTGAAATAATTGCACTATATGAGACTACTCGAGAGTGTATTTGGCTTAGAAGACCTGATTCATCATATCCAAGTGTCATATGGTGTAAAGGTGAATAAAGCTCCCACAATCCTCTATGAGGGTAATGCAAGTTGAATTGCACAAATAAAGAATAGCTATGTCAAGACACATTTGACAAAGCATATATTCCCAATGCATTCTATCCATCTGAGCAACAGTAGAATAGGAATATAGAAATACAAACCATCCAGACAAGTGAGAAGCTTGCGCATGTGTTTACCAAGGCTTTACTAGCTTCCATGTTTGAGAAGCATGTTCATGGCATAGACACGAGGAGACACAAAGTGTTGTTGTCTTTAGGGTGAGATGTATAATAATTATTCATCACCAGGATGATAGGGTGTTGTACTTTTTTCCCCTCAGTTGAGTTTTGTCCCACAGAGTTTTCTCAAGTAAAGGATTTTAATGAGGCAACATGTGCAATAGCACGAACACGAACTATATACTCTTTTCTTCTTACCTTTTTTGCTACTGGGTTTTCAGAAGGAGTTTTTAATGAGACATAAACAAATGTGTTTGGCAAATTGTCGAAGAGGTCTTGAGCGAAAATTCAAGTGTGAACACTTTACTGAAACTGACCCATTAGGGCCTTTGGCCCGCAAAGGCCTATTAGCGTAGTTTAGCTTTATTGAACTATGAAGGGTGACCTCCTCTCCCTACATTGTACATACCATGTCTACGGGCAAAGATTAATATAGAGAAGGTGTCGGAACTACACATCTTGTGTTCATCTATTTTTGTTTGTGTGTGATTTCGTCAGCAACGTGACCCCATCCTCTTAACACTCCGATAATAATTGTAGTCAGTCTATTTGACGTCATTTCTATATGTAATCCAATTCGGGTTGTTATCATTAAAGTTTTTTTGTTGTTGTTGTTGTTGATCGGGTATGCATTGCCAAAAGTTGTTTGGACCATGTTTTTTTTTCAATCCATAATCCAATCAAGGTTTGCTTGGATTCGAGGTTCTCAAATATCAATCCTTCAATTCATACGTACTTAGCTCATATATGTTAATTTATAATTTGGTTACGACAAATTCGTTTGTATGAAGCCTGTGTGCAGGTGCATAGGTGGGTGACTAGTGTAAAATGCCCCTTTTAGAAACACAAACCGCCGAGTAGAACAAAAGCGGGCGCAAAAACATACGATGCCGAAGACTATAGAAACATGCCTTTTTGAGATCGTGAACGATGGATGAGGATATCGAAAGAGACTTCTCAATAATCATGGTGATCTCAAGCCACAATTCGCACTACCAGAATCGTCGAATTTCCCGAGTGCTCATAAGTTTCCCGAGTGTTTTGGGTAATACACTCGGGAACTTCCCGAGTGCCTTAATAAACACTCGGTAATAGTATAAAACACTGAAATTAACATTTCGAGTGTCCAATCGGAGGACACTGGGAAAATTTGACGGAGCAACAATGTCCCGAGTGTCGACACTGGAGCTAAAAATCCGGTCGCCATTTTTTTCCCCACATGCTTGCCAGATTCGCTTCTAACGCTTCCGTTCCCCAAACCGCCATGACGCCGCCCCCCTCTCCCAATCCCCCGCTGCTCCTCCCAATCCTCATGGCGCGCCCCTCCCCATCCTCCGCCGCCTCCCGCCTCCATGCGTCGCCGTCACCCCTCGTCATGCCCACTGCCCATGCGCCTCCCCTCCTCCCCCCTCCCTCGGCCCTGCCTTGACCTCCTCCCGCCGCCCGACCTCCTCCAACCGGCGCTCCGCCTCCCGGCTCCCTCCTCACGGCCGCCCGCCTCCTCCTCCTCCCCGGCCCGCCTCGACTCTGCCTCCGCCGCCGCCCCTCCTCCTCCTCCCGGCTCCTCCGCATGGGCACCGCCTCCCCGGCTCCCTCTTCCGACCTGGCCGCAATCGGTAGGGCACCTTTATTATACTTTTTCATGTGATGCTAAGGTAGATGTTATTACTTTGAAATTTTGAATGAGTAATGTAAGTATATATATTAGTTTGTGACAACTGGTGATGATAATCTTAATCCAATGCACATGTGAGTATGAGATCTAAACATGGCATGCCTAGTTGTCTGCTCGGTGATCCTTCGATGTAGTGTGATCCACAAAACATTCAAAACCAACCAAGCTACACAACGCCATGGAGAACACCAACAATTGAATAAACTACGATAAAGAAAACCATACATATCATAACATGAACAGATACATGCACACTTGCGCTTATAAACATATCGATTTGAGCTACATGACGATGAAACAACCGCGAAAATCTTGCGCGATGTAGCATCGAGGGGGTGCATAAGATTTTGTGTCAGCAAATGAGAATATAATAGCCGGGCTTCTTATCTTGGTCCTATCCTTTCTTGGCACTACATAGGAGCATCTTTGGCACCTTTATCATACATGAACTCCATTGGCCTAAGTGACTAGGATTTGTTTGGCATGACCACAAGACCCCACCATGACAAGAAACTAATGACAGAGAGAATCTTAAATCCTCCTCCCCTTGCCTCACCAGATTTGATACATGCTAACTGCTGCTTCCGAAGCGTAACCAAAAGTTTTGGCCTTAGCCTAGAAGCGACTAGCAGTAGATCTTCTTGTGAGAGGCAGAGGAGAGTGCCTTCCTTCTTCAGAGGAATTCAGCAATAGGAATTTTTAGAGTGCCTTCCTTTATTTAATGGGCATCAAGAAGACAACATTACATGTGAATGTCTGTTTGCTGCATGGGCAAATGATGCTAATGCTAATGTGGATTCACATTCTATTACCACTGCTTATATTTTTAGTCTGCTACTTTGGAATCAGCTTTAGTTGAAGTTCTATGATTGCCACCTTTCATTCTCATCTTACCTTGCTGCCTTTCATTCTCATCTTCCCTTGTGTATGTGTCTTTTTCTTTTTGCTCTGAGTTATTCATGATATATTGTATAATTCACCATTCAATGAATTGAAAGACCTTCATACTAATATTTTATTTGAATTATTTGGGGAGTAAACCAATGAACACTGTTTTACCTTTTTTTTTCCCCCGTGGTCGTGAGTAAAGAACGCTACCATTCATTGCACTCCATTTGTTCTCGTGGTTTTTCTTTATAAAGTGCTCACTAATGTACTATTTTCCTTGTCTTGTATGCTGGAAATACAAATATACTAGATTATATTCACTCCCAAGGAGTATTGCCAAAATAAATTTTTTTATTGAAGAGTGTGTGTACGACGTGAAACATGCGTGCATACATCACCTTTTCTTCAATGTCCTATATATATATATATATATATATATATATATATATATATATATATATATATATATGCTAGGGGATAATTCAAAGTTGCTTTCAACTTGAACTCGCTCCTTGTTCTCAGAAAGCACTTTCAAACTTAATTAGTTTGTGTGTAGCGATTTTTTTGTTTTGTCTAAATTTCAATGCTTAAGTGCCGATTCTGTCCTAATATAGCTCATGGTTTTCAACAAGGTCGCCGCCTCGCCTCACGCCTCCACCGACACACACTGCAGCCATCTTCCCCACCGCAGCCTCGACTCCCTCACTCCAAGAAGCATCAGAAGGTAATGGATAAGTGCAAAAAGAAATAAAGTTTGCTTATTTTTTTGTGTTGTCCATTTATGGTGGACTGATATGTGTCATTACAATGCTACATTAACGTGTTAATAAATAAAGGTATTCATATATATTGAAAGAAGTGTTTTTATGTCTGCTGATCATATATATTGTCTTCAAAGTGTTTTTATGTCTGCTGATCATATATATTGTCTTCATGTCAACTGCATTTTAGTGTACATATATAGGGCATGCATCATAGGGTAGCTTCTAGCTAGCTCAGAGTTGTAATTTTGACATAAATAAAAGTTGGATTAAAATATGCATTATGTTTTGTACACTAGGATGGCCGAGGATCGTAGTTGGATGTACATTGGGCGAGAGCGATGGGTGACTGTACCCAAGAATGGATGGAAAAGTCGATGATTTTGTGGATCGAGCATTTGCTAGGCATAATGGACGGGGTGTGTTGTGCCCTTGTTCTCGTTGTTCAACACACGGCCACAAACGAGGGCAACAATGATCGCACACTGCAAGTACGGATTTAGGGAAGGCTATACCGTGGGTGTATCACCACGAGTCACAACATAGCGCATCGAGATGTGCTAAGGGAGGAAACAGACGATGGCGCCACAATGAGAGTAGGATAGAAGACATGCTAGATGATGTGCGCCATGCATATGGGCCACCGCCGAGGAAGAACCGAGCTCGCAACAAGGGCTTTCTTTGATATGTTGTCCGCAATGAAGTCAACCACTTCATGGGCACACACAGTGTCCCAACTAGATGCCATCACACCACTACTTGCTATCAAGTCTCGGCTCAAAGACAAGCATTGCTTGCTTTGATGCATTCTTAAGCGTGTTTAGCACTCTTCTCCCAGATGGTCACAAACTGCCCGCTAACTTGTATGAGGCCAAGAAATTGATAAGCGCACTAAATATGCCATATGAGAAGATAGATGTTTGTCCAAATCATTGCATGCTATTTAGGAATGAGAATGTGGACAAAGATCATTGTGATAAGTGTGGTGAGTCTAGGTTTGTTGAGGTTGACTCCGGTGATGGTCAGAAGAGGCAGCTTCCTATTGGCAGAAAAATACTTCGCTATCTACCATTTGTGCCACTTAATCCAACGGTTATACATGTTCGAGGTTTCGCCAAACAAATGGTATGGCACAAGTATGGTCGTTGCACTATAATGACAAGATGGTCCACCCATCCGATGGTGAAGCATGGAAGCAATTTGATCGAGACTATGTAGAGTTTGTCATGAGCCTCTGAACGCTCAATTGCAATTGCAATCGATGGGTTTAACCCATTTGGTATGGGGTCTGCGCCATACATTGCTGGCTGTGTTTGTCATTCCCTTAACCTTCCACCCGCGCTTGCATGCGTATAAAGACATATTCCTTTCGTTGATAATCCCCGTCCCAATACCTGTGGAAGAATATGAGTGTATTCATGGAGCCGGTGGTGGATGAATTGTTACATGCTTGGGAACAAGGCATAGTGACATATGATCGGGCATTGAAACAGAACTTCACTATGGGTCGCATCACACATCCATGCATGACTTCCCGCGACGGATATTCTCGTGGGTGGTCTGTACATGGGAAGATGCCATGCCCAATCAGAGGAGACGTTATGGTCATGGCTAAAGCATGGTCGCAAGCACTCCTTCTTCGATTGTCATCGCAATTCCTTCCAATTGACCACGAATTTGGTGACACAACCGGATTTAGGGCCAATATTGCTGTCCGCAGGGACCACCACGCCGTCTGGCAGTGAGGAGGTTCAGGCACCCGCTAGATGCTTTGAAGCCTCTTGATGATGGTGATGGGTTCGAGAAATATGGTGAGGAGCACAATTGACTCACATTCCAAGTTTGTATACGCCATACTTTCATAAGCTCATTCTTCCCCATAACATAGATGTAATGCATAATGAGAAGAATGTTGCAGAGGCCATATTTAGCACATTCTTTGACATTCCGCATAAGACGAAGGACAATGTGAAGGCTCGCTTGATCAGAGGAGCTTTGCAATGTGCCCTCGCCGAATATGATCCATAAGCCGCCCATCGCAAGTGGAGAAGCCAAGAGCTAGTTATTGCCTAACTAGGGTTCAGAGGAAGGAGATTTTGGAATGGTTTGAGACCCTAAAGTTTCTCGATGGGTATGCACAAATCTGAGAAGAGGAGTGAATTTAGCTACCATGCGCATCAATGGCCTAAAGAGCCATGACTACCACATATTCATGGAACGCCTTTTGCTCGTGATGATCCGTGGCTACGCCCCCGAGTGTGTTTGGCAAGTGATGGCGGAGTTGAGCTTTTTATCGATACTATGTGCGAAAGAGATAGATCCCATGGTAATATCAACTATGGAGCGTGAAGTGCCTCGTGTTGCTTTGCAAGTTGGAAAAGATCTTTCCACCGCTTCTTCAATCCAATGCAACATTTGATTCTCCATCTTCCCTATGAAGCTAGGATGGGGGACCAATGCAAAACCGTGGATGTATCCAATTGAGAGGAGCAAAAGGAACTACGGGCAAAGCAAAAATCGATCACGTGTTGAAGCATCCATAGCGAGGCGCATATAATTGAGGAAATTTCCCATTTCACATCAATATACTTTTGTCGATAATGTTCAGACGGTGCACAATCAAACCTCACGATACAATATTGGCATCCTCAAAATAATTGTTAACTTAGCCTCTTCACCGAAGAGGTGACACTTCAAGCGTGGTACTCCCAAAGTTTTATCACGGATGAGTGGTTGACTGTGATGTTGTATGTCTTTACCAACCTCTCCAAGTGGATGATTACATTAGGTATGCAACAATTATTTTTTCCCAATAATTGATGCATGAGTGTTTTAATCTACTTGTCTTGTTGCCTCTAGGGAATTTGTTAGAGCGAGTGGAAGCAACGCCGAGACCCATCCGAAAAACAAGTTGAGACCCTTCTTAGGAAGGGTGTTGGGAATTGTAAACCTAATTTCCGACTTGGTTCTATCGTAGTAACTCTATTAGCTAGTACCCCTTGCACATAATATTTACTAAGTAAAGAGGAACTAATACATGAAACCCATTCTATTTATGTCAGTAGAGTTTGAAGGACAAGTCTATGAGCAGTGAATTGAGGCAAGTTGCTCAAGGATGCCACACTGGTGTTGTCCTATAGTACCTACGATGTGAATGGGTACCGCTCCAACATCGACACATGAGAGGAACGGCCTAATGCAACAACAATTAATAGTGGATTGGTGACTATAGGACAAGATGGGAGCGATACACCTGAATACTATGGAGTAATTGAAGAAATAATTGAACTATATTTCCATGGTAGCAAACCTCTCAAACTTATGTTATTCAAATGTCATTGGTTCCATCCATTTAGGGAGTCGACGGGATACATCACTTGGGTGGTTGAAGTTGCACATCAATCAATCCTACCGTGCAATGACCCATTTATTGTGGCTCGCAAGCCACCCAAGTATACTACATCCCGCATCCATGCAAAACTATGAGTAGTCATCGGATTGGTGGGTAGTACATAAGGTGCAACCATATGGTAAACTACCTACCCCTAGTGAGCAGACTACAACATGGAGACCAACAATGGTGTTGACCTATTCTTTCAAGAAGATGGGCTACCAGGACTTTTCAAATAATAATTGGGGAAGAGGACGATCACATGGATGATATTCAAATCGATGCCGATGAGGTTGTAAACCAAGAGGACTTGGAACTACTTAATCGCTAGACATTGATGGCATCAAGGGATGACGCCGAGTCAACACCTCATGATAGTGACGATGACTTTTAGAGGGCCCATCTCATGAGGATCCCATTGTAGACTACACTACTTCTAAGCATGATCTTGTATGTCTTCCATTTATTTGTCTGCATGTTTTAATTTTTGTATGAGCTTACTTGATTACGTTATATTACATTTTTCTATGAGCTTACTTGATTACGCTTATATTAATTGATTTATTTTATTTCATTTCATTTCAGACACCAAAAATGAGTGGCATCGACGAGGCAAGATACTCTAGTCGAGGCAGACGCTTGTTTCCCACTCGAGGAGGTAGAGGGCAGCAGCCACGGCCACTCGACGAGGCAGAGGGCAGCCACGGCCTCCAGAGGTAGAGGGCAGCCAGGCGCCCTCCAGAGGCGAGGTAGAGGCCACGGCCCCTCGAGAGGCATGGGGGGGCTCACCTCTAGTAGATCAGCCTCATGCCCGCAGCCCTCACGTGCTGATGATGTGGAGCGTGAGGCGGAGGGTGAGGAGGAAGAGCAGCACCTTGAGGCGGAGGGTGAGGAGGATGAGCACCATGAGGTACAAGAATATTGGATGCGAGGACTGCATGAACCCGCCACGATGACCAACCCGAGAGGAGGAGAAGATCACATCGTTTTGTTGGCGACACGTAAGTAACTGTTTACACTTTCACTAATTTAGCCCACTTACTTGCATACCTAAAAAAAACTAATATGCAGGCAATGGCGAGAAGAAGGCGGGGGTGACAAACGTAGACTTCCGAACGGCATAATTGGCGTGTTGCTTCGATGGCACTTCCCTGGCTTGGTCACATACAGAGGACGGCGGGAGCCTGCATGGACATGGTGCCACTACAGGGCCGCTGCAGATACCGCCGCCGCTGAAGGAGAGGTTCCATTTGACAGCTGTTTGCAGCGGGTGGAGGAAAGTTTTTGGGTAAGTGACTAAATATTCAAATCGCTTTTATGTGTTCCTATGCATGTTAGGGTTGATTTGGCCCCAATGTTCAATCACCTAACAAGAACTTGACTATTTAACTCAAAGATTAATTTTTTCCAAAGGTATTAATACAAACTAGATCATTAAACAACCATACTTAACTTACGGTAGATTAGGCTAGTTTTGCTCAATCTATTCATGTTCGGATAGTTATCTTAATTGTGACAGACAACTAAATCATCATCAACTATTTATTAGCTGGTACATGGCTAAAAATGGTAGTTTTCATTCAAAGACCTATCTAAATTGCACAAGGAGTACTAACATTTTGAAGAACTCAGAAGCCATTTGAGGACAAAGTCGATATTTTGTGTTTTTATGCAAACCTAACCTAGCTAATCTCACTTGTTTGGTACTAAAACTTCAAGTAGTCTGACATGTTTAATTTACCTCTTTTGGATGTTTAGTAGCCAAGTAATAAATGTCAACTAACTTAATCATCTTATTCTTTATCAATTCCTTTTCGCTTTCATCAACTAACTTAATCATCTTATTCTTTATCAATTCTTTATTCTTTGATTGTAGTGGTGGTTTCGATGGGTCGACGGACAGAAGTCGATTCCAAAGTAGTGCTTCAGAATTGTGTTAAGAAGCTCATCCCACGATGTTCTACGGCACGGATCCAAGCGGTGATCTGTTACCACACACAAGTGCTTCGACAAGAGATTCAGAGGGCCGACGCCGCCAAACGCATATCACTTTCGACGAGTACATGCAGTAACCAACCGAACAAACGATGTCCTTGATTACAATCAATTCTAGTTTATTCATATTTAACACTTGGTTAATTTAGGCAATACCTTGGTGGGCCCTAAAGTGTGAAGATGCATGGCAGTAGATTCTCCGAGACAGGTGGTGCAATGAACGATGGTTGCAGGACTCTCGTCGCTATGGAGCGGCGATTGTTGATGGACGGACAAAGACATCATCAAGGCAGCTCCTCCATGGCTCGTTACAAGAAGAACTCGTAGGTCAACATGTTCATATTGATTGTATGTTGCGATACATATTTATTGACCGCCGTGGTTTTTTGGGTGGTGAAAAGAAAAGCAGAGGCCTGCTCCGATATGGAGGCATATGTAGAAGCTAGGAGGGTGATCAGAGGGCACCTTGTGCACCAAATTTCATGACAGAGCACTTGGTACGATTTCGATCATTTTGTCCTCGATGATTTTCGCCCTCGATGATTTTGTCCAACAGTCGCATATATCGATGTCGCTAAGGAGATTCATGGCCCGAGTACGACGTCATGAATTCGCCACTAGACGCGAAAGTCTGTGGTACAAGGTCAGCAAGGGAAGAAACATGGTCGTTTCTTTATGGGTGCCGCTACATTAGCACACCGACCACCCTCTCCGAGGTCCGATCCAGAGTGTCAGATCAACCGATGAAGTACACCTTCAAAGTCGACAAAGAACCACCATCACATGTTTCCAGCCTCGATTTTTCATTTTGAGACGAGGCTACAAGAGGAAATTGAGGCTAGATAAATGTTAGAGCAAATGCTCATGCAAAGTTAGTTGGAGCGTGGTAGTACAATAACAAAGTAATATGCATATATATATATATATATATATATATATATATATATATATATATATATTCATACTTGGCTAATGTATGGCAATGTGCAAACAAATATGCAGTACTCGGACCGGACTCGACTTAATGCCTCTCCGTCGGGGAACCATCGCCTCACTTATCTCCTCCGGTTAGTAATCGATACCGATTATTATATTGTTAGTCTCTTATGAGTGCTTGATTCGTAATACATTGAAATGACATGCAATGTAATTATTGGTCGCCATCGCAAATTTCTTATAATGCGATTTCTTATGAAAATGCAAATGAACATGGATCGCTTGTTTCGATCGCTAATCCTAAAGATGTCTGGTGCACATGTTGAAGATCATGTGAATGCATCCATCGCCGAGAGGTCACCACCGTGTGCTTGCTATTTTCATGATCTACTAAAAGGATACCAATATTAGAAAACATTCACAATCGTGTGATTGCTAAAAATGGATAAAAATGGCTTCATATATAACTAATTTTCTATATCTATATCATAAATTCTTTTGAAATGTGTCAACATATAATAATTTGTATGTACACTCCTTTGTATGAATTTGATGATAAGTGCTTGAGACATAAATATTGATCAGTAGTTCACAATGACAAAATTTTGAGAGTTGCAGTAAATGATCAATTAGGCCACAAGCTAGCTAGCCCACACCCCAGGCATGCCCTTAACTGATTTGCCATGTTATTAGGTTGCTCATCATGATTTAAAGGAATTTTTTGCTTTGTCAATAGTTTGGTTAATTATCTTTTCATGTATCAATTCCTAACTTTTGTTGTAACATGGCACTAATATTAAGTTTTGCTCTATTTGCGTAACTTTGAAAATGATGCTCTTATGCACTAAGATTGAAGCAGAAATTTCGTGCATGCAAATGGTTGTAGTGATACTTGTTATTTGGAACCGCATATGTATAATAATGCCTTATGCTTACATTTTGAACTTGATCTTGAATGTTGTGAGCTCGGAACCTGTTATGATGTCTTTTGTTCGATCTATACATTTATATATACATATATTGTGGAATGGATGGATGGATGGATTATTTGATTGTTGTGGAATGGATGGATGGATGGATTGATTATTTGACCGCTGTGGAATGGATGGATTGATTATTTGATCTTGTAGAAATGGATGGATTGATTATTTGATTCTTTGTGGAATGGATTTTAAATGAATTTGTAAAAATTGGTGCAAAAAGAGTTTGTCGATTTCCAGTGCCTCATCGCTTACCGAGTGTTTGGCACTCGGAAATAGACTAAAGTTTCGAGTGCCAACACTCGAAAGAGACAAACCTTTCCCGAGTGTCGACACTCGGAAATTGAAACTCGAAAACGACAAAAAGTTTCGAGTGTAGACACTCGGAAAACTTGACCCGTGGCAATTTCTGGCGGATCCGTCTTAAGATTTCCCGAGTGTTTTTCCGCCATGCACTCGGAAAACCGCCACGGTCAATTTTCCTCGTTCGTCGGTGAAACGGTGGGAACATTCCCGAGTGTTTTTGAGCGTGTTCCCAGTGTTGACACTCGGTAATAGTTCCGTGCATTTGTGGAGAAGCCGTCAGCGGTTTTTCCCCGAGTGTTGACGCTTCCCGAGTGTCTCTGGATACACTCGGTAAATGTATATTTCGAGTGTAACACTCGGAAACCGCTTTTATCCCGACTCATCTATCCCGAGTGCTTTTTTCGAGTGTGACACTCGGAAACAAATATCCCGAGTGTTTAGCCCCATTCCGAGTGTTTTTGGTACTCGAGAAATATCCTGCTTTCGTAGTGTGTATCATATAGACTCACGTGAAGTCATTTTGGACATCCGAGGGTCCTCAAAATGCACATTTGACTATTCATTTGTATTGTAATATAGTTGCAAAACCTAAAAGATTATATTATTATGAAAGCATTTTTCGAGAAAATTCTAAACATCCAAGCTAAGGAGGACCAGATTTCCATCCCCGCTGCTCCAAACTCGCAATACCATCCAACCATCGCGGTCTCCGAACTCGCATGTACGCAGCCGAGATCGATGGATACAGCCACTCCCAAGTTGGAGTAGCTCAAGTAATGAAAGCACCGAGGAGTGAGGAGTACCTTCCAACAAGAGGACCAAGACACACGAAATTAAGGAAAGAACGCGACGACGGCCTAAAGCTCCACCTCTTGGTGTGGAATCTCAAGACGATATATCGTTAGAGTATATTGACATATCCTATATTTGATAGTTTATGATTTATAATCTCATGATACCTGCCTTATCTCTAGGAGAGGCTTCTTGCCGCCCAAACCTTGTAATCTATATAAACCGCCATCGAGTCTCAATAGAATCATCCATTGCACAATATTCATCTTCCTACATGGTATCGTGAGCGATGCCGCCTCGAGCCACCGCCTCCACAGCTTGTGCTTGCGCCGCACAGGAGATGATCTCGTCTCCATGATCTCTCCTGGGCTGCGAACTCAGAAGTTTAAGTCGGTCGCCGATCATCCGATCGGCTACCAATTAGAGTTTTCCCGGTCATCTTCGGGATCAGGTTTTCTTTTTTTTCCGATCATAGATCGGTTTGTGTCGCTCGCCGACCCGCCAACATTCCTCGGCTTTGACCTCTCTCGCGCCCACTCTCCAATGACGTCGTGGCGTAATGTGGCACGCCATCGACACGGCCCTCCCTCCACGGCCTTCAGCGCCCGTCTACGTCCGCCATCACGCCGGATCATCATCGCCAGCCCGCCGCTCATGAAAGTACGAGCCGCCGCACCACCGGAGCCCGCACTTGTGGTCACGCCATCAACATGCACAGCCGCCACTCCATCACCCCTTTGGGTTGCGTGTTGCTCACCGTGGTCACCATTGCCATCGCCGACGCCACCGTCTTCGCTAACGCCGATCAGTCCTTCTCCGCGCGCCACTCCGGATCCGCCTCCTCCGCCGGATCTGGCGGTGCTCTCCGGATCCAGCCTCCTCCTCATCGATGCACCGACGGCTTCTTTCCACTCAGATCTAGAGCCGGCTCTCCGCCGCCATCTCCAAGGCCCAGATCCAGCTCTTGGCGCCATTGCCTCAAATTTTGCCCCGACCTTCTTGGTGCCACCGCCTCGATCCGCCTCCACGTCGGATCCAAGAAGGTTCGCCCAGATCCGCCTCCTCTCGCCGGATCCCCCTCGCTTCATCTTCGACCACGGCGATCCGGCCTCCTCGCCGGATCCAAACCCCCCTACTTCATTTTCGCCCACGGCCGGACGACCACGGCCGCTCAACCACGCCCATTCAACCATGGCGATCGCCGCCCCTTCGCTTCATCTTCGTCCATGGCGGACGACGCCGGTGACCTCTTCACCACCTCGCCATGACCTCCTCAGATCAACTCCGCTACCCGACCACAGCGATGATCTCGACACCACTACCTTGACATGGCTCCTCCTCCACGGCCACGAACATGGTCATCTCGCCTCGCTACCTCGCAACAAAGGGCTATCATTATCTTGAGCAAACTCGCGGTTTCTCTGCAGTCACCGCGTCCGCGATGCCACAACAGTCCCCGACGCTCCCACTGCGATTGCGGGGGGATGTCAGTCCAATGCTTCCCCACCTTCGACTTCCTCTCAAGTTTGATCGTCTCATGACGCTACCGCCACGATCATGGGGAATGTTAGAGTATATTGGCATATCCCTATATTTGGTAGTTTAGGATTTGTAATCCCGTGATACCTGCCTTATCTCTAGGAGAGGTTTCTTGCCCTCTAAACTTTGTACTCTATATAAACCGCCTCAAGTCTCAATCCAACCATCCATTACACAATATTCATCTTCCTCAGATATACTGTTGGAGATGATCCGCTCATCTCCATCTCTCTAACTCTCTCACTTGTGTTTATCTCAACACACACCGATATATAGGAGAAGAAACACGAGAAGAGATGCACATAGGGACTACATCTTTACTCTCCGGCCACACAACCAAAGACTCAATTCATGGACTTAAATACACATAACTCACGCATGCACTCCACAACTCAGTCCACTAACTGAACTTGGACCATTTCTTCAGCTAGACACTAACTCACGCACCCACCACTAACTCAACTGCATGCACACGCACTCCAACTCCTTGCATGCATGCATATACATGCAGCTCACAACTAACAAACCCAAATTCTCTGGCATCTTACACGTGCACATGCACTTTCTAGTCACGTTCTAGTTCCGCTCCTGAATACGGCTAAAAATTCTTCCACACCAAGGGGTGGAGCTTCAGCTGTCGTCGCGTTTCTTTCCTTAATTTCGTGTGCCTTGGTCCTCTCTTTGGAAGGTACTCCTCACTCCTCAGTGCTTTCATTACTTGAGCTACTCCCACTTGGGAGTGGGCGCTGTATCCATCGATCCCAGCTTGCGTACGTGCAGGTTCGGAGCCGGCGATGCTTGGATGGCTGTTGCAGGTTTGGAACGATTGGGGGATGGAAATCCTGGTCCTCCTTAGCTTGGATGTTTAGATTTTTTTTTCGAAAAGTGCTTTCATAATAATATAATCTTATTAGGATTTGCAACTATATTACAATACAAATGAATAGTCAAATGTATATTGAGGGACCGCTGGATGTCCAAAACGACTTCATGTGAGTCTATGATACAGGTTTGTATGTGCGCGCGGGAAAGGAACTGTTGCTATTGGTAGGCGTAGCAGCGAGCTGCGATCAGCGCATTGAATTGAACTGAATGAATTTTTCACGAACAACAAGTGAATGAATTGTCACTGACGTTGCGATTGGACGAGCTTGCGAGGAAGTTTCGTCGGCTTGTTGGTCATGGAGAGTTGGCCGGGTGGAGCCTGCCCGCGACAAAAAGGGAACAGATGGGTGGCCACGCCGACGCGCTCCCGCATGCTGCCGCTTCCCATATATACCTCCCGCATGCTGCCGCTCCCCATATATACGTACCGAGATTCCAAACCAAGGGGTGGAGCTTCAGCTGTCGTCGTGTTTCTTTCCTTAATTTAGCGTGTCTTGGTCCTCTTGTTGGAAGGTACTCCTCACTCCTCTGTAATTATTTCTTTTCTAAGTTTTAGATAAAACGGATATTACAATTGCCCTTGGGGCTTTGTCATCCTTGAGAGGAGTGGCTGTAAACATTCATCTTCAAGTAGCTAATAGAAAGTCCAAGTCCATTCCATGGATCATCTTGTGCTTGCGCTCTGTGTTTTGCTTTTCTTTATTTGGTTTTGCTTCTTCTCCTCTATCTTCTTGATCTTGTGTTGTGCAAAGGACGTGTAAGAGATGGCATAGGTATCTAGTGTTCAGATCTTATCCATCTAGCCATGTTTGAAATAAGTTTTTGAAGTTGCCCGATTTTGGCCTGAGAAAGTTGTTTTTCTTGAGAGGTTCTTGTTTGCTAGGGTTTTGGGCTTCATCTTGCTGTATTTTTTAGTGCTATGACAAGTGAGAAACTTACTTTGGTCACCATGACATGATGTCTCCACGAGCTACTCGAATTCATGGTTTTTTTTTGGCCCGGTTTTAGTGCAATTTGACTTTGGAAACAAAAAGATCCCAACATCGGCTTGCTCGTGCTAAATCTTTGGTTGTTTTAAGTCCATGAGGTCTTGATCTAGATCCTGTTAAGTTTGACGTATTTTGGAGCCTTAGTTCTAAACTTGTGCAATTTTTTCTCTCGTGATGTTTGCTATGTGTGCTGGATCGGTCACAATCCTATAATCTCCTTGGTGGTCTCAAAGCTACCGGTCTAGCTTCCCCGTTCCTTAAAATTGAGCTTGCCAAATTATATTGGCACCAACTCTAGGGGGAAATTTCTAGGACGGGCCTTGAACCCTCCTCCCAAGGTCCCTTCCTGATTTCTACCACGTGTACATACACATCTCAAAGTAGCGCTCTCCCCAAACTGCCTCTTTCCTCCCGTCTCGCCTCCTGGTGGGAAGCCATCGGACGACTCCGACGACGCCGATGCCTGGGGCGGCGAAGGCAGCCTCCGCTTCACCCCCGCAAGGGCAAGAGCGGCATGCGGACGCGCTACAGGTAGTTGACACACGGTGCCATAGGCATGGTGCTCCTGGCGGCAGCGTGTTGGACAGTTGGAGGATGAATTGCCTGCCGCTGCCGCAGAATTGCCCCCGAGCTTGTGGGTGGGGGCGAGGAGGGAGTCAAGGCAGTGGATCAAAGAATGGTCAGGAAGAATCAGACTTGGCCTTCTCGACCTTGTACTTCTTCTTGAGGGTGTCGATGTGGTTCTTGCACTGGACGTCGGACTTGGGCAGCTTGGAGTAGCTGTCGCGGGAGGAGACGACCTTGGTGACCTCCCGTCACTGCGTG
Organism: Phyllostachys edulis; assembly: GCA_036346405.1. Classification (NCBI taxonomy): domain Eukaryota; kingdom Viridiplantae; phylum Streptophyta; class Magnoliopsida; order Poales; family Poaceae; genus Phyllostachys; species Phyllostachys edulis. Next base: position 298,682 of record JAYEVD010000574.1, read on the forward strand.
TGGCGAAGGCTGCTGCGGCCGATCACGACGAAGCGCTCCTCCCAGGCGTCGATCAGGGTGGAGGTGCCGCTGTTGCTCCACGCATCCTCCTTGTTGTCCCCTCCCACGTGGCTGAATGGGCTGGGCTGGATGGCGCTGGCGCTGACGAGGTGGCCAGGGCGCGGCGGCGACGGTGACGCGGAGAGTGGAGGGGGAGCACGACTGGGAGGGCGAGGGCGACGCAGAGGCAGCGGCGTCATCGTCCATGGTCGGAGATCTGACCGGCGTCGGCGGCGGCGGGGGTGAACAGGAGGCGAGAGAGGGGAGGAAGGAGGCAGTTTGGGGAGAGGGCTGCTATGAGATGTGTGTGTACACGTGGAAGAGATGAGGAAGGGACCTTGGGAGGAGGGGTTCAACGTAGAATTTTTTTTCCCAAGTCTGGTGACGTCCAACTACAACAGACCACAATGCTTCTTTTCCTTTTTCTTAAAAAAAGACCTAGAAAGCTCCCAACTTGGCGTGCCTGCCCGGTCGAATGCAGATTTCACCTCGGGCCGTCCGCTGTCTTGAATTATAATGTTGATTGATTGGAAATTGTTGGTTGATCGAATGCAGATTGTACGGTCACATGGTCTCAACAATAACAGACGCTAATAAGAATATGAGATGATATAGTATTCCTTGCCCTTTTCTTCTTAGTTTCCTGTTTCTTTAGTTTGCGTTACTACCCGGTCGGTACGTATATATCACCTGTGATCTGATCTGATGTAATTTAACCGCTTAGCTACATCGCATTTAATCCACATATTTGACTCACTAGTATATTTCGTGAAACAGGGTCGATCCTCCGTGAAAATTCATTTCCGTGCATGCGGAGCAATGGCTAGAGGGCCGCTGGATCTCTGGAATCATTAGTCGATCCAGATCCTGGTACTCCTGAGCCTCGCGCCCAGGTCGCCTTGGTTGTTGACCTAATCTTTCATGGTACAACTCCAAGATCAGTAGTGCGGCGCTTTTCTTAGCATTGGATAAACAGTACCATACACATGAACTGTACATGCATACACATAAATAGTAATTTCTTTTCTTCGATCAATGTGAGTAGCAGGCTAGCAGCCAACACCAACCAATTAAAACAATAATTAGTCAACGGTGAAGGAATACGGAGCTCTCGACTAGACCAAAAGAAATCAGCACCAAGTAATTAACGCACTTCTATTGAGAGGCATTAAACAATTCAGCAATTGAGAAATCGGTTTTGAAAATCACCAGCACGTTCGGCCCGCAAACAGTGACAACAACTTGACCCTTCATGTCAATTTCAGTAGCACTCAAGGACAACAGAAACTCTGTCTGTTCTCACGAAGGAAATCAGCAGCAGCAATTAAGAGACCACAGTCGGTGGCTTGACTTCCCACGCAACAATCAGAGGCAGCAATATTGATCTTTAACGCACAAACACGAGACAGACTCCCTGCAATCTTTTTTTTTCTTTATTTGCAATGGGCTAGTTACTACTCGGCTCGAATCTCTCCGACTCTCTCTCTCTTCCGCCGCCTGCCGAGGCCTCCCGCGTCGTCGCGGTGCCTCGCCGCCCTTCATCTCCGACATCAGTCGGGAGGATAGCGAGCTTCCTCCAGAGCCGGTCCGAGCCGCGCCCGAGTTGGGTCGGCGGGTCCATTTGCGCTTGCGCCACCCTACCCTCCTCCGGTTTTCTCCTTTCTCTCTTTTGCGACTGCTATTTTTTCACTTCGTTTAGAGTTTAGAGAGGAGAAGGGAAGAGAGAGGACAGCAGCGTGGCGACGCCCAAATAGCGCGATTCGATCGAGGCCCTCCCCAAGTCGCCAAATTCTCAATCCGAATCCGCCAATTTTTCCAAAGGAACTACATTCTTCAACTAAGTAACACTTCTTTTCAATCAAAGAACATATATTAATCTTATAGTAGGAAACTCCCTGTTTTTTTTAATTTGGATGGCTAAAACTAACTTTGTTTAATTAGCATAATGGGCTTTTAACACGACACTGCAGGCAATCTACAAATCATAAAAGGTCTTTATGCAAAATTTTAAGAATTAAATTTACCATTTTAATGTTAAAATCAAATTTGTATATGTTTTGACAATATTTTTTTGTTTTAGGATTTCTAATCTAAAATTTTGTATAAAATATGTGCATACAAGCTCTCGACCGATCCGGATCAGGGAATCGCAGAGCTGACACACATGCCTCCACATGCAGCGAGCTTGAGTTGTGACTTGTGTTGGCGACAAATTAACTAATTATTATTAAGCCACCACTGTCGTTTGCTTAATAATTTGCTCCATGGATATGTTTGAAATTGTTTCCTCAGAAGCCTCCAAAGTATATGATAGCTGTTGGCATGCATCAGGTCACAAACTAGGAGCAAAATGTTCAATTTTTCAGAGTGTTTTATTTGTTAATTCCTTATTTGTCGCTGGAAGTTGACCGCTCTTCCTGAAATACCATCGTTAAATTATTTATCCTTTTTGCCACTGCTTTCAAGTTCTCTCCTTTTTGCCACTCCCGTGAACTTAGCCGTAAACTTAGCCGCAAAAAGACGATTTTACCCTAAGTGAAATTAGCAATGCTGAGATCTTTAGAGAATTGTTTGACATAGTAATATAATTCCAAAAATTATGAAATTTTTAGGAAAGTTCCGACATAGTGTATATTATTCTGTAATTTTTATAGGGTTTTATTTGCAACATGTTTTTCTCTAAAAATCTTTCAAGTCTCGGTTGTATGCATTTTTATTATGCAATTTGAGAAAAGTTGGTAAAATATATTTTAAAATCCAAACTTGATGTAATGATACTGTCAACAAAATGAGAATTATTTAAATTCATTTCCGTACTATTAATGCAGGAATTTTAGATTTTTTTTTTTTAGGATTAATTGAATTGTAGATGGACTTTGTCTTGCATTCAGCATGTTGCATGCGTCGGCTCTAAAGGTTAATTGTACGCATCTGTACTATTCAGCATGTGCATTGCGTTGGCTCTAAAAGTGTAGTTTAGGCATATGTATTATGTTGTGGTTTTACAAAGTTTTGCCTACCCAAGCTATTTGGCAACCTAAAACATATGCTAAATTTGTAGCAAGCTGCTTTGGCTAGCTTCGACGCTTCAATACTTATGCAATATAGCCTCGTGTTAACTTCAATTATGATGTTTACACGGACTTGGAGTTCCTCTCCTGGTTCGATACAGCCACTTGGGTCGTTTGTTTGATCGGTTTCTATCTCCTATTTTGGTCTCGATACAAAGTTTGTGCTGATTTGTTCTGAGAGTAGGCTTCATAGACAGCTATGTGAGGATATTACCCAAGTACCTTCTCATAATTATTTTGGAAAGATGAGAGAGAATACTTTGCGTGTGTGGTAATAGCATCCGAGAGAGAAAATAATTAAGTGCGTGGTAGAAAAGCACCATTAAAATTATATGAAGGAGTAGATTGAGTCTGTAATGTTGATTTTGTTTGTTCAGTCCTCTAAGACAACAATATGAATATAAACACTCCTGTAATCAAGGGCTAGTAAAACAATCAACTATTGTAATCAAGCACACTAAAGAAAAATTGTAACCAAGCCCACAAAAAAGGTAATCAGAGCATCTACAACAATCCACCTCACCAGCATTAAGAGGTTGCCACATCAGTTTTTAGATGATGTGGAGGAAAGAAGATGGGGAGAGAAGGTGAAGCTGTTTCTACATGAAGAAACTATCAGATTGTTAATACCAAGACATAAGAAACAACAAAAAACACTATTGGAGGCTTAGTTGTTACCTAAACACTCATTTTGTGGGTCCCACTACCTACCAACAAAAATCTACCGGATCTTGTGCAGTCCATCTTCTTGGCTTCCCCAGAGATGATATGATAAATGAGTCAAAACATATAGGCCACAAAGTTGTACCCTATTATTGATCATCAAGAATCATGCACACTTGTAGTAATTAAAGTCTTAGATACAAGCTTAAGAAACAATCCATTGGAATGCTTGTTTCTTTTTATTAGATTGAGTACTCTCTCTCTTCTTAGTAATAAGCTAAGAAACAAACTATTGTAGATGCTCTCAAGGACACCTTGAATTCCGAGTTAAAAAAAAAGCGACACCTTGCTTTCCCAATACAGCATGACGTCTGTCTTTTTTTTTCATTTTCTATTACTTTTTCTTTCTTGTAAGCTGTGTTAGATCGGTTAGGACTCTTTTCGAGACAAAATCCATCGCATATTTGATGATGGTATAACATTGGATTTTCTTTTAACAAGAAAGGTGTTGTCCAAATCGAAGACTTAATACACACGAACACAATGGAATCCTAAAACATGAACACAAGACACAAGAATTTTTTGTGTGCCGCCGAACTACATCAATTTTTCTGATTTTCTTCTATTGCTCTTGTTCACAAAATCTGATTACATGGGTGCCCTTTATTAAGAACAAAGGACTATTCAGATCCGGAAAGGATTCTATAATGAATCCATAATGAATAACGCCTAAATCTTGAGGACTACGTAAACAAACTCTAGATATACCATATGCACAAAGATTACTAACAAATCATTCCTTAATCTTTGTGCACTTACTTATTGAGGCAATCGGTCTCAACTACGATTTGCCCAATTGTTACTCAATACAGGACGGTGAATACATCTCCTCAACATCCCGGACTCAACCCTACATACTCGACTTAGGATGGCAAACACATCTCTTCAACATTCTGGACTCAACTCTACAGACACACATACAAATACCTGACCGCAACCGCATAGTACCAACACAATGTTTTCTCCTTAGCAACGCGCAACTCATCTTGTATTCCACCGATGTATACCACTATCTATTCCACATCACCTATGCATGCAAACAGCAAACTCAATGTGCTAACATGCACAAACACATGACTCGGCACTACAACTCCTACATTCATGGACTCAACTACATGCATGTGCTCGGTCAGGACTCTTTTCGAGACAAAATCCAACGCATATTTGATGATGGTATAAGATTGGGTTTCTTTTAGACAAGAAAGGTGTTGGTCCAAACTGAATACGAACACACACAAACACAATGGAATCATAGAACGTGAACGCAAGAACACAAGATTTTTTTTGTGCCACCGAAACAAAGCTTTTCTGATTTTTTTTTCTTCTATTGCTCTTGTTCACAAAATCTGATTACAGGGGTGCCCTTTTATTGAGAACAAACGCCTATTCGTCTCCGAAAAGGATTCTACGTATCCTGAAGGGATACCACACAAACTCTAGAATCCATAATGAATATTGCCTTAATACTGTAGGACTACGTAAACAAACTCTAGATATACCATATACACAAAGATTACTAACAAATCAGTCTCTAATCTTTGTACACTTACTTATTGAGGCAGTCGGTCTCAACTACGACTTGCCCAACTGTTACTCAATATAGGACGACGAATACATCGCCTCAACGCTCGAACTCAACTCCACAGACTCGACTCAGACGCCGAACACATCTCCTTAATGTCTCGGATTCAACTCTACGGACACACACAAATACGACATCGCAACCGCTTAGTACGAACACAACGCATATATAAGCCACCAGTGATTTGTTCCATCCATGTTGTTTGCTTAATTACCTAGCTACAGCGATTTGTTTAACTGTTTGCTAGCGGCTTGCATGTGTTAGGTAGCATATACGACTCCTAGGTACCGTACTGGCGGCAAAATGCTCCAGTTTGAAAGGTAAAGCAGAATGACAAGCACATGCTCAATCCAGTATATTGATTATATAAACATTCACGTAACATGGTCTCCATTTTGCTGGTAGTCTTGCTATTTTTAAGTCACCTAAAACTTTCTTAAGTTTAAGTTAATTATTGTAACCATTGAATTTGTGTAAAAATTGATATGTCATATGATTGAATGTTGATCTAATAGATAAGAAACGTGATTTATGCTTAAGAAAATTTCAGTCACAATACACATACAGTCCCTTTTGCCGCGGGTGCGAGCTAGCTAATAGCTCCTTATTAGCAGCTACTCCAACTTGGGGATCATGGAGAATTGCTTGCGTACTCTCTAGCTAGCATAGCAGCAATAATCGTGGACGTGGATCGATAAACCCATAACTGGGAATTATCGAGTTGGATGGTATACATCAGGCCGGCAATAAAGCTTCCTTACGTAAGGAACACGCATCATTTCATCCATTTCCATATATGCACGCATGCATGAGTTAATTTTACGTGCATTTTGGTCATGAGCAGATTCGATCTCCTCCAGTATTTATATCTATATAGCAATTCTATATAATATACATTTTGGCCATTTCAGTGCGTGCAGGATCGATCGATCGATGGCTTTATGTGGCATGGGCTTTACTTGCTGTGAATTGGGCGACGAACTTTGGAGCAGCTGGTCGATGCAAATCCTTGTCCTGCTCAGCCTGGCGGTGCAATTTGCACTCACCATCTCCGCAGCGTTCCGGTGGCGTGGGGCCCGCTGGGTGCGGAAGTCCATCGTCTGGTTCATGTACGTGTTAGGCGACTACCTCGCGACAACCGCTCTCGGCAAGCTCATCGTCAGCACCAAGTCGGGCGTGCACCAGCTGGTTGCGCTGTGGGCGCCAATCTTCCTGCTGCACCTCGGTGGCCCGGACAACATCTCCGCATACTCCCTCGCGGACAACGAGCTGTCGACGCGGAAGATGTTGGAATTGATCCTGCGGGTCGGGAGCCGCATATGTGACCATATCAATTTCCGGCAGCCGGAAATTGCTCGTAGCAGCCCGGTGGATTCTCTTCCTCCTCGGCGTTTTCAAGTATTTGGAGAAGGCAATAGCGCTCCGGCGCGCCAACTTGGGCAACTTGCGGAAATCTGTCATGAAGGAGCGACGTGCCGAAGATGTTAAGGGTTCCTATAAACCTGGGCTTCAATGGAACGACAAGCTTCTGCTGGAAGCTCACTCCCTGTTCCATATTTGCAAGCGCGCGATGGTTGATTCTATGATGAAGAATGATAAGGATATTGAAGACTGGAAAACTCTTATTGGTCTTCCTGAATGGAAGGACACGTGGAAGGTGCTGGAGATGGAGCTCTCCTCATGTATGACATTCTCTACACCAAGGCAGCCGTGATCCACACTTGGTATGGCTACTTTATCCGTGTCCTTTCGCCGATTGCCACTTTGATCGCGTTAGTGTTGTTTGAACTCAGCATTGAAGCTGGTTGGAGCAGAGTTGATGTCTGGATCACTCGCATCTTGTTAGTCTCGACCTTCTTCCTGGAGACGGTATCGCTGCTCAGCGCACTAGGGTCGTCCTGGGCAGAGGCCATTTTGTACCAGCGGCTACGGGGTTGGCTTGAGCATGCAATCCTATGCAATAGGCGATGGCATCGGTTTCATCATGGGCTTGTATCCTTCGCCGGTTTGTCTCGGCGGAGGGATGCCGAGAGTGGTCGGGCACCATTGGGCAGCACAACATGCTGCGCTTGTGCAACCGCGACATGAAAGACCGACTCTGCAGCCTGGCCAAGAAGATGGGAGTTGAATGGTGCAAGGACGAGCATTGGTACTTGACCGAAGAGAAAGCACACGATGCCAAGGTGTTGGTGTTCAATGCTCTACTGGAATTATTGAACGCCGGGGTCAAAAAGGCTAAGGACTCGATGTTTCCTTACTCACTGGGCTTGCTCAGGGCAGAAAAGGGAATGCGGGCACTAAACAAACTGAAAGGGGAGAGGCCAATAGTGTTTGAGAATCTAGAACGATTCATCCGTGACGAAATCTACGAGGGCATCCTTATATGGCACATCGCCACTGATGTTTACCTCTACCACCGCCACCGCAACCACGCCGAGGAAAAAGATGCAAAGACAAAGGCAATCGAGCTGCTATCCAACTACCTGATGTTCCTCCTCGTAGAACACCCCGACATGCTACCAGGCCTTGTTTTGCGCAAGTTGTACGAAGCAACCCGCAATGATTTGGCAAAAATACGGAGAGAATGCGCAAACCGAACTCACCAGCACGATGACCTTAATAGGATATTCATGGATGTGCTTAAGAACAGCAGATTACATGCGGGAGTTGATCAGGTTGAAATTAAACTTGCCAATGATAGCCGATTCTTTGTGGGAGTTGAGGGTTGTGTTGTCCAGGTTGCAAATAAACTTGCTAATAAACTGCTCGAGTTCGACAAGTCGCATCGAATCTTGGATTTGGTATTTGACGTGTGGGTGGAGATGCTCCTCTACGTGGGCCACCGATGCAGCAGGGAGTCCCACGCCAAGAAGCTCAGCACAGTCAGAAGCGGCGCAGAGTTGGCAACCGTCGTGTGGCTTTTTGTAGAGCACGCTGCCCTCTATCCCGTCAGCGAAAAAGGACGAATATACGTACAGGTTTGGAACCTTCCAAACCTAAGCGGAAGTAAGAAGCCTAGTCTAAGAAAAGTTGTATGAAATCTCTGTACTCATGCATCGACTAGTGTACTAGTAGCTCTTCCTCTTTCTATGAGACAAATGTTAGTGCTAATGGAGATGGTTGTATTGCCTTAATGTTTATGAACTTTTTCAATAATGTACTATTTTTTTCTTAAATTAACAATCATTTCATGAAACCCTTTATATATGTTACGAAAAGAAAAGTCTACTTTAGTGCCCCGCCTCTCCTATTACGTGAGTCCAATTTTTACCTCTCAACCATAGAACCGTCTTAACTTGCATCCCAACTATCAAAACCGGTGCAAAATTACCCTTGGGGTTGTTTTTACCAAATTGGCAGCCTTATCACCTGACTTCGCCACCTAGACATCGTCACATCATCAGCCAAATCAGTTCCTCATCTTCCCTCCCTTGTGCAAGCAGCAGCACCAGCAGAAGCCCTTCTCCGCGCCACACCAGTACTCCTACCAAAAGCCCTTTGTTTTCTTTCATCTTCTTCTTCCCCACCTTCTGGATGGGCGTGACCTGGACAGGCTGTGCGGTAGATGCAGCGTTGAAGACATTAAAGGGTTTGTACATGTTGCTTAGCAAAATTCAAGAATCAGCACATGTGTTGCTTTCTGCTACATTTCGAAGTGGAAACACAAACAAAATCTTATGTATCAGATCCACCCGAGAGATGGGCTTGTGCTCTGGCTTATTTATGGGGAAAACAGAGGAGATGATGGCAATTTGGTAGGCACAGATGCCGGCGGCACAAGGCTCATAACCGTGAGGGCAATGCCATTCTTGCCTAGTGCTGTTGTCGACGGAAAAGATCAGAATTGAATCCAGTACCAATTCAATACTACTTGAATCCAATTACTACTAGTCACCGCGACTTGCTTATGGCAAGGGCAGAGCAGCTAGCGCCGCGTGGAGGAAGGCGAGTTCACTGGGCCTTGATCGTAGGCTCGTAGCAGCTTGGTTGATGCTCGTCCTCGGTAATGTCAAGCATGGGGAGAGGACATTAGCGCTCTATCACGCCAAGTTGGCCCATAGGGGTGGGCGTGGATCAGACTTATCCAATGGGCCACATATCCGCTCCAAAAAAATCAGTCAAATGGGCCACCAAATAGATCCAAAACGAAATCGAGTCGTCAGCCCAATAACCGAACGATCCGATGGAGCACCGGCTCGACCCTAACGTTCGCACTTCGCAGCACCGATTGCTAATCGCTAGTTCGCACTACAACTAAGCCTCCTCCCCCTCTAACGCGCCGCCGCCGCCGCTGCCGCTCAATCCGCTGCATCTAACGCGCCGCCGCACAATCCGCTGCATCTAACGCGCCACCGCCTCTACCCCGCCGCCGCTCGATCCGCCACATCCCTCCATTGCGCAGACAAGAAGGGGAAGAAGCGAAAATGAAGCGGCCTAGTCAATATAGTGCGGCGGCCGAGCACGAGCAGCGAGAGAGGAAGAGGGTGACGGCCGGCGGTGGGGGTGGAGGATCAAGGCGGATCGAAGGTCGGAGCGAGGAGGAGGGCGGCGGAGGGGGTGATTTCGAAGGTGGGAGCGAGGAGGAGGGCGGCGGCGGCGGCAAGATCCAGATTCAAGAAGGGCGGCAAGGCTATTCTTCGTCATCGCCGGTAGCAAGGAATACGATGGTGATGTCTCCGGCGGCAATGTTCTCTGCCGCGATGAGGTCTCCGGCTACACCGATTGCCCTCGTCAGTACCCCTAATGGTGAGTTGTTGCGATGAGGGATTCTGGTTGATGTTGAGTTGTCAAGAAAGGGGCCAGGAGTAGTAATCATGCTGATGTGTATAGATATTCTGATGTTCTTGCCCAAATTCATTAGTTCTTGCCCAAATTCTGATGGTAGTAGTTGTGTAATTCTTTATTCTTTTGGCTGTTGAGCTCCCTGCGAAAATTAGCTGCATGTAGATAGGCAGGGGTAGCTCACAGCGTACATTGATGTCTCCAGTTGTTATACATTACATTATAATGCCATTCGTTCAGTCATTCATCTTTCATGCTGAAGATTGTATCATCTGAAATATGTTCGATTTTATTCTCAGTAGCAATGTATCTATCCATTGCTACTAAGAATTCATGGGCAAGGTGGTATCATGTGTAATGCTGTTGGTACTGCCTATTTTGTAATTCTGTCTATTCAGTATAATGCTGTTGGTACTACCGATTTTGTAACTACTGTCTATTCAGTATAACATGTTATACTGCCTATTTTGTAATGCTGCTGGTTCTAATCTATTTTCCCCCAATGTTCCTTTGTAGTCATTGCTATTGATACCGAAATGCATGAGGACGAAGAAAGTGATGAAGAGGACGGCGAAGATTATGTTGATGTTGGGACCTCACTTGTTGAAGATGGAAGAAAGTTCAGGTCTAAGGCTTGGAGAGAATATGTGCCTATCAAAGGTCGATGGAGTAGTTACAAAGGACAATGCAAGTATTGCAATGCAAATATTGGTGCTAAACGTATGGAACAAGTGCTTTTGCTAATCATTTAAGAAGATGCAAAGAAAGGAAAGAGGCTATTAGAGTTGTGGATCAATTGAATACCATTGTTATGTCACCAGATGGAGTAACTCTGAGAGACTGGAATTTTGACCCTGAGGTAACACGAAGAGAGTTGGTGACAATGATTGTGTTGCACGAGTTACCATTTTCAATTGTGGAGTATGATGGGTTTTGGAAGTTTGTCTCTAGTCTAAATCCACTCTTCAAGGTGGTATCAAGAAGAACATTGAAGAATGATTGCCTCAAAGCATTTGAGGAGCAGAAACAATCTCTTAAGGAGGTACTCATTAATTCAAACTCAAGGATTTCCTTGACGATGGACATGTGGACGTCCAATCAGACCTTGGGCTATATGTGCATCACCGTCCACTACATCAATGATGATTGGAAGTTACAGAAGAGAATCATAAAATTCTCTGTGTTGGAGACACCTCACAATGGTGTAGCTATGTTCAACACAGTCCTGAAGGCCATCCAAGAGTGGAACTGTGAAAACAAGTTATTTGCAATCACCTTGGACAATGCAAGCAACAATGGTGCAATGGCTAGGTTGTTGAAGGATAACTTGTTAGCTAAGCGTGTGTTACTTGGCGACGGTAGGTTTTTGCATCAGCGTTGCGCAGCACATATCCTAAATTTGATATGCCAAGCAGGCCTGTCATTTATCAACCCTGTTGTCAACAAGATTCGAGAGAGTGTGAAATACATTCGGAGTTCCCAATCTCAGAAGGAATGATTCGAAGAGATAGTTACACAACAGGGCATATCTCGAGTCTTACGTCCATGCCTTGATGTTCCGACCAGATGGAACTCAACCTATCAGATGATTGTTGCAGCTATGGAATTTAGAAGAGCATTTGATTCTTTAGGGCTCCAAGATCCAAACTACATCTATACACCAACTTTTGATGATTGGGAAAGGGCGGAAGTGTTGTGTAGACTATTGAAAGTGTTCTATGATACTACGGAAGTGATTTCAGGGTCAAAGTACCCCACCTCAAACTTATGGTTTCATGAGATTTGGGAAGTCAAGCTTGCCTTAGAGAAAGAAGGTTCCATGGTGGATTCTTGTATTCACGACATGATTACATACATGTAGAAAAAATTCAATAAATATTGGAAATTGTCATGGATGGCATTATGAATTCTAGTCATTTTGGACCCACAGTTCAAGTTTGTCTTTCTCGAGTTCCGTTTTATCCAAGCTTTGGAGTAATGCTACATCTAAACTTGTAAAAGTAAAGAAGGTGTTCAGATGGCTCTTCAGTGCATATGTTGAATTGAATAATGACAACTTAGAGTTCGTACCTCAAGGAAGTGGTGATGTGGAGATGGGTGTAGATGGTAGCCACCGTTTGGCAGATTGGGATCATCACCTTAGACTTAAGAACCGCTTCGGCGAAGTTTGGTGTCCTCGTAACTCGAGACATATTTGGCGAAGCCCCACTCCCTCGAGGTGATCACTTTGATATCTTGAACTGGTGGAAAATGAATTATCTTGAATATCCCACTCTTGCTCGAATGGCTAAGGATGTTTTGGCTGTACCTGCTTCAACGGTAGCATCCGAGTCGGCTTTTAGCACGGGTCAGAGAGTCATCTCTGATTTTCGAAGCCGAATGACTCCCGAGACAGTTGAAGCACTTGTGTGCCTCTGAGATTGGCCGAGAGCATCCGTAAAACTTTAAATAGAATATCTTTGCAATTTCCATTAATTGAACAATGGTTGTTCTATATAAATTTAAATGTAATAATTCTTCTTTCCTTTTGAACCATAGGTACCTGTCAACTTAAGATGGATTCGATTTACGACTTCATTGAGGAAGATGATCTTCAACTATAAGCTATTGGATCGGTACATTATCTTTGTAAATTGGATGGTAAACGTTTCAATTTGAAATGTTCATTGATGTTGTACTTGTAATCTTGTATGATGCATATCATGCCACTTTGTTTGACAAACAAGGAGATGTCAGCATTCCGAGGATGCAGTGTCTTGTACCAAGTACTAACTAGATTTGCAGTGTCTTGCTACCATCACAGGGCTAGTTTGCAATGTCAAACAAATGCACACTCTTCTTGAGAACATTGAATGCTCACTGCATTACTTCAGATTACCATGTTATATATGTAGATTTGTTGCTACAATTTTATGATTCTCCTGTTGTTAGCTACAAGCCTACAACTAAGTTTTGATGATGGTTTTCCGTGAAAGATTCCCGCTACATATACTGCAAATTCAGCTGAAATGTTCATTAATGTTGTACTTGTAATCTTGTATGATGCATATCATGCCACTTTGTTGCATTCGTCCATGCTATGGATTCTTGGGTGAGAGATTTGTAATCTTTTGTGATAAATCACTCTGTATTTGCTATTGTTGGTAGTCAATTTTCATACGGTAGGAATAGTACGGTGGGAATAGCACACAGTCTGAACTGAGTGAGAATCTTGACTGGAAACGTAACTGAGAAGCATAGGATGGCCCTTGAGGTAATGATTTACCACTCCATGTTGTCTTTCATTATTTAAATTAGCTATTTAGAGATCATAAAGCATTAATTAAATTGCATCTAACTGCTTGGTACTGCTCTGATTATCATAGGCTGTTGCTTTAAACGTTGGCTTCCCAATAGGTGTAGTGGAGCATGTTGGCTTCCCAATGGCCCACATTCGAGCTCTATGATGAAGCAAAGAATGTACAAATATGGTCATCGCTACCCTAAGCCTTGAGCCAAAAATGGTCATTGTTACACTAAGCCTTGGCTTCAAGGGACCTAGGAAGACAATCGCAAAGAAGAAGGCCAACTGATGGACGCCACTCCTTGTTCCATATTTGCAAGCGCCATGGTTGATGCTTCGTGGAAAGGGCGAACTAGAACGAAAATGATCGGGGTTCACTACTTCACTATACATATAACAACATATAGAATTTTCAAGCAAAAATGTACTAAATAGTATGGCTATGTGCATCCCTAATTGGTGCAGAGGTCGAGTTGTACTACTATTATCTAAAAAATGTACTAAATAGTAATTTATGTGGCAAACATTGGCAAAATGCATCATCCAGTCAGAGGTTGGGCTGAACCGAGGTGCACAACTTTTGAGACAGTGGGTGCACGCATAGTATATATGGACTAATCTCTGCTAAATTATTTTTTTACCTGGTGTCTTGTGACACCGGGTCCTCCAATGTGGTTCATACCGTGCGTGGAGATGGAGCAAGTTGACCGAAAAGACCCAAAATTTCAAAAAAAATAAAAACTTGCTTGAGTTTAGTTTGAATTTGGATTTCTTGCCAAATCCGGAATTTCCCCTCAAAAACCACCTTCTTCTTTTGGCTTTCCATCTTCCTCAGCCCGAAGGTACCTTTCTGCCGTGCGCTTTTTCCCCTGTCTTCTTCTTCCTTGCATCGCCAGCACTGCACCGCATTGACTCTTCTTCGCCTTCGTCCCCATCAACTCCATCCTCACACCACCCCCACATCGCGCCAAAACCTTGCAACCTCATCTCGCCACCCAATCGCCTACTTTCCCCATTCCCTGGTGTCGATTGCGCGCGGCCGCACACATCGCCACCACACGCCGCGCCCGCCACCGCTCTGTCACTAGCGCCACCACCTTCCAACCACTACAAAGCCACGCCCACCGCTCCATCTTCATCCTCAACACCCGCTCCACTCCACTGGACCTCTCCTTCTTCCCCAACAACTGTAGCCACCATCAATTGCCGCCACCCCCCTTTCTTCTTCCCCGACGAGCTCAACACCGATTTGTCGCCACCCTTGTGTCCCTAGCCTCTAGACCCCGTCACCAGTGCCCCCTTGCCCTCCCGTAGCTAATCCCCACCACCACCCATTCCATCCCCACCGTCAGCTCGCTGCCACCATGCGCCATGGCCGCACCTCCCACGGCTCACGCAGCCCACGCCGACATAGGCCACGCGAGCTCCACCACCACCACCGCCGGACTCCCCTCACTCCATTGGTGCTCAAGCATGAGCCACCTTGGCCGGAACTTTGCTGGAGCACCGCCACCGTCCTCCTCTGCTTTTGTCGTACACCACCGCTGTCGACCACTCCTCCCGAACCACCTCACTCAAGCAAGACCCAAAATGGGTTACTCAGGCCGCAGTGATGCTCACCAGAGCCATTGCATGCATTATAGGGATTGTGCGAACTACTCCTGTGACTATTTCGACCACCGTTGGGACATGAGAAGCTATCGACAGCCGGTAAGGACCAGTTACACTATATTCCTCTACCATTTCTCTTTCAAAGTATGTACTAACAACATGTCTCATCCACCCTTAGTCCCCGGATCCGCTCTGTGGCTACCGCAAGTGGATGGACCAAGAGATCCACCCACATGACCAATGGCAAATCGACTACAAGGAGTGGGATGCCAAAAGGGCCCGCGAGATCCGGAAGGAGGAGTGCCACAACGAAGAGCAAAACGAGTGTATCCGTCGGGAGACAAAAGCTCATCTCGAGACGTGTAGGAGCAGAGAGAGCGAGGATCGCGAGAGGTAGTGAGAGAAAAAGACAGAAATGGCAGGCAAGTCCAAGGAGGCCGGCGAGGAGTACAACGACGAGCTCGCAAGGAAGGGGAAATAGCCCCGGTCCACGCAGTAGGTTGGGCCATCCGTACTAGTCCCCCGAAGGTCAAATTTATTTTCATTCCAAAAAGGTACACATGTATCGTAGGACTACTTCGATTTGTTGCATCGTGCATGATATTGTTTCTTACGCACGTAACCAAACCCTATGTGCCCTATAATTCCCAGCTTTATTACAAAATCTATTTTAATTCGCAACTACAAATTTCATCGTCTTTTTGCATTTAATTCTTTGCGTAGCAAGGCATCCAACAAGATAAAAAAAACATGTTCTAGAAGTAGGCA
Organism: Phyllostachys edulis; assembly: GCA_036346405.1. Taxonomy (NCBI): domain Eukaryota; kingdom Viridiplantae; phylum Streptophyta; class Magnoliopsida; order Poales; family Poaceae; genus Phyllostachys; species Phyllostachys edulis. Next base: position 314,541 of record JAYEVD010000574.1, read on the forward strand.
CGAAGTGGTCTACGACTCCAAAGTGACGACGAGCACCACCTATCATTGCAATAAGTTTTCATGATCCAATTAAATTCAATTTAAAATCTGATCTCTTTAAAAGCAAAACATGAGTTACAATCAAAGGAAATTAATTCAGATCGGAAGGATTAATCGAGAATCAAAATTCTATAATTTAAACTCCACAAATCAAGTACAAATTAAATTCAACCATGAGCTCGATTCATAATTTGATTTAGCAATCCAAATGCAATGACGCATGCGAAGGTATAAGTACAAAAAAATTTCTATTTTATTGGATTAATTAAAGCTTAATTGCAAAATTTGAAAAATAAAAATATTTTAAATGAATAAAATAAACTTCAATTAAATTCAAAAATATTTTATTAAATCTATTCATGTTCCAAGGATTTTTATGTAATTTTCTTGAAATTTTGATTTTTTTTAAAAAAATTCTGGATTTTTTTCTTTCATCTCTCCTACCCCTTCTTGCCGTGCCCACCATATGGGGCAGGTCACCCGCCCGTGGCAGAGGTGTGGTCTGCCACGCCCCGGGGCCGAGGGCAGATCCCTGCTGCGCCCAGGACCAAGGGCAGATGCACTGTACGAAGGCCAAATCTGTAAATTATGACGAAAATAGGCTAGTTTTACAAAAAAAAAAAAGAGAGCAAAGGGCTACAAATGCCAAAATTTCTCTATCTCCTTGGATTAGATGCTTCAGCTCACACAACACCTGGTCTACGCCTCGGTCGATGAACCTAGCTTCCGACCTAGCCTAAATAGCAACTTCACACTCGAATTTCTTGTCGCAGCCGTGTGCCTTCAATGTCGCCGAGCGGGTGCCACCGCCGGAGGAAATTCATCCTCTGGCGGCAGCGACTTGAGTTTTGAACTCGAAGTGGTTGCAAAACATACGGCAAAATAACAGAGAATCAAAGGAACAGGGAAACACGAATTTAACGTAGGAAATATTTACAGGAAAAATCACGGACGCACGAATGTGGAAATAGCTATTTAGGGAGAAATTACAAGTACGAAGAACTTCGACGCATCTAACCGTGCGACTACAGGGGTACATATTTAGGCTAGAGAATAAGAGTCCCTAACGAAGAAGAAAACCGAATCAAAGTCGAATACGCCAATCATTGCCACATCTGACACGACTTGACGTATGCATCGCTCAACGCCACGTCTAGCATGGATCAGTTTAGTGTCCGGCATAGACAAGATGACAAATTCGGACCATACTTTAACATCCTACGTTCCTACGTGACGAGAAGAATGACCAGAAAACCGACGTCTACGCTAGAAGTTACCTATTTTTAGGAACTAAACTTGCCAAGGAACCATTGCTCATAAAGGAGGATTCGCAGTACGAAGTGGACTTGTTGAAACACTTGAAAGTGATATTCGAAGCGTGGGTGGAGATGCTCTTCTATGCGGGCTATCGATTCAGCAGGGAGTCACGTGCCAAGGTGTGGCTTACGAAGAGACAAACTATTGTTTATGTCCTAAGGATGGCTTAAACTTTTTTTTGGATAATGAAAGTACAATTCTCGGCCTCTGCACCAATTAGGGATGCACACAATCATTACACTACTATCAGGTAAAAGCTTAAAACAAAAAACGGCCAAAAGCCAACA